>QXTE01000501.1:245594-348697 GCA_003942145.1 Platysternon megacephalum
ATTCTATGATCTTAATTTGCATTGAAAGTGAAACTGTGAATTTCAGACGGTTTGGAAATTAAAACCATAAATCAACCCAGGTTTGCCTGAACCTAGGACCTCTTTCATTCTAAACTCAACCCAAGTTCACTCAGATTACCCTTTCAGTGCACATGGGCTGAGTTTGTAATAAAGTCCCGAGAGCAGACATTGATAACTATGGATGCTAATATCAGTACATCTGGAGGCGAAGTTAAAATGGGTAGGGATGTGCCTGGCATGATGATTTATGAGACTCATTATGAGTCAGGACTCCACATGTGCCCTTTATGTTTGATCAGTATTTTTCCACACTACCGACCGGTATGGGTGAATACACAGCCCACGTACTTCTGTTCTGAATTAATGGAGGGAGCATTTATTAGACAGCTTTTAAAGATCAGCAACAGCACACAAGCCCATGTTTCACAGACAGCAGTGGCAGCTGTCGTAAGTAGTAGAGAATCAGCCTTCACACTTCCAGCGAAGTGTAAAATGGCAGCATATTCTGCTGTTTCCAGCTGTGGTGACTGCCTGACAAATCACAACGCAAGAGACTGGCCTTTTAATGGACTAAAAGAAAAGAAATGGCTGGGATTCAAACTGCTGGCTACTTGCTGGAACCCCCTAGCACTAAATGGCTACACTGACAGACCAGTAGTGATTTCCTTCCTTGTTCTATTAAAAGAACAATTGATTTGTAGTGTGTATCATTAAAAGAAGCTCTTAAGAGTTCACTTTCCATTACAGACATATCATTAGTGGAGCATCTCCTATTCAATAATGCAATCTACTGGTGGCAACAAAGTAGCCACTGAGTCATAGTTACTTTGTCTAAAAAAAAAGTAAAATAAAACACAATGAAGAAATTGTGTCTTGTAATATGCAGTTACAACAAACATTGCAAGCAATAGGAATTATTCCCATGAAAATGAGTGTAAGAATTTAACTAGACCAGTTCTTCAGCTAGCGTAAATCAATGGAGCTACCCCAATTTACACTAATTGAGGATTATGGCCCAATTCCCTGTAAAAACACTAACGCTCTGGGTGATATTTCTTCAGCTCATGGCAGTTGGTCATGCTAGCCGACAAGACATAAAGTGACACACCCATTGTGGAACATATGAGTTGTGTTGCCCAGCTAAAGAAATCTGCATTATACATTTTTTCTAAACAGTTATCTTTTTGGTAAATTGAATGGATCAGATTCTACTCTGTGCTACACCAAGTGTAAAGCTGGAGTAATTCTACTGACTTAAATGGAGTTGCTACCCAAGTATAAGACCATAGTAACTTCATTTAAGTCAGCAGAATTATTCCAGATTTACACTGGGTGTAGCAGAAAACAGAATCCGGCCCACTATGTTATGCATAGTGATTTGGCACAAAGTGTTTGCTGCTGCACATATTCACAATTTTTTTAATGGTGTAAGCTTGCCAGATTCAACCTGGGATAAGTCAGTGTGCCTTGAGCAGTGATATAAGTAGCTGTGAGAGCTGCATATAGGAGGTAAGTATGTCAGAAAACAGATGCATGGCCAGATTCCCAAGCCTGTCCTATATATATATATATTATAGGAACCCAGGCACCAGAGTAACTTGCACTAATGTAAATGGTATTTGCTGCTTCTACTTTTCCATCTTCCATCCCTTGAGTCTGTAAGTTACACACATTGGGCCTGTTTCAGAGTAGTAGCCGTGTTAGTCTGTATCTGCAAAAAGAATAGGAGTACTTGTGGCACCTTAGAGACTAACACATTTATTGTAGCATAAGCTCACCACTTTGTTAAAACAGTTTTATGCCAATGTAACTCAAATCAATGGAACGACACCATCATAAAACAGATGTTACATGGTAATGAACATCCATTTAATGTGGGTAGGTTACACTGCCCATCACTTACATCATTTTTTCTGATCAGTTTCCACTTATGTAATATACTCCACTGTTTATACACCAATGCAGAATGTGTCTTTTGGGACAAATTCCAGCCTGACCGCCACAACATTAGCCCCACTCACTTCATGCGTAGAAAGCTAGGTGAAAAAAAGAGTTCTCAAAAAAGTGTATTTGTGCATGTATTTGAGATGGTACTTGTAGTCCATGCAATTCAGGAAAATGTTAGTCCAGCATATTCACAGAAAGAGAAAGTATAGTGAATACCTGTGTGAATGAGCATGGACCAGGAATGTTAACACAGTCATCTTCGAAGGTTTTTTGTGGATTTTAGAGCAATACTTTCAGAGAGTAAGAACAATGTGACTTCAATGACTAAAACCCAGGTGAGCAGCAAATTGCAAATACCCAAAGCCATAGTTGTGGGTGAATAGTTGAAAACTAACCGATAGGTTGAAATGATGCATAAATTATTCATCAAATAATTTTAAGACGCTAATTCCGAAATCCAAAGTGCACTGGCATTCTGTGTACAAGGGATGAGTTTGAATAAGACGTTGCCTCTGTTGGAGAGGGTTACATGTGGGCTAAAAGTCAGGGCAGCATTTTACCCTTTCCAAACACAAGGAAGCAAGTGGTGAACTCAGGCCAAGCTTTTCATAACTGACAGGTGATTTTGAGTACCTCAACTGCCCAAGTGGAGTGGACACTTTCATGGAGCCTGAAGTTCAACACTTTCTGAAATTCAGGCTACTGGGCACCACAAAACTGAGGTATCCAAATCATGAGTCACTTTTGAGAATCGTGGCTATAGCAACGAGGGCAAGGTCATCATGAGCAGAGTGTTTCCATTGCTGCACACCCTGTTCTGTTAGCTGAAGTGCTAGGACTGTGCAGGCAGCTTTGTTGTGATTTCCAGGGAATTAAATTATTGAAGCATCTACCTGAGGGTGATACAAGCGGTGCTTGATTAAAGTTGGCATTTAGATCATCAAAACGGAAATGTGCCTTTTGCATGCGCTGAGGTCACTGGTAACTGTGGCAGCTCTCTTCTCACTCTGATCCGTGCAATGAAGGTTACAGTGAATATGCAGCTTCTCAAAAGGGAGTTTTCTTGGAACACTTTCTAATAAAAAGAGAGGGTATCAAAAATAATGACTCCAGTCTATTACCTGTACATTCCTGGCAGAGGAGATCATTAGCTTTGCTCCCACATCCTACCTGCAGAGTCGAATCCTTGAACACCAATGAAGTAACATGAAGAACAGACGTCAATGTAGTAACTCTAGTGATGAATTCAGTCCTGCCTGGCAGCAGCTGCTATTGAACTAAGTGCTATGTTGAGTCTCAGCCTGTGCTAGGTGTGGGTAAATGGGGCACATGTGCCTGACCCCAAAACTGACTAGGCAGGAATTTGCAGAGAAGTAAAGGGGGGAGGGGTCTGATAAGTACGTTAGATACTGTGTGCAGATTGTGAGAGCTCAGCTAAGACATTACTTTCACATGAGTGCCAGCCACAAACTGTGCTCCTTTGTAATGTAAAGAAAGACAGATCTCCAACCTTCTCCGTTTGTAACTAAGGTTGTAGATCATGTCCTTTTATTAAAAAATAACAACAAACAAAAGAACACATCAGCACTGAGGGGGATGGGGGAAGGGAGGAGGTAGGGTCCTGGGACGGTTAAAGATTTGTGTACGTCCAGGTATTCATTCCAACCTTCTCCTTCGGAGTACAGTGCAGTGGGGACGGTACTACAGCAGGGCTAAACTGCAGAGGGACGGGTGTTGAGTGCAGTGCGTACTGGGAGTCTGCAGTGCTGGACTGTGACGGGGGAAGAGTGGAATGCAGCAGGTACAGACTGGAGCCAGGAGGTTGATAAGAATGTGTTGGCGGTGTCTGGGGGGGGGCCATGGGAAAGAGTTTTGCGACAGTGGCTGCAGGGGAGGGCAGGCGTGGAGCTGCTCGGTTTGCAGTGCTGGTAGCACCTGGAGCGTGTCCACTTGGAGCTCCATAACGTTTAAGAGACGCTCCGTGGCTTCATTCTGGCGTGCCATGTTCTCCTTTCGGTCCCTCTTCTCGCTGTCCCGCCACTCCTTCAATTCTTGTTTTTCGGCCACGGAGTGCATCATGACCTCACGCACAAAGTCCTCTTTAGCTCTTCATGGCTGCCTTCTAATTCTGCGCAGCTGTTCAGCCGGCGATAACAAAGAGGGAGGCTGGGCTCCCAAGGTCATATCTGTGAAGCCAAAATGCAACATTTTACAGAAGCAGTATTGTTTGCAACATACAGGCCACTGATTTAAAACACAGCCACTATTCACATACCTGTCACTAACTGGCACGCACACATGAGCCACGAGACCCCCAAAATGGTGAGTAACCGCAGCGGCAGTGGAAATCAGTGTTCCAGGACCATACTGTGCACTGGGCACATGACTCTTGGGGAGAGCCAGCACTGCGGGGGGGGTCTTATAATCATTCCTGTCCCCACACTTTCCACAGGCTGTGTTCATTATGGAAGATATCTCGCTGCTGAGGGTGAGCAGAGAATCAAGGGAGGGTCTTCTCCAAGACAGCGGCTTCTGCCCTGGCCCTTATGCAGCTCGCCTGTGCGCAGCAATGGTCCCCACCCCAGTGACGGCAGAGTGGCGCGGGAAAGTTATCCTTAATGGGGCAAGAAACAAAGCAGCTCTGCCAAAGAACCTGCGGCAGCGGATTGCCCAGTATCTCCATGGGAGTTTCCTGGAGATCTCTGAGGCAGTTTCCCATGAAGTGAGGGAGTCAATCAACACCCTGTTCTTCTGCTCAGACTAGGCATGTGGTGGTACGTGCATCATACAAACACAGGCCTGCGTTCTGCAACCCTCCTGCCCCCAACCCTCCTGCTTCAGCGATTCCCAAAATCAAAGCCACTTACCAGGGGCCTCCTCTCCTGTTTGCACTTTGCCAAGATCCAACAGCTGTGACTGGCTAGGTTCCTCCAGGGTAGAGAAGAGCTCCGGGCTGCATGCATCTCTGACCCGCTCCCCCTCCACATCCTCATCCAAGATTTCCTCCTCCTGGCTCAGTCCACTCTCAACTGGCACGTGAGCCACCAACATATCCACAGTGGCCTTCGCAGCGGAGGTGGGGTCACCACTGAGTATCACGTCCAGCTCTTTGTGGAACCAGTACCTCGTGGGCGCAGCACCGGAGCGGTGGTTTGCCTCCCATGCCTTGTGGTAGGCGTTCTGCAGCTCCTTCACTTTGACTCTGCACTGCAGTGTGTCCCAGTCCTGTGAAATCTGTCTGTAGGTATCAAAATTTCTACGGCTGGAGCTCAGCTGGGACTGGACAGCCTCCTCTCCCCAAATGCTCATGAGGTCCAGCAGCTCAGCATTGTTCCTAGAGGGGGATCATCTGGTGCGTGGAGCAGGCATGGTCACCTGGAAAGATGCACTGAGACCACTGCACGTGTCACTGAGCAGACAGGAAGGGGACTTTCAAAATTCCCAAGGAATTTAAGGGGTGGAGATGATGGTTGGTCTTCTGAGGGCAGGGCAGTAGAGTTCAAACTGATGACCAGAGAGGCGAGAACAGGCATTGTAGGACACCTCCCGGAGGCCAATTGCAGCGCTGTAATGGACCAGGGTGTCTACACTGGCACCGCAGAGCTGTATCCGCAGCGCAGAAAGCTGTACCCATCTCATCGGGGTGGTTTTTTTACAGCACTGCAACTGCGCAGTTTCTAAGGGGCTTGGCAGTGTGTACACCTTGGGAGTTACAGCGTTCAAAGCTGCTTTACTGCACAGAAACTTACCAGTGTAGACAAGGCCTTAGAGTACTGTGCGCTAAGTGCCCGATTTTCAGGCAAAGTCAGGAATATAGACACCTATGCAATCAAAACACTACCACCCAAAATTGCGTTTCTTAACAAGGAGGCACATGTAAGGCCAGGCTGAAGATTTAGTTCTAAATACATACAGCAAGGTATGTCTAAAATGGTTTAGAGATCAGCAGAGAGCTGTGAATCTTTCTTCTGGCCCAAAGAACACATGGATTTGTTTCTGTGTTTTCTTTGCATGGTCATATTGTTGAGCCAGACTGGATGATTGCTGATGACTCTCTCTCTCTCTCTCTCGACAATACCAATACCCCTGTTGCTTATGCAAAGTCCTTCAATAAGAAAATTGTGTGTCTGCTTCTAAAAGCTGCAGCAAAGTGGGGTGATTACAAGAAGTGTCTAATATTGCTTTTGCCACTGGCCATTGGGGTTAGTGTGTGTTATTTACTGAGTTATAGACAAACCCTGCTCACCAAACTAATGCGTGGAGGCTCATTTATTTAAACATTGAAACTAATTTACAGTTATTAATTTCTCATTTCTCCCTAAATTCAGGAAAAGTGACTGCCAAGAGCTTCCATAAAAGAGTGTCACTGATTCAGTCATTCAGATATGAATAGTAATTGCTTTCTGAGGTTTGGTTAATAACAAAATCCATTAGTGTAAATGGTTTTCCATTTACTGTAATATCTATTTATTTCAGGTTATTGCTTAGCCTTTTCATGGTTTCCTTATCAAAATGTCTGTGTATCTAGCCAAACTAATTAAAATGGTCAGCTCTTCGGTTGCGGGGACTGAATATAAAACTTCAATTGAAGCTGAAGAAAATAGAAAGTTTTAAGAGGAAATAAAATCTTTTCATTTTAATTAGCTTTTTATTCACAGTTACAAAATTAAGCAGATGAACTGAACATGAGTTGACAATCCAGGAAACCTATTTAATCCTATTCCACGCTAATTTACACATTATGCTGGTGGTTTCCCAATTATTGAACACACTAAAGAAGATGCCCCAAATACCTTTTCATGTGTGGTAATCTAGGGCCTTCGTTACAGACAATGGCAAAACTTCCATTGGCTACGCTGGGGCTAGGATTTCACCCCATATTCCTTCTGTTTGAGTTACCAGTTTGAAGTTAAAAATATTTGGGCCATATTTAGCCATTTCTTTCTCAGGTAAAATTTGCCATTGACTTTAGCAAGAGCCTCCTCCCCTTGCTTCTTTGTTGGCATCATGCTCCACAGGGTCAGAGACTATTCAGGGACTGCAATTGTGGGAGGTTGATGGGCAGCTGCACAAGGGGACAAGGAGAGTCTCGCACACCCATGCACATGCAGTGGCCAAACAAAGTGTGACCCTAAGACAAAATCTCCAGATTTAGCTCTTTGTTATTTTCCAAATAGTTGCCTACTGATATGGTTTTCAACTCGCTACTTCGGTATTCCATATGTTAAACCCTCTCAGAGGATGAAATCTGGCAATCTTCTCATGCTGAGTAACACCTCCACAAGCAGTCACATGGACTTCAGTGCATGTGTTAGTATTTCCCATTCAAGCTTCATTCATCATGAGTGAGGGCTGTAGAAAGTTGTGCAAATTTCTTTTCCACATCTTACCTTTTGGTCCCATATCCTTATATTTTCTCCATTAGTTCAAATCCCATTTTATAAGCATCTATTCTTCAAAAATGGGTAATAGAGTCCTTCCTTAATCTCATTTTTACTGCTCAGGAATACAGATTTTCTCTAAACTTTCTGCAAAAGTCAGATCCCAGCACCTCTATACTAACCTACTACCTGTCTGCCAGATCTTCTCAATGTCTATAGTATCTGAGGTGACTGAAGTACTGTGTATTACCTATGTTGTCACCACCTGATGGAGCATAAGATGATGTTAAGAACATAAGAATGGCCATACTGGGTCAGACCAGTGGTCCAGCTAGCACAGGATCCTCTCTTCTGCCATCAGTCAGTGCCAGATGCTTTGCAGAGAATGAACAGAACAGGACAACTTATCAGGTGATCCAGCCCCTGTTGTCCAGTCCCATCTTATGGAAGTCACAGGTTTAGGAGAACCCAGGACATGGGGTTGTGTCCCTGACTGTTAACTACCAATAGCTGACTGACTGACCTAATCAGAAGTCTCTCTGCTTATGTCAGTCTTACAGTAACCTAAATGGTCTCATAACTCTACATACTAGGAAAATGGACTGTAATACTTCTATTTATGCATTTCACTAAAGTTTCCCTGAGGCACTGTCAAATGTACGAGTTTTATCCACTATCTTCAATTATTGTTATTTATATTGTATTTGTGGCCCCAACCAAGACTGGGGCCTCATTGTACCAGGCATTAGACAAACAATTATCTTGTTGTTCAATTATTTGAATCATAAACACAGTATTGCTTTTTGTTCATATTGCTTCCTAGTCTTGTCATTACATTTCTCTAAGAAGAACTGCCATTGTACTTGAGCCATTTTATTTATTTATTTGCCAGCATTGGCTTGATTAGAGTCCCATGACATGGTGGTTATTGGATTTCCTCACACAATACAAACAGTCAGCAGCATGGGAGATTATAATTACAAGAAAAAAAAGCAATAATCATTTCCAAGGAGACATCCTGCCGAGTAATCAAGTTTTAACAACCAGGACTTACTTTGCTTATCAGGGTTAGCAAGATCTTCAGACTAGCATACAGTTATCTCATTGATTAGAAATAAATATGAATATGGAATATATTGCATATGAATATTCTGGGTGAAATTCACCCTGTGCACGTAGCCTATGAACCACTTAGGTCCTCTTGAGGGCTTACTTTGGCTTAGGTGGTTCATATACCTTGTATCATCTGTTCTACAGAGATCCATTTCACCCTTTGACTTTAACAGTACCAAGAGAGAAATACAAGTGTTGAACTTTCCCATTAAAAAATATAAAAATTAATGAGTGTTTGAAGACTGAGCTTTACCCCCTATTTATGCATCTCATGAATGAAAACTAGAGACATTTATTTTTATAAGTAGATGGGAAAGATACCTGAAATGAAAAGCTTTTTTAGTTTCATGTTTTTGAACTATACATCCAACATACATTAGTTTGGTTGTGGGGATTGGAGAGGGAAATACTTTTTAAATATACAGCATCTTCTGTTATTTTTGGATGACCTGCTCGCAATCCACAAGTTGTTGGACTAAATATAGGAATCACTTGGTGTGGCCTGTGTTGTACAAAAGATCAGATGAGATTATCATAGTGGTCCCTTTTCATCTTAAAATCTACGAAACATGACCAAGTGCAGCAGAATCTAGCCCTAAATAAAAGTCCTCCTTCTTGGACATTTCTTGGACATACTTAAGAGAATTATTCTACCTTTACATTATGTGAATATAGATTAAAAGAAGATTAGCAATAATTATTGCTCTACAATTTGTACCTTCGTTGGGGCCAGAGAGGCCAGAAAGATGCTGAAGCATCATATCCAGTCTGCCACTTATTATTATTCATATCATCATAGTGCTAGGAGCCCTAGTCAGGGACCAGGACCTCATCGTGTTAGGCATAAAAACAACAAAGACAGTCCCCCACCCCTAAAAGATCAGCTACACCAGCTCCATCTGGATCTAATCTCATGCATGTGGGAGTAATATAATCTAGAGGAATCCAAGTACGGTACATGTATAGAATCAAAGGAAAACGTTGCTTTCTAGTCCTGACCTGAACGGGAAATTCCAGGTACTGGGTATCTGTCCTTCCGTATTTAAGCTATGACGTCTCCTGCCTCTGAAGCGTGACACTTTGAGAATGCTAGAAAGTAAAGCTTTTCCACCCAACTAGTCTTAGTTTTGTTTTTTAAAATTTTCTCAGTTTACCAAGAAGCTCCATCCTTTTCATCTTTAATATCCCCTTTTCCATGTACATAGTTAGGCCCCCATCTTTTTCCTTTAGATATCTGCTCTATTATCCATACGTTTTTCATCTCTTCCCATCCCTTCATATCACCAAATTCTTGTTTCCATCTTTCTGTTTATTTCCTCCTAAATGCTCCCATTTCTCCCCCCTAGGGTGACCAGATGTCCCGATTTTATAGGGACAGTCCCGATTTTGGGGTCTTTTTCTTATATAGGCTCTTATTACCCCCCACCCCCTGTCCTGATTTTTCACACTTGCTATCTGGTCACCCTACTCCACCCTAAACATTTACTTACAGACAGACAGACAAACACACACATATACACACTTCCCTCCCCAAGATTCTCTTGTTTGAAGAGCCCTGGATCCAGAAGAGAGGAGTGGAATTCAATCATAAGAAAACATTCAGCTATTTTCTTGAATTCTAATTCCAGGTCTAGCATTCTAAACATAGGACAGGAAGACAGGAACCCTCAAGTTTGTCTTCACTGCCACAATGACTCCTGAGTCCATCAGCAATAGACTTAGGCCCCAATCCACAAAGTTACTTAGCTGCCAAAACCCCAGAATTAGCAAGCATACAACTAACAGACAAACTCACCCCAAAGATCACTCCTCCTTCACCTAGAGAACTCCCTTACAAAACTCCCATTATGCTTATAATAACTGGTGCCATGAGACCAATCGACCTGGCTTGCTTCCGGTCCTTTCCAACGTTGCTCCTTCTGCATCGGGGACAAATCACCTTGCACAATCTGCTCAAGGTTCAAGACATGCCACATCTACTCATTTGAAGATGTGTCTAATCCACAGATCTACAATCTTAGCTCAAGACAACTCATTTGGACAATTCCTCTAAAGAACCTCAATATCATTTGCAGATGGCATACTAAGTGGCAAGAACAAGCTTCAAACATAGCCAATGCCTATCTCATGACAGATCCAACAGTCCAGCCCCTGGTTTTGACATTCTACGCTATCTGTGGCCAAAGAACTGCAGTGAACTACCCTAGAAAACCACAGCTGTAAGACAGAATTTACAAGCACTATTGCGAAGACAACCAGACCAATGGATATAGTGGCTATTACTGACATGGTTAGGATTTCCTTGACTATTTAAAAAGTCAGCACTTTGTGGGTCCCATTCTAAATCATTCTTCATGAGCATAATGGCCATACTGGGTCAACCAGTGGCCCATCAAGCCCAGTATCCTGACAGTGGCTGGTGCCAGATGCTTCAGAAGGAATGGAGAGAACACGGCAGTCATCCAGTCCCAGCTTCTGGCAGTCAGAGATTTAGCAACATCCAGCGCATGAGTTGTATCCCTGACCATCTTTTGATGGAAATATCCCCCATGAATTTATCTAATTCTTTTTTTAACCCAGTTATAATTTTGGCTCTCACAACATTCCCTGGCAACAAGTTCCATAGGTGGACTGTGTGTTGCGTGAAGTACTTCCTTAGTTTGTTATAAACCTGCTGCCTATTCATTTCATTGAGTGGCCCCGGTTCATGTGTGTTCTGAAGGGATAAACAATCCTTCCTTATTCACTTTTTTCACACCATTCATGATTTTATAGATGTCTATCAGATCCGCCTCAATCATCTCTTTTCCAAGATGAACAGTCCCAGTCTTTTTTAATCTCTCCTCATATGGAAGTTGTTGCATAATCATTTTTGTTGCCCTTCTCTGTACTTTTCCCAAATCTAATAGATCTTTTTTGAGATGGGGCAACCAGAACTGCACGCAGTATTCAAGAAGTAGGCATACCATGGATTTGTACAATGGTACTATGATATTGTCTGTATTATCATCAATCCCTTTCCTAATGGTTCCTAACATTCTATTAGCCTTTTTGACTGCGACTGCACATTTTTCTTCTAGCATTTGCAATGCTTGCCAAGCCACTCAACAGCAGCTTTATCAGCATCCAAATCCTCAATGCTGAGTTGGAGGACGCTTAAAGCCAGGCCGATGAGTAGAAAGCCAGGGGACTGGCACCACATCAGGGATGATGGCTGGCAAGTTGCCAGGATTAATTGAATTTGGTCTGCTAGGCTGGATCATTAGCTTCCCAGGGGTTAGCCAGGTACTGATGGGGGACATGATGTGAACGCTGATCCAATACAAAGTGAGCAGAAGTTTTCAGAGAACTATCCACAATGACTCCAAGATCTCTTTCTTGAGTGGTAACAGTTAATTTAGGTTCCATCATTTTATATGTAGAGTTGGGATTATGTTTTCAAATGTACATTACTTTGCATTTATCAACACTGAATTTCATCTGCTATTTTGTCATCCAGTCACCCAGTTTTGTGAGATCCCTTTGTAACTCTTCTCAATCTGCTTTGGACTTAACTATCTTGAGTAATTTTGTAACATCTGCAAATTTTGCCACCTCACTGTTTACCCCTTTTTCCAGATCACTTATGAATATGTTGAACAGCACTGGTCCCAGTACAGATCCCTGGGGGACCCCACTATTTACCTCTCTCTTTTCTGAAAACTGACCATTTATTCCTACCCTTTGTTTCCTACCTTTTAACCAGTTACTGATCCAGGAGAGGACCTTCCCTCCTATGACTCCTTACTTTGCTTAAGAGCCTTTTAGTGAGGGACCTTGTCAAAGGCTTTCTGCAAGTCCAAGTATACTATATCCATTGGGTCACCTTTGTCCACATGTTTGTTGACAGCCTCAAAGAATTCTAATAGATTTGAGGCATGATTTCCCTTTACAAAAGCCATTCTAATTCTTCTCCAATATATTGTGTCCACCTGTGTGTCTGATAACTGTTCTTTACTATAGTTTTGTGACACTCTGTACCTCAGGGGAACACCCTGCACCCCCATGTTCATCCTTATGATTATGTGGTATCCCATGCAAAGTTTGTCATGTAGGGTGTCTTCAGAAGGCTCATGATGCACTGAGCATTGTTGTTATAGTAATGTCATAGGTTGTAATTTCATGTATATAGTTATGAGGCTGAAAATGTGTCCTCGTGGCTTAAAACAAGCCCAGACAAAACTCTCCAGGAGCAGAGGGGCAGTTCACACCTCATCAGGGCATGTATGGGACAAACCCAGCCCAGCCTCAAAGGAAAAAAGGACACTGGCCTAGGCAGCAACGAAGGATCTGTTGTACTCTCGAGTGAGTCACCCCCATTCCCTTGGTCAGTTTGGGACTATGATGAGGTAATGCTCACCTGACTCTGCGGGGGGGGGGGGAAAGGGAGGGGGCAAAGCCGAGAGGGAAGAAAGAACAGGATAAAAGGGAGAGACGTTTGCCATGCTCTCTCTCTTCCACCTCCATCTACAAACACCACCACCAAGCAACTGAAGCGCTGATCAAAGGGGAGAGCCTGGCTGAAGGGCAGCCAGCCAGTCTGGGGTGAGAAGCATCTAAGTTTGTAAGGGCACTGAAAGTGTTAAGAGCAGCTTAGAATGCGTTTTGCTTTTATTCCATTTGACCAAATCTGACTTCTTGTGCTTTGATTTATAATCGCTTAAAAGCTCTCTTTTGTAGTTAATAAATTTGTTTGTTTATTCTACCTGAAGCAGCGCATTTGGTTTGAAGTGTGTCAGAGACTCCCCTTGGGATAACAAGCCTGGTACATATCAATTTCTGTGTAAATTGATGAACTCATACAAGCTTGCAGCGTCCAGCAGGAATAACTGGACACTGCAAGACAGAGGTTCCTAGGGTTGTGTCTGGGACCGGAGATATTGGCCAGTGTCATTCGGTTGCACAATCCAAGCAGCGGCTGGCCAAAAGTGCTCACTCACGTAGCTGGGAGCAGCTTACGTGCTAGATGCTCTGTGTGAACAGCCCAGGAGTGGGGGTTCTCACAGCAGAGCAGGGTAAGGTTGGCTCCCAGTGTTGGGGATTGGAGTGATCTAGCAGATCACTGGTCCAGATAGCACCAGGGGAACGTCACAAGTTTCAACTAATTTGCCTGGTACTGAAGTTAGGCTCACTGGCCCATAAATTGCCTGTAATTGCCAAGATCACCTCTGGAGCCTTTTTTTAAAAATCAGCATTATATTAGCTATCCTCCAGTCATCCGGTGACAGTGAAGGCAGCAGAGAAAAGATTTCAAGCCATCGCATGTGCTGTAACCCATGCTCCCTGTTAAGTCTATTTCTAATCACAAATGCTATTTCAGAAATGCAGGTCATTATCATCTCCATTAATTTTAATAAAGAATTATTTCATTACTTATTTGAGTTATTCTTTTGTATCTCAGACAGGCAAACAAAACCTTGGAGAAGTATGCTAGTAGTTTTCAGTGCAGCATTGATTGTGCTAGCCTACAGATTTAACTTTAAAATGTGACAAATTGATAACCTAGGACTAAAGCCTTTGATGCCAAGCCATCTCCATTCATAAGATTTAATTTGTGTTTTATTCCTACCATACATTCAGTTTGGGTTGAGAGTGACTCATTTCCAAGGTCTCATGTTATGGGTAATTAACTCACAATACAGTCAGAACGTGTACATTGCAGTACAAGATCTAATAGGGGATACAGCAATCTTCCGGTGTTCCTGGTCATGAGTACAGTGTACTTACCTAGGAACCTTAACTTTTTTCCTATTATGATTTTTCTGAGAAGCTAATGGACATGACACAATAAGAATACAACTGCTAGCATAACATTACACACAACAAGTTTTGTTTTCAGAATCAATCAACTCCCAGAGTGTAGCTCATTGGATAGCTGGAGAGGTCACGATTAAACACGAATCCTTACGTATGAAAGGACTAAGTCCTGGCTGGCATGAAAGGTGTTGCTAGAAGCCTCCTCTATAGCCCTTGTGCTCGTCTGTTCAATGGGCAGTCACAACGCGGCACAGCCTACACACCAGGCTAGTGCTGAGAAGACATCAGCACCTTGTACATCAGGGATGCTATTGTGTACTTGTTGCCAGCTGTGCCTGAAGCCAAGTGCATTTGCCATCAAAACTATTAGATGAAGTTTCAGATGACAAAACTTTTGACCCGTAAAGTTTGACAGCAAATCAGTCTGTCATCAGTTTCATATGGTGACAAAAGGTTTTGTTGTTTAAAGTTTTAGAAGTCAAAAGTTTACATTTGTTACCACTTCCTGTTTTAATTTTGGATCTTTGTGTCCCTAGCCTCTGTTTGCCAGAAGTTGGGAACGGGCGACAGGGGATGGATCACTTGCTGATTACCTGTTCTGTTCATTCCCTCTGAAGCACCCGGCATTGGCCACTGTCGGAAGACAGGAAACTTGGCTAGATGGGCTTTTGGTCTGACCCAGTATGGCCGTTCTTATGTTCTAAACTATTTTCTGGGTCCAGCTTTGTCATGCCAGGAGATCCATTAGCTCTTCCCCATATGCTAATTAAGCAGATTGGCAACCAATGGGACTAATTTTTGTTGTCTCTTCTCACATAATCAGATTCTGCCTACTTTTCTACTCCTTTCTTCAGTCTCCCTCTGCCTAGAAGAGCAGATAGAAAAGGAGATGGAAGGAGAAAATGGAGCTGAATATTTGAGGATTCCTAGTCAGCATTTTCAAAGTAGAATTTTAGTAATTCCAGACACTGCTACGTGGGTAATGTATTTGCTCCTAGGATCTCACTACTTTTTAGGAGGCATAATCTTCCCTTATATGCTCAACTCATGCAGATCTATATGCACTGGCATATTGCATGTTAGCTACATATATTTACTCTGGAAATTAAATGACTTATGTTTTTAGAACATTCTCCCACTTTCCTCCCAGGCTTCTGCCCCCCCCCCAAAAAAAAATCTAAAAAAAATTAAGATGAGAGTCAGGAAATTAGATACAAACTTTGAGTTCGGCTCCCACCACTGCACAAGCACTCAACTTCTGCCAGCGATTATAAATCTGAAATAACAGGAGGGCGCTCAGGGGATGGTAATGAGATAAAGAGCAACTGACCCCTAGCTGGCCAGTCTAATGTGGTCTAGGTTAACAGTGACCAAAAGTTATTAGCCTGGA
The DNA here is from genome assembly GCA_003942145.1 of Platysternon megacephalum. Lineage (NCBI taxonomy): Eukaryota > Metazoa > Chordata > Testudines > Platysternidae > Platysternon > Platysternon megacephalum. The sequence goes on from QXTE01000501.1 coordinate 261,243, forward strand.
AAGGCCACCACCTTACTGGCCAGATCTGGCTCACTAGCAGGCAACGTGTGGGAAGCTTGGGGAAAAAAAGGAATAAAAATACTTTGGGGAATCTCATTTACACCTCAGAAATTTTGGGAAGAAAGTATCTGATTGATTTTTGGACACTTTGAAGTCAACAAATCCATCACATTTCAGACTGGAAGCATGGAAAAGTTATTTTGCTTTTGAGAGGGGGAGACAGAAAGGAAAAATATCGGAACTCAGGCTTGACTTAAGCAGACAATACTGGAGCATACTATTATAACAACTGTGGCGGGCTCTTGATGACAGTTGGTCAGTTATCCTCTCCATATAATTTTTATTTCAATCCTGGGAGGATTATATTTAATAACAACAGCTAATATATTATGTAAAGCTACAAGTGATTTCTAGATTTGTTTTTGTGATTATATGTATGACCTTGATAACCTCCACAGATGAAAATCACAACTTTTATTTTAATAGAAAATTCTAATTCAACTCTGTGGAACAGCTTAGATGGGCATTCATATTGTGACACTACTGAATAGAATGTTTCTGCTTGCTGAAGGTTGCTAAGGTCACATATGAAATCAGATAAACTCAGAAAACTCATCTATGACTAGAATTATTTTCAAGTGAAACAACTCTGACAGTAAACAAATTATTCCCATATTCTCAACACGCAGAACAAGATCATGAGTGATCATTCATACTCAATCTTCAAAAGTCTGAGCCAGATTTCTGATGCACAATTTTTGAAAATATTACATTGCTCCCAAATACAGCTCAATACAGATTTAGACACTAGCAGGTTATTTGAACTCCTTCTCTGAAGCCCTTTCAAAAAATTAAATAATTGTCAAATTACAAATCTTAATGGCTGAGAACATTTCTGACAACCGTTAGTGCCTTTGCAGACAGGGAGATACAAGCCAGCATACGTACTATTACATACAAAACTCCCTGATGTTACAAGAATGTTATATTTGCAAAGTCAAGCCTTCAAAAGTTAGTAAATGCCTGCATAAAGAATGCCCACACAACCTTAATTCAGCCTCCTTGTGCATACATGCTATGATACAATCTTTAATTACATGATCACATGCTATTTTTTCCTGTCATAGCTTCATTTTTTTTTAAAAAGGAAACAAAAAACAATCCTAACATGTGGAACCATGTTGACCTCCACAATGCTGCCCCCCAATGCCCTTTGCGCCTCACCCCTCAGAATTCCAATCAAGTCCCTTCCTCCTCCTCCTCACTGCCTAGGCATCACCAGGAAGATCACTGCTCTCAGGAAGATCACTGCTCTCAGTTCCTGTACCCAGCACCGCAGTGACCCATGGCCTCTGGGAGAAAAAACTGCAGAGAAAGTGCTACAGAGCCCCTGGAGAAGAGCATGCTCAGTCATTCTGCAGTGATGGTGCTTGCGCAGCCTGATCAAATGCAGGAGCTGTGAGGGGATGGAGCAATCTTCAGAGAAGTCAGCTGCCAAACTCTAACGAGCTTCTAGCGAGCATGTGCAAAGTGTGATGTTTGGAGGGTCTTTACTAAATTTGGGCAGATTTTCACAGGGACAGCAAAAGGCATATCCCTGAAACCAGGGAGACCCCCNTCAGAGAAGTCAGCTGCCAAACTCTAACGAGCTTCTAGTGAGCATGTGCAAAGTGTGATGTTTGGAGGGTCTTTACTAAATTTGGGCAGATTTTCACAGGGACAGCAAAAGGCATATCCCTGAAACCAGGGAGACCCCCCCCTCTGCTAAATTTAAGATATTTTTTAAACCCAGGCAAAACAATGTGTTTTCTCCTAACCTTGTATTCAGTAATGGCTAAACCATTTTTGCTGAAACTTTCCAAAAACATTCAGTCTGAAAAGGTTAAAAGTTAGGGAAAGTTACAAGCCAATTGAAAACAGGGCCTTAATGGGAAGCATTAGGCAAACAAACTACAAGCGTCACTTAAATAAGCTCAGCATAATTTAAAGTCAGTTTGTAGAACCAGCCACTAAGGTTTCAATTTCAACATAAATTGACAGTATCATCAATGTACATTGACTGGAAAAAAAGATGCACTAGAATTGATTTGGGGACATAATTTGAAATTTAGCATAAATTTAAAAAAATGTGTTTTCCCCAAGTTATTTAGACAGTTTTCAAAATTAGCAATTTACACCAGGAATGTCAGAGAAATAAATGCAATTATAAGGTGAAGACATCCACTATTAACAGCCTGTTAAAACTTAATATGAAAGTGTAGGATAGCTGAATAATAAACTAATCAAAATAACTGGTTTAACAAAGACTCCTTATTGAACTGAGAATGATTTGATCTGCCATAAAAAAAGTTGTGCAATGTTACTTTTTCTTTATTTAGCATGGAATATATTACATCTTAGCAAAACTATAAACCTCCCTAAGGTAGGTCTACAATCCTTATTTTTTTGCAAGCATAGAAAGATATTCATGAGGAATGTTAATAGCTACATTCCAACCCATTAATCCTCCCCCTGTCAATATGAGCTGTGAAGAAGTTGGAAAAGACTCAGAAAAGAGACTTTTAAAAAATAAATTCTTCAATTAAACCACAATATAATCCCAGACTTTATTATTTGACTTCATCAGCTAAAAAGTTGAAGGTAAAACAATATGTATCAAAAGAAAAGGAAGCTGTTGCTCATTTTTTCCTCATTAAAAATCCTTGTTTGTAGCGTCTCAAGCATGGGTAAAGTTGGCTTTCAAAGTAATTCCCCAAACCCCCACCAATCCTGTAAACAGGTACGTTGTAAGTACTTCACATCATTTGGACAAAACTACTTTTTGGTTTTAATAAATTTTTGTGCTTCTTTCAAAAGTGTTTCAACATCTTCTTTATCTTTGTCTTCAGGATCTGGCTCCCAATCGGAATCTTCATCAGTAGGGTCATACTCCTCTTTCTCCTCGTCATCTAGAAAGCTGTCATTCAGGTCATATTCATTCGGTTCACCATCATTATCGCTGTCCTCCTCCAAAACACTTTTTCCTGTACAGGGCAAAATGTAGAGAGATTAAAGTATAGACTTCAAGCTCAAGAGTTACAGTAATTTCACTTTTTTTTACCAGACATTATTACAACTATTACAAAACTATTTATGGGATTATTTAGCTGTTCTATTAATAGAATACTTTGCACTTAGTTATATTTATAGCACTTTGCGCCCAAGGATACCAAAGCATTTATAAATATTAAGTAAGCTTCTCATCACTATGACACATTGTACCCCATCTGACATCATGTACCCCATGTTTACCAATTTATATGATTATGATATATTTTGTACAAATTATGCCTTGTGAGGTATCATTTGAAAACTCATAATCCGCTGAACATAACTGTCCTGCTAAAATGTGTGTATCAACACTGTATATGGAGTTACAAGATCTTGCTATATGATTGTTACTGAAATATGCTGTAGTTCTGGGTAACACCCTCAGACCATTTTCTCAAAGACAAAGGCACACTGGCAGGCCAGCTAGGTGCTAAAAGCTTGGTGCTAAGATCAGAGATTCACCAGCAGGGGAGTTGTAAACAAGAAATTTACAATTCATCTGAAGGACAGCTGGCAGCTCACATATGCCATGGAACTGCCTGACCCCATGACCCAAGAAAGACTTTTCCAGTACAAAGGGTTAGAGTATAAGTGGGGAAAATGCCTCTAGATACCTCTCCTTCCCCATCTCTACTCACAGCAGCAAGATTGCTTGAAAGACAAAGGTGCATCATTGAACTGGGGAAGTGGTCCTGGCCTGGAGGTTTTTCCAGCCAGTATGGTCTGCTGAAAGCTTCTGGGGGAGAGAAACCTTTTTGCTTTTAAACGTATTGGCCTTGGTAAAGTTTAGGAATTAGCTTGTGTGTTTATCCTTTTATTTCTTTTGTAACCAATTCTAACTCATATACCTCATCACTTATAATCACTTTAAATCTTTCTCTAGTTGTTAAACTTGTTTTACTGTTTTATCTAAACCAGCATGTTTGATTGAAGTGTTCGGGAAATCTCTACTCAGGTCAACAGGGCTGGTGCAAATTCATTACCTTTTGTTGGAATGACAGACTAATTTATGAGCTTGTACACAGTAGTCCAGTGGGCTGAACAAGACGGGCTGAACAGTGGACTGAACAAGACGCACATTTCTTGGGGGAAGGCTGGGATTGAGGGATATGTGGGTGTTGCCCTGTATCTATTCATGGATGGATGGGCATAGCATTCATGCATTCAGCTGGGAGTGTTTAAACATGCTGGTGGTTGTGAATGAACAGAGCCTAGAGGGTTTGCTGTCCACTAGCAAAGCAGTGAAAAATGCATCCCAGCCTAGAGAGATAAGGGGATACAGCAGTTCAAGTTGCACCCTGGGGAATGTCACAACCACCACTATTACTTCCATTTTTCAGATGGGTGAACTATGGCACAGGGAAGTTAAAAGACTTGCTGGAAGACACACAGCAATCTGTGGAGGAGACGAGTACAATCCAAGAAAACCTAGTCCACAGTCCTCTGGATCTAACTACTTGCTTTGGACAATCCAGTTATGATGCACGTGCCTAGAAAGGAAGCAAATACTTGCCAACTCTGCCAATCTGGGCTGTAATCTACCATCTTGCTTGCTGTTTTACCACCTACCATCAGCTCTAAAAGGAACAACTAATCATTTCCACCCAACCCCACTAACTTCACTGCTGAAAATGGTATTGTTTGTTACAAAAGTCATTGACGGCCTATGGAACAGTAGATTCATTAAGGAACAGAGAAGTGGCAGGTGTCCAAAATATGGTAAAAACAAAATCCCCACCATTTCAAACCAAACAATTAGAGAAGGTGTAAAAATACAGTAAAGTTGCAAGACAAAGGAAGGAAAAATTGGAAATAAGGAGACATACAGGATTGAACAAAGGGGAGGGTGGAGAAGAAGAAAAAAGAAAACTGAAGAAAAGAATATATTGATTCCACTGTGTCCCTCTCTTTGAAAGGATTGCGTCTTCTCAAATGAGAGTGATTTTCATAAGTACCAAGTACCTGCAGCTTCCAATTATTTTAGTAAGAGCTGCAGGTGCTCAAGCACTTCTGAAAAGTCTCCGATATTGTCCATTAAACACCCCCCACCCCGCCCAGTTAAGAAAAAAAACCCACTACCTGCTTCAAGAGTATTTGGCAAGAACGAAAATACAGGTTGATGATTATATGATACTGGACTTACTATAGGCCACATTCTGGACCTCTTAAACCTGTTGAATAGCATTTTACTCATCAAGTAGTCCCATTGAAACATATGGGATCTTTGCAGAGTAGTGTATTGCTCAATCTGAATAAAGATGGCAGATTGGCCCTCTTGGGTACAGTAAGGCCAGAACCTTTAAAAACAATCCCCCTTCACTTCCAGAGCACTGCTTGTATCACCTTTATTTTAAGTGAACTGTTGTGTGGAGCTGCTGGCTATTTTCATCAGCCTGTTGATATGGTGCCACTGTCCTACAAATAGTTAAAATGGTAAAAAAAAAAGCCACATTTTTCTTGCTTGGTTTTCAGACTCCAGCAAAGAACAGCGTAGGTGTTTTTATTGTTCCTGACGAAGTTTACTCAACCCCATGGCTCTTAAGGCAGCTTATTAAACAAGCAGTTCTGACAAAACAGTTTCTTGTAGTGGCACCACATTTATCAAGATGACCATGAGGCTCTTTCATTTAAAATGTGTTTACACAAAAGAAGCTCCAAGAGGATGCAGCACATCCTCTTTAAAAAAGCTATTCTTGGGAACTAGATAATTTGCTTGCTAGAGATATGAAAGCTGTTCGTAAGAGGACTCCATATAGCTGAGAGCCAAAGCAGACCACTTACCTGGGTAGCTGTAGAATGGACAGGCACAAATTTGCAATACAGTGATAAGAACAGAATCAGTGACTACATGAAGCTTTATTGATCCCCTTTGCTCTTATCCTCACAGTTCTACCCTTAGATAATGTTTCAAACCCTGGCCTCTTATTCTCTATAGGCACTAAGCAATTAGCAGTCCCTCTGGTGGCAATTAGGATAATGACTAAGAACTAAACATATCAAATGTCATCTAGTCAGTACCCTTCTCCTCTTGGTTGCTAGAGTTTAAATATATTTATATGGAAATATCAGCTCTACTCTGCTTAACACTGCAGCTGTGCCACGCAGCATGTACTAAAGGTTAATGGAACCCTATCTGCCTGCAAGATACAGTATTCACAGCTGACTAGGACTGTCTCAAATGTGAACTTGCTGATCCTAGCCTTTTACAAGCTTTGACCTTTGGGAGCAACCACTGGAACCAGCAGATAGGGCATTTTTAGAAAGAGTAGCAAATATTAACCATTGCTGTTTGTAGTATTGCAGCTGTGTTGGTCCCAGGGTATGAGAGAGACAAGCCAAGCGAGGTAATATCTTTTATTGGACCAATTAGCAGGTGCAAGGGACAAGCTTTCAAGCTTCACAGCAACAGCAGTTGATCCAATAAAATATATTATCTCACCCACTTAGTCTCTAGCAACAATGAAGAGCACTTTAATTAATCTAAGTTACCTAAAATCAACAGGAAGAAAGAGATACCTGAACACAAAGAAATAAAATGTGAGTTTACTCTCACTGAAAGTGCCTTGCATCTTTAATATGTAGACTCTAAAATAACTGAGTTATACCATCACCCTGCCAGATATTCATGTTCAGCTGCCACCTGCCTGTGTACACCCCCCGCGCCCCCTGCTACAGCTGACAAGGACATGTTACTTGAATTGTATTTCTTGTAGCTGTACATGCCATAAAAAAATCATACTTATTTTTAATGTAAGAGGGACTTAAAGTATTAACCGAAAGGACTTCACTATGCAGAATGACCCAAACTGGACTGTATAACAACTGCATTCGCTACCTCTGAAGCAGCGGTGCCAGAGTGGTGGCACCTAAAATCAGTTGCTGTGGAACTAGATACTGTATGCAAACTTGTCTCAAAAAAGCATGGCGAGTAGTAACAGCCAGACTAAGTATTTCAGTAATAGCAGAAGTAAGCACAAATAATGTGAGGAAATTAGATCACCCACTGATGGTCTCAGAAAGATCTTCAATTAAAGCTTTTCAAAGCTACTCATGGCCTCTCAGGAAAAGACAGTTACCTTTTCCGTAAATGGTGTTCTTCGAGATGTGTTGCTCACGTCCATTCCATATTAGTGTGTATTCTCACCACATGCACCGGTGCCAGAAGTTTTTCTCTCCATGATAACCATAGGGGACCGGCTCTGACGCCCCCTGGAGCGGCACGCGCATGCCGCATTATAAGGGGCGCTGCTGGCTCCCCACACCCTCAGTTCTTTCTTCCTGGAAACTCCGACAGTGGAGAAGGAGGGCTGGTCATGGAATGGACATGAGCAACATTTTGAAGAACACCAGTTACGGAAAGGGTAACTGTCTTTTCTTCTTCGAGTGCTTTCTCATGTCCATTCCATATTAGGTGACTCCCAAGCAGTGCCAACCGAGGCGGGTAGGAGTTCACGGACGTGTAGATTGCAACACAGCTCTGCCGAACCCAGCATCATCTGGCTCGCTGAGTGATGGCGTAGTGCGCCACGAACATGTGAACTGAAGACCACGTCACGGGTCTGCAAATGTCCTGGATGGGAACGTGCGCCACAAAGGCCGCCGAGGACGCCTGAGTTCAGTCACAATCAGTGGCGGCGGGACCTGTGCCAACTCGTAACAGGTCCGGATGCAGGAGGTGATCCAGTTGGAAATTCTCTGCGAGGACACTGGAAGGTCCTTCATCCTCTCCGCTGTCGCGATGAAGAGCTGGGTCGACCAAGGGCTTGGTATGCTCTAGATAAAATGCAAGGGCACGTCTGATGTTCAGGGCATGCAGCCTCCTTTCCTCACTAGTGGTGTGCAGCTTGGGATAAAACACCGGGAGGAAGGTGTCCGGGTTAACATGGAAGGAAGACACCACCTTCGGCAGAAAGGCCGGATGGGGTCACAGTTGAACTTTGTCCTTATAGAACACTGTATATGGCAGTTCCAATGTTAGAGCTTTAATCTCTGACACTCGACTCGCGGATGTTATGGCTACAAGGGAAGAGACCTTCCATGACAGGTGGGAGAGGGAGCAGGAGCCCATAGGCTCAAAAGGAGGGCCTGTAAGCCTAGAAAGAACCAAGTTAAGGTCCCACTGTGGGACAGGGGCTCAGGCCGATGAAAAGAGCCTCTTGAGGCCTCTCAGGAATCGGACTGACATGTCATGTGAGAATACAGTCTGACCTTGGATTGGTGGGTGGAAAGCGGAGATAGCCACAAGGTGCACCCTGACAGAGGACTGGGTCAGCCCCTGGTTCTTAAAATGGAGCAGGTAATCTAAAATAGATTATAAGGAGAAGCGCGTTGGAGAAATACTATGCTCAGATGCCCAGCGGGAGACGCCTGTGATCTTGCGACAGCAGATCTGGTTGGACGGGAAAGGTCCAGGGAGCGGCCACTGCCAGGTCCATCAGTATGCCGTACCAACGTTGGCGCAGCCATGCCAGGGCGATCATGATGACTTGGGCCTCGTCTCTCTTGATCTTTGACAGGACTCTGCTGATAAGCGGGATTGGCGGGAACGCATACATCAGTCCCCCCAACTATGACAGGAGGAAGGCATCGGAGAGGGAGTACTTGCCCAGACCCTGCAGGGAACAGAAGCGATGGCATTTCCTGTTCTGTCTGGTGGCAAACAGGTCCACTTGGGGAGTCCCCCACCTCAGGAAGAGAGACCGGGCTACCTCTGGATGGAGCAACCACTCGTGGTGAGAGAAAAAGGATCTGCTGAGGTGATCTGCCAGCATGTTCCTGACACCGGGGAGGTGATAGGCCTCCAAGTGGATCCCATGCTCAATGCAGAATCCCACAATCGGACAGCCTCTTGACAGAGAGCCAATGAGCATGCTCCCCCTTGCCTGTTGATGTAGAACATCGAGGCCATATTGTCCGTGAACACTCTCACCCCCTTGCCCACCAGGTGTGGTAGGAAGACTCTGCAGGCCAACCGTACTGCTCTGAGCTCTTTGACGTTTATGTGCAACATCATCTCCTCCGGGGACCACATGCCCTGAGTCTGAAGGTTGCCGAGATGCGCTCCCCAGCCTAGGTATGAGGCATCCAATATCAGCTCGATGGAGTGACAAGGGCTGTCAAATGGAACTCCTTCCAGGACCGACATTGGGTTGGCCCACCATTGCAGCGAGGTAAGTATTGTCGGCGGGATGGTAACGACTTTTCCAGGTGATCTCTGGACTGGGAATAGACCGTTGTTAGCCACTGCTATAAGGGCTGCATCTGCAGCCTGGCATGGTGGACGACATCCGTACATGCTGCCATGTGTCCCAGCAGGCGCAGACAAACCCTGGTGGTGGTCAGGGGGAATGCGGAAACTCCTGTGATGAGGTCCACCAATGCTTGGAACCTTTCCTGTGGCAGAAACGCTCTGGCGCAGGTGGAGTCGAGCACCGCTCCGATTAACTCTATCCTCTGCACTGGAACTAACATCAACTTTTTGTTGTTTACCAGCAGGCCGAGGGATCGGCATGTGGCCTGCAACACTGCGACATCCTTTTGGGCTTAGGATCTGGATCGACCTTTGACCAGCCAGTCGTCGAGGTACGGGTAGATCTGGATACCCCAACGCCTGAGGTAAGCCGCTACTACCGACATGCACTTCGTAAACACCCTTGGTGCTGTCAGTAGGCCGAAAGGGAGGACTGCAAACTGGCAGTGGTCTGATCCGACCATAAAGCGTAGGAAACGCCTGTGTTCTTGGAAGATCGCTATATGAAAATATGCGTCCTTCAAGTCGAGGGTGGCACACCAGTCTCCTGGATCCAGGGAGGGAGTGATGGAGGGCAGGGAGACCATGCGGAACCTCAACTTCTTTAGGTATTTGTTGAGGTCTCATGGGTCCAGGATGGGCTGTAGACCACCCTTGGCCTTTAGGATAAGAAGTACTGAGAATAGAACCCCTCATTCGTGTACTTACGGGGAACCTCTTCCATTGCACCCAGCTGCAGCAACCCTTCTACCTCCTGCATGAGGAGACTCTTGTGAGAGGGGTCCCTGAAGATGGATGGGGAAGGGGGGGTAGGGAGGTTGAAACTGTAGGGTATAACGCTGCGCCACTGTACTGAGCACCCAGTGGTCTGAGGTTATGGTGGTCCATGCCAGGAGGAAAAAAGAAAGGTGGTTGGAGAAAGGCGGGAAAGATATATCTGGGGTATAATCTGGTAGGTCGCTCTCAGGCGCACCCTCAAAACGCCCACTTGCTCCCCTGCTTATTGCGGGTCGAGCCTGATTGGGCGGAGGGAGGGGATGGGTGGCTTGGGTGGCGTTTGTAGCCCCTGCTCTTTTCGTGGGGTGGCTCCTGTCAGGACTGGCTCCCTTGGCCCTGAGCTGGCTGTGGTTTGAACCGCTTATGGGCTGGACAAGGAACATACAGCCCTAGAGTTTTCAGGGTAGTGCAGGAGTCCTTGAGCCCATGCAGCTTACTATCAGTCTGTTCTGCAAACAGGGCCTGGCTGTCGAAGGGAAGGTCCTGCATAGACTGCTGAGCCTCTGTCGACAGGCCAGAGAGGAGCAGCCAGGATGCCCAGTGCATGGAGATGGCTGAGACCATGGTGCAAGCCGCGGAGTTCGCCACATCTGAAGCTGCCTGGAGGGCCACCCTCACCGCAGCAGTGCCCTCCTCGAGGATCGCCTGGAATTCCTTCCTGGACCCTTCGGGAAGCGAAGCCTCGAACTTGGCCATGGCCTGCCACATGTTGTAATCGTAGTAGCCGAGGAGGGCTTGGTGGTTGGCCACTCTCAATTGAAGGCTAGAAGACGAATAAATCTTTCGCCCAAACAGATCCAGTCTCTTCGAGTCTTAATCAAAGGGAGAGGCAGGGGCAATCCGAGCCTATGCCCAAAAATAAACAGCCTCAACTACGAGAGAGTTTGGGGCCGAGTGGGTGTAGAGTTACTCGTGGTCTTTAGCTGGCACGAAGTATTTATGTTCCACTCTTTTCGAAATGGGAGGCAGGGAGGAGGGGGTTTGCCATAGGGCATTAATAATTTTTTATACCCCTTTGTGCAGGGGCAAAGCCACCTTAGCAGGTGCCGTGGACCAGAGGACGTCAAATCGGAAGTCCAATGGCTCCTATAGCTCCTCTGCCTGGAGCCCCAGGTTGGAGGCGACCCTCTTCAATAGTTCCTGATGAGCCTTAGCATCATCTTGTGGAACTGGGTGAGGGGGACCCGTGATGGCTTCGTCTGGTGATGATGAGGACGATGCTGGTGCTGTGGGCACTACCACATTCCCTGGTGGTCCAGCAGGCTCTTCCACTGACTTCTGGGGCCTCCATCTCTGGTGGAGGGTGGGATGCTGAGGCTGATGGCCTATCTGAGGCCCACACCACCGAGCGGACTGTCTGCGAGGGCTGTGGAAACCCCCATGGGTTCCAGGCTGCCAGCGGCCACTGGCGTTGGGCCCACAGGGTCAGTTGCGGTGCTGACGATGTAAGATTTTGCAATATACACCTTGTGATAAACAAACAAACCACAAATGGGCAGTTTATGCTTGAAATAACGCATTTTTAGTATCTGTATTAACGTGTTGGAAATATTGGGAAAAGTATGATTCCAATAGCTTATGCTAGCAATCAGAACCTTAATTATGGTCCCTCGGAATGACAAATATGGATGGGGGCCGAGACCTACATCAAATATAGTCCTAGATGTGTGGGGATGTAAGGGAAAAGGGTATAAAAAGGTGGTCAGACCAACCCCTCGTTGGGACATCAGGATGACAGGATGGTGAAAACCTGCAACCTCATTCCTACTTACGGTGCTTCTCCATTTACTTTTCCTTCCATCTGCTCCTCCTCTGATACGTTTGATGGTCTCCATAGGTTGAGAGAATACACATTGCAGGGGATTCGTCTGCTATACTTATATTGCTTTTCTATTACTTTGATTTTACTTGTATGTATTTAAATACCAGATAAAATCCTCACGTCTGTGGGATTCACCAGTCTCATTTCCTATAATAAATTTATATAGCCACCAGAGTAAAAGATCCTGTTATTAGTGACTTGTGAATTTTGCACTTTACATTAATCAAAGGCTACATTTGAAAGACATTAACCAATTGCAGTTGTGAGGGTTACATTTATTCTCTCACCAATGTTTGGAAACTATTCCACAATTTGATAAACTCTATAGTGATCATTTCTATGGAAAATTACCTGCTCTCTTTTCTCAAAGATCTGTTGACAGAGCAAAACCCACAGAACTATTGGGAGGTAACATGAAATCCATTTCAGTCTTCAATGTTCGAGTGGGAGCCCTCTAGAAAAGTAAACTGCTAATGTACTGGTGAGCCTCAGGCCACTGGGAATTTTTAGGGTGCACGGGGCCAGATTTTTAAAAAAGTGCTCAAATCCCATTGACAGCTGAGTACTTTAAAAAAAACCCAACTTTTAATGTTACAGCCTATGATATCTTAGTAACATAACTAGACTCCATAAAATAAACTTTTGGCCAGTGAAGCAGCAGTATCAACATGCTAAGAGATTCGGGTGAGACTAAATGGGTCTTGGGGGGAGATAAAAGTGCAACAACTGAGATGGGGAAAATAAATGCAACTTCCCTGTTCCACTTGCTGCTTGACCGTACAGCAGTACCAGTAATCATTAAGTAATTGCTTTGACAAATAAACATTGACACAAAGAAAACTAGCTTCATTAAGTAGCAGAGGACATGACAATACTAGACAGTCAGCAGAGTAATAAAGTAATATCACCTGCCTATAGCAGGTGAACCAGAGTAACCAGTAATCTAATTCAAGGAAGAGAAAAAAAAATGTGCTAAATAAACTATGAAGATTTTACACCATCTCCACCAATGCATAAAGCGTTCAATGCACGTAAGAAGAGGATAATGAGATGATTTTTGATCCATTAGCAAAAGAAGCAGGGTGCAAGCATTGCCTATTGCAGAAAACGGAGGTTTCAAATATAAGTAAGCTTCCATTATATCAATTTTGTAATGATCCTGGCAGCTCAAATTTAGCTTCTTCACAATAAGTTTGGGGCATGAACAAATACAGCTGTTTTGTTAGGAAAATGTCCATTTTGTAAAGTAAATACATGGTTTTAAAAATAAAAGTTTTGCACATGTAAGTGTTTAAAACCAGGTTGAAGCATTACACACAAATTGCTCTCTTTGGCCATGATCCCAATGGGCTTTATGGGGGCAGAGTCAGAGGGTTTTAAATGGGTCTCTGTGCAGATGCAATGCATCCATCAGCATCATCAGTGGCAGAGTTACCTGTCACTGGCAGTGGTAGAGCGTCTGTCAGCAACATCAGTGGCAAAATAGAGATTACTACAATTTGCATCGGCAGGGGACATTGANCAATTCAAGGAAGAGAAAAAAAAATGTGCTAAATAAACTATGAAGATTTTACACCATCTCCACCAATGCATAAAGCGTTCAATGCACGTAAGAAGAGGATAATGAGATGATTTTTGATCCATTAGCAAAAGAAGCAGGGTGCAAGCATTGCCTATTGCAGAAAACGGAGGTTTCAAATATAAGTAAGCTTCCATTACATCAATTTTGTAATGATCCTGGCAGCTCAAATTTAGCTTCTTCACAATAAGTTTGGGGCATGAACAAATACAGCTGTTTTGTTAGGAAAATGTCCATTTTGTAAAGTAAATACATGGTTTTAAAAATAAAAGTTTTGCACATGTAAGTGTTTAAAACCAGGTTGAAGCATTACACACAAATTGCTCTCTTTGGCCATGATCCCAATGGGCTTCATGGGGGCAGAGTCAGAGGGTTTTAAATGGGTCTCTGTGCAGATGCAATGCATCCATCAGCATCATCAGTGGCAGAGTTACCTGTCACTGGCAGTGGTAGAGCGTCTGTCAGCAACATCAGTGGCAAAATAGAGATTACTACAATTTGCATCGGCAGGGGACATTGATTTCTAACACATCAGAATTCTAATCTACAGCATAGCCCACTGAAACATGAGCAAAGGAGAAAAACTTCACTTCTGTATCCACTATAAAAATCAATCTCTTCATTTCAAGAGCATTCTACAAACTACTTCTATTAAATCACCTCTTCCTACACCCCCCCACGATCGATCTCTCTCTGCCAATTCAGTCTCCCACCTACTCCTTGGCTGATCCTTTGCTACTGCCATACAGCTACCAAGAAGAAAGAATCTATCACTCTGACCCCTCACTGACTGTCTCTGAAAAAATGAGATGCAAATTCACATACTATGCAGACATAAGGGTCTCTCATAGATCCCTTTGTAGGATCAGGCCTGGCTCTCCCATCCATCTACTTTCCTTCAATATTTACCACAATTATCCACTGCTTTAACAGCTATACATGTTATAAATTTGCATTCTCACACTACATTTTCTCTCAATTTTTATATCTATTTTTCACACAACGCACGGTCAACCTGTGGAACTCTTTGCCAAAGGATGTTGTGAAGGCCAAGACTATAACAGGGTTCGAGGGGTACCAAGCAATGGGGATTGTGGTTTTTCCCTGACTGTCAGGACTCTAGGGCATCAGAGCACTCGGTACCACAGAGGAGTGTCTGTGGTACATTGTCGGTACCAATGGTTGTAAATGTGCAGAGCGCTTTATAGACAGGAGCTTTGTCACACTTAGTACTGAAGGTTTACTTGGTGCCGCTTTTAGAGACAGTATGGTAATTGTCTTTCTCCTTAGTGGGTAGCATTCCTGCCTGAGAGCCTGAGACCCTGGTGTCTCTAGGCAGTGCGGCTGAGCTCATAGCAGAGGCCCCTTCTGGGTACCGCACAATGTTGCTGCCGGTACTGAGGTGGCTGATTGCGCTCGGGAACCCCTCTGGCTGGCCAACAACTCGGTTTGAGGTCTTGAAGCCCTTTTTCTCGAGCCTTTACGGGGGAATCTGCTGGGTTTTTTTATGACTCTACCTCCCCTTTGAAGTTGAAAGCTCCAGGGATGATCTGGGGTCAGCACCGGAGTCCTCTGGTAGCTGAAGTGCCTTCTCCACAAGGAGGAGTTTTAACTTCATCTCCTGTTTTTTACAAGACCTCTGTTTTAGCTGCTGGCAGAGGGAGCGCTTTTGAGGGATATGGGACCTCCCCCAGGCACCGGACACAGTGAGAATGTCTGTCCATTACTGGAATCGACTCCTTGCAGGAGAGGCAACTCTTGAAGCAGGGGAGAGCCAGTATACCCCAGGTGGTGGGAGGGTGGTATCACCCTCTAGCAGTGAAGAATACAGAAGAGAGATAGTCTTGCCATTTCTTCCTCTTTCTCCTTTTTATTTTTAAACTGCAAGAAGTTAGAATGTCTTCTAAACACTCTTGAGGGAACAAAGCCCCTCCCCCCTCCAAAAAAGGGGAAAGTGAAAAGTGAAGCTCTTTTTCGTCTCTTCTTTTTAAAAAAAAAAATCCAACAGGGCAATAAAACACTAACTATTAAGAACAACGAAAGAACAAAAGCACCAAAACCAACTACTACTTATGCTAATGAGGCAGATAAGGAAGGGAAAAACTCTTGCTCCCTTGAAGGCCAAAGGTGGTTGAGAAGGAAATGAAGGGGTTCCCTAGCACAGCAGTAGATAGCCTCTAGGCAGACCATCAGAGAGGGACAGCATGTGTGAGCTGAACGGACACTGCTAACTAAAATCATAGAATCATAGACTTTAAGGTCAGAAGGGACCATTATGATAGTCTAGTCTGACCTCTTGCACAATGCAGGTCACAGAATCTCACCCACCTACTCCTGTATCAAATTCCTTACCTATGTCTGAGCTATTGAAGTCTTCAAATCGTGGTTTAAAGACTTCAAGATGCAGAGAATCCTCCAGCAAGTGACCCGTGCCCCACGCTGCAGAGGAAGGCAAAAAAACCCCAGGGTCTCTGCCAATCTGCCCTGGATGAAAATTCCTTCCCGACCCCAAATATGGCAATCAGCTAAACCCTGAGCATGTGGGCAAGACTCACAAGCCAGACACCCAGAAAGAATTCTCTGTAGTAACTCAGATCCCACCCCATCTAACATCCCATCACAGGCCATTGGGCATATTTACCGCTAATAGTCAAAGATCAACTAATTGCCAAAAGTAGGCTATTCTATCATACCATCCCCTCCATAAACTTATCAAGCTTAGTCTTGAAGCCAGATATGTCTTTTGCCCCCACTGCTCCCCTTGGAAGGCTGTTCCAGAACTTCACTCCTCTGATGGTTAGAAACCTTCGTCTAATTTCAAGTCTAAACTTCCTGATGGCCAGTTTATATCCATTTGTTCTTGTGTCCACATTGGTACTGAGCTTAAATAATTCCTCTCCCTCCCTGGTATTTATCCCTCTGATATATTTANCCAGCTTATAACAATTTTTTTTGTTATTAATCCCTAAATGCATGACCTTTGACTTTTCACTATTAAATTTCATCCCATTACTATTACTCCAGTTTACAAGGTCATCCAGATCATCTTGTATTCTTGTCCTTCTCTGTATTGGCAATACCTCCCAGCTCTGTGTCATCCGCAAACTTTATTAGCACATTCCCACTTTTTGTGCCAAGGTCAGTAATAAAAAGATTAAATAAGATTGGTCCCAAAACCAATCCCTGAGGAACTCCACTAGTAACCTCCCTCCAGCCTGACNGATGATATCCCGGTCCTTCTCTGTATTGGCAATACCTCCCAGCTCTGTGTCATCTGCAAACTTTATTAGCACATTCCCACTTTTTGTGCCAAGGTCAGTAATAAAAAGATTAAATAAGATTGGTCCCAAAACCAATCCCTGAGGAACTCCACTAGTAACCTCCCTCCAGCCTGACAGTTCACCTTTCAGTATGACCCGTTATAGTCTCCCCTTTAACCAGTTCCTAATCCACCTCTCAATTTTCATATTGATCCCCATCTTTTCCAATTTAGCTAATAATTCCCCATGTGGAACCGTATCAAATGCCTTACTGAAACTGAGGTAAATTAGATCCACTGCATTTCCTTTGTCTAAAAAATCTGTTACCTTCTCAAAGAAGGAGATCAGGTTGGTTTGTCACGATCTACCTTTTGTAAAACCATGTTGTATTTTGTCCCAATTACCATTGACCTCAATGTCCTTAACTACTTTCTCCTTCAAAATTTTTTCCAAGACCTTGCATACTACAGATGTCAAACTGACAGGCCTGTAGTTACCCGGATCACTTTTTTTTCCCCTTTCTTAAAAATAGGAACTATGTTAGCAATTCTCCAGTCATACGGTACAACCCCTGAGTTTACAGATTCATTAAAAATTCTTGTTAATGGGCTTGCATTTTCATGTGCCAGTTCCTTTAATATTCTTGGATGAAGTTTATCTGGGCCCCCCGATTTAGTCCCATTAAGCTATTCGAGTTTGGCTTCTACCTCAGATGTGGTAATATCTACCTCCATATCCTCATTCCCATTTGTCATCCTACCATTATCCCTAAGTTCCTCATTAAAGACTGAGGCAAAGTATTTGTTTAGATATTGGGCCATGCCTAGATTATCCTTAACCTCCACTCCATCCTCAGTGCTTAGTGGTCCCACTTCTTCTTTCTTTGTTTTCTTCTTGTTTATATGGCTATAGAACCTTTTACTATTGGTTTTAATTCCCTTTGCAAGGTCCAACTCTACATGGCTTTTGGCCTTTCTCACTTTATCCCTACATGACCTCAATAAGGTAGCTTTCCTTGATGATCACTCCCATCTTCCACTCCTTGTAGGCTTTCTGCTTTTTCTTAATCACCTCTTGGAGATGCTTGCACATCCAGCTTGGTCTACAATTCCTGCCTATGAATTTTTTCCCCTTTTTGGGATGCAGGCTTCTGATAGTTTCTGCAACTTTGACTTGAAGTAATTCCAGGCCTCTTCCGCCTTTAGATCCACAAGTTCTTCAGTCCAATCCACTTCCCTAACTAATTTCCTTAGTTACCCTAGTCACAGATCTATTTTTGTTTATCCTTCCATTTAGTTTGAACTGAATTAGCTCATGATCGCTCGAACCAAGGTTGTACCCTACAACCATTTCTTCTATGAGGTCCTCACTACTCACCAAAACCAAATCTAAAATGGCATCCCCTCTTGTTGGTTCAGCAGCTACTTGATGAAGGAATCCATCAGCTATCGCATCCAGGAAAATCTGAGCCCTATTATTATTACTAACACTTGTCCTCCAATCTATATCTGGGAAGTTAAAGTCTCCCATGATCACACAATTCTCATTAGTATTTACTTCATTAAAAACATTAAAGAGGTCTCTATCCATATCCAAATCGGATCCCGCCAGTCTGTAGCACACCCCAAGCACTATCCCAGGGGAGGCTCTAGTAGCTTTCTTCCCCAATGTGATTTTTGCCCAGACATACTCTGTCTTATCCATTCCATCCCTTCTTATTTCTTTACCGTCTACCTCATCATTGATATACAATGCTACTCCACCACCTTTGCCTTTATTTCTGTCTTTCCTAAACAGCACATACCTTTTAATACCTGTAGTCCAGTCATGACTACTATTCCACCATGTTTCTGTTATCCCTATAATATCTGGTTTCACTTCCTGCACCAGTAACTCTAGTTCCTCCATTTTGTTACCTAGGCTCCTCGCATTGGTGTACAAACATCTTAATTTTTGCTTTTTGGCTTTGCTCACATTCTTTACCCGATTAGGCCCAGACATTCTACCGCCAGTATCACCTATTGGACTGGTATCTACACTACCCTTCCTCCTTATGTCCATTCTCCTACCCACGGCTGTATCCTTTCTTACTTCATTTTCTTCCCTCTCAATGTTAAAATCCTGCGTGGAGATTACCTGGACATTCCCCAACCACCTCTCCCAAATTCCTAGTTTAAAGCTCTCTTAATCAGTTGTGCCAGCCTCCATCCTAGAAGTCTATTTCCCTCCCTGCTCAGGTGAAGTCCATCCTGAGAGAACAGTCCTCTGTCCATGAATGCCTCCCAGTGGCCATACATTCCAAAGCCCTCCTTATAGCACCACTGCCTGAGCCATCTGTTGATTGTCATAATCTTGTCACACCTTTGTTGCCCTTCTCTAGGAACAGGCAGGATACCACTGAAGATCACCTGAGCCTCGATTTCCTTAAGCGTCTTCCCCAGTCTGGCATAGTCTCCCTTGATACGTTCCAGCAAGAATCTAGCCGTATCATTTGTTCCCACAAGAAGGACAATCAGTGGATTCTTTCCCGCTCCCGTTAGGATCCTCCAATTAGAGGTGCAGGGGCACAGATACACCTACAGTGGAGCACCCAGAGGGACACTATTCAAAGAAGCCGCACTTGACAGTAGCTCTATCGTTTTAAGAAATATAAACATATGTTTTGTATCTCTTGGTTAGTGACCTTTGTTCAAAACAAGGGATAAACAATTTAAAACAAATCAACACATCTTTAGTGACAGCATGATAAGAGAATGTTAATATTTCACATACGGATGAAAAATGATAAAGCAGTGTTCCATTTGGTAAGCATTTTAGTGAACCTCTAATTCAGAACACCTTATGAGGCATCAATATTTCAGATACAAAATTAAACTTAAGAAAAGCTCAATGGCACATGTATACATGCACACAAAGCGAATTACCTTCATGTTCTTTAGAACATGGCTTAAGGCAAAAAGGAATACATCAATGTTTTGTTTTCCTTTACCTTATTGCCTTTTACCTCTAGGTAATATTAGGGAACTAATTGGTTTAAGTCACTCAGTGTTCATCTTTAAAGTTAAAAGATACTTTGCAGTTTCCAGTGTAAAACTAGGTCTGCTTATCTGGAACACATTTGCATAGAACACCCAATTGAAGGACTGTCACATGCAGTACAAAGTGGGGTATTCATTGAAAGAAAATAATGCACTTTCCCCAACTAGAGACCTAGCAAGTAGCATTCATGATAAAGTGCTTCAATATTACACCATCTATAACTGAAACCAATACATCTAACCTGCTTTGTCTTTCATGTGCATGATTTAAAAACAACAACAACAACACAACAGTAACAGGTCCATTTAGAAAATTAGAACTTTCTAACCTCTTTCAGTAGTTTTCTGTCTAGTTCTTGTTTCAGTTTCTAAATGGAAAAAATACAAAACACACTATTACCAGGGAAACTACAATCTAGCAGAAATCTGTGACGTATCAATAACTGAGACTACAAAAATAAAGAGGACATTCCCACATTTTAACGTAACTGCCATGGTGACTGTATTTACTATGTATATTTATGTATTTATGAGACTGGTCTTTTTCAGATTACTGACCACTTCCCGAGATAGTAACCCTCTCATGAACACCTTTTCCACGTTTGATCCCACACCTTTTCTGTGCCAGCAAAGCATATATATGATTTCATACTGCCCTGGTAGAGCTCGCTAGGCTAGGGGTTCTCAATCTTTTTCTTTCTGAGCCGTCCCCCTCCCCCATATGCTATAAAAACTCCACGACCCACCTGTGCCACAATAACTGGTTTTCTGCATATAAAAGCCAGGGTCGGCATTAGGGGGTAGCAAGCAGGGCAATTGCCTGGGGCCCCATGCCACAGGGGCCCCTGTGAAGCTGCATTGCTCATGCTTCAGCCCCTGAGGCAGGGCTCTGGGCTTCAGACCCATGAGGTGGGTCTTCGGCTTTCTGCCCTGGGCCACAGAAAATCTCACACTGGCCCTACTTGGCAGATCTCCTGAAACCTGCTTGTGATCTGACCCCTGGTAGAGAAGCACTGCACTAGGCTGCCGTGTTTGGGTCTCACTTCACTGGATCCTGTGAGCTTTAAGCTTCCTGGGTCTGAACAGAGGCCAGGCACGGCTTCTGGCTGAGGGTTTCTGGGCACACCCTCAGGATACGGATCCTCTGTCCAACAGCCGTTTCAGAAAGCTGAGACCCTGCAATCCAACTGACAGGACTGCAAGACTAGTGCCAGCACCCCATAACACTCCTTCCCAGAGCTCCAACCCTGTGGGCATGTTGGTTTATTGTTTATCCTTCAGGGACACAATAGCTGAACATTTAAAAAAGTTGCAAATAAAGCAATACGCTTGTATGTTTACATTACTTTTTTTAGATTATTGTGTTACTGAAATAAGAGACAGGTGGTTGAGGTAATATCTTTTATTGGACCACCTTCTGTTGGTGAAAGACAAGCTTTCGAGTTACACAGAGCTAATTTTTCAGGTCTGGGTCATTGAAATAACTGCAATTTCTCCTGCAGCGATAACGTTGCCGTGATCCCTAACTCTTGGGAAACTCTGAACAGAGTGGCATTACATTTGCATAGTTGTATTAAATTAAAAATCTTGCATTGTTTGTATGGTTGATGGATGGATTTATTTATTTTTTAAAAAGCCTAGTACACTTAAAAAAATCAACAAATAAATTTGATAGCATTCTTAGAGAAAAATGTCAGACTGCAATATTTTCCAATGCTAAGTGTTCAATAAATCTAATTACTTCAACCTGAAATGCTAGAAAAATAGCTTTCAGATGAATGCTTAGATTCCATCCTGATTAAACTGTTCAAGTCCCCCAAAGAAAATATGGAACTACTTGGTATCTTAGATGCAGAGAACCACTAGTCTAGAAAATAGACAAGCTTTTTTAAACAAACATCACAAGCACTATATTCTACATTTTTAACCCCTTCTTTCATTGTGCTACTTTCCTCAGATCCCCTGCCAGAAACAAAAAACCCAAAACCTTTTATTGAGATTGCCTTATCTTAAAAATCAGAGTCTCTCAAATTATGGAATTTTTGTTCCATTATGTGTTTGGAGTAAAAGCCACCAACTGATTCAAATATCTACTACTTCTTGGTGTTTGTCTGTATGGTATAAAAGACATACATGTACATGTCATACTGTTAGCATTTGAACCACCTGGTGAGGTTACTCAGATCAAAAGACATCTAAAATAGTTAGCAGTGAAACAAATCTTAAGTGGAGTAGAAAAGCAATAATCTTTACTGTGGACAGGGAAAGAATTAAAGCATTAGGAATGGCAACACTGCAGAGTTGTATAGTAAGTGACAAATACAAATGAGTAAAGCTTAACAAAAGCATAAACCATTTCATACGCCCTTTTAAGTGTGTATCACTGTTTTTATTTTTAAAAGTTTTGAACAAGAGTCTTTACCTGGAGGTGCAGTGTGCTTGTATTCAAGCTTGTGCTGTGGATTCTTCCTGCAAAGAATGAAAACCAATACAATAAAATCATTTCCTGCCCTTGCATCCCACCTTTCTTCATTCAAGAATTATTCACTGCACAAAGGAAGTAATCATCAAACTTTAGGGGATGTGAATGAAATTTAAATTAATCACTATGTAGTTTCAAATCACTTATCTGCAGCTCTCTCAATATAATAGTAAAAAGACCCCCCCCCCCAAAAAAAAACACCTTTTATGTTAAAGTAGTCAATATAACTGACTTTAGCTCTCTAGAATCAGGATTCTCATATGTATTTATCTATGGCACTTATAGACCCCCATTACTGTGCCTCAGTGCCTCAATCTTTAATATATTCATCTTAGTATTTCCTATTTCATATGGTCTTTCAAAAAAGAACTAGATAAATTCATGGAGGATAGGTCCATCAATGGCTATTAGCCAGGATGGACAGGGATGGTGTCCCTAGTCTCTGTCTTCCAGAAGCTGGTAATGGGTGACGGGATGGATCACTTGATGATTTCCTGTTCTGTTCATTCCTTCTGGGGCACCTGGCATTGGCCACTGTCGGAAGACAGGATACTGGGCTAGATGGACCTTTGGTCTGACCCAGTATGGCTATTTTTATGTTCTTATCACCTGCACTTTACAGATGGAGATCTGAGGCACACAGAGAATAAGTGACTTGCCCAAAGTCACACAAGAAGTCTGTGACAGACCAGGAAACTGAACCCAGGCCTCCCAAGTCTTTGGCTAGTGTCCTAATCACGGCACCATCCTTCCCCTTCACGCCTCATTTGTTCGACACAGTTTGTTCACCGTTTTCAAAAGCAGAATAGGTCCATGTTTGTGACATGGTACCTCAAAATAGCTCCCTGGAACCCCCATATTCATCACTGTGATATGATTATATGTTTTGTACAATGCATGCCTTATGAGGTATCATTTTAAAAGTCATTTTCAAATCATCTGATTTGCTGAACATTAATATCCTGTTGGGTTGTATGTACTATCATTGTATGTGAAGTTATGAAGTATCGCTATATGTGTTTCTGAGATGTCTGTGTACTGTGGATGTCTATGTAAGTGCAGTGCCTGTCAGAGGCTTGTAGCTTGACATTAGCATCATAGTGTGAGAGACAGCCCAGACTGGTGGGTTTGGAGGGCTCTGAAGACCCATCACAATGTTGATTTATTAAGAACCATCATTGGTTTTGCATTTCCCAGACCCTTTTACATGAATTCCAATGCCCAACCCATGCACAGACCCTACAAAACGGGCAGGAAATATATTTTTAAAAGGCTAAAGCTAGCCATGTAATCTATAAATGTCTGACTTCAGCAAGGAATATGCACAATTATTTTTAAACAAGTTAATCATTTTACATTTTAATTACTTATTACATTTAAGTTTCACACGTCAAAGAGGATTCAACTTCAAATGTCATTGTAGACAGTGTTCATGTGCTGAATATTCTGCAGGAAGTGTACACACTCAAAAAAATCCCCTGTAAAGTGGATTTGTATGCTGGAAACAGACTCTAAAAACACTATGGCAGGGTTTTTTGTTTATCATCTGTCACAGATTTCTATGCAAATATGCTCCATTTACAAGTAAAAACTATTTTTCCTCTCAATTACCAGCCCCAAGAATCAGTCAAGCTGCACCCAAGATACGTTTTTGTTTGTTTTTTCTAATCACCAGCAATACAGCACTTGAAGTCAATGGGACCACTCCTGTTCATGTACTTTGCTAGATCAGAGCTAGAGTACTCAGCATCTTGCAGGAATGAACCTTAATTAGTAAACCAATATTAAGAATTATATTTTGTTTAGAATTTAATTTCACAGCACTGCTCTCAACTTTCCCTTGAGGTTGTTTTCAAATCTCATTAACATCAATAAGAAATAACTTAGAGTGTTAATAGCAGAGATCAATGCAAGGGAGGAAGAAGATGGTTCGTTAGTTCTATGTAGAAATATGGTAGTAGATAAAAATAAAATCACCTCCCACTTCACAAGAAAAAAAAAATCAAGATTAATTTTCTTCCCCTCCTGCATCTTAAATCTCTTGCTATAATTAGTGGTCTTTATAGAAGCTGTGAGAAGGGATAATTATTTACTCAACTTGCACACTGAGAAACAGGAAAAATAAAGAGTGGCAATCACATGCAATTGACTGGAATTTTTATTACAGGTGTCACAAAGCTTCTAGAGTCATAAAAACACTGCAAAAAAAAAAAAATCATGCAAGATCCTGAAAGCCTGCACCACGAATCACAGGGGATCCTGTACTTAGATGACAGTGTTTACCTTTAATAATGGAATTAAAACAGTGTGAAGCCACAAAGTATGAAACAAATGGTATCTGGCCTACAGAGGAAATGAGATATGTACAACTAGCATACAGCCTGAAACAGCATATTCGCTCAAAAGGGCAATTTTGAAGACAACGGTAACTTTTCATTAAATCTGTTTAATGTAGGACATTCGATCTACAGTCTGTAATTCTAGTTTCTACAGTTCTTTGTTCATGAATATCCCTAAACAAACTATGTAACCCTGTACTCCTCACTGAATTTATTGCTAACACAGAAACTTTCCACTGATTTCAATGGCCTTTAGATCAGGTCTACAATTCTGAGAGCCAAACTGTAGCCTCCCATGGTAAAGTCAAGAGGACTCTTAACATTTCATGAGATTCAGTATGTGGTGTTTGCCGTGAAGGCTCCCCTCTGGAGGAAAAAATTACAGGACCTCCAGAACCAGAGGATCTGAGGAGCAAAAAGGTCTAAATCCACAGATCTTGGGGTCTCCTTGAGCTTTGTTCGTCCATTCTGCTCCTCAAAACACGCTTTCCCCCCTTTTCAGAAACTACATTGTACTGTCAGTCAATGCAGTGGAACCCACCCATTGATAGAGCCTGCCTTTGGGAAAAAGAATAATGGCCTAAGGATAATAGATCATATAGGAAGGCCTAATTTTCCTAACCAGAGTCTTGCTAAGAGAATATGTCTACTTTGACTTGTTTTGGGAACTTGGACTTCTACTGATAGGTTCACAGACTGTTTAGCGATAACGTGTGCCTGGACTACAAAAAAAAACATTCTCCAGAAAAGACAAAGTCCTGACGTGTGTGAGGGTTTTGGAGGAAAACCATGGAAAGTTCCAGGAGTCCATCACGTGACCAGTTGTAACCTATGGATGACAGAGATATAATACAAAGGACTCCAAGAGTGGGGGCTTTCCCCCCCCTCTCATTTGATGGTGTCTGCCCCTTTCTTTTGGTTTTCTTATTTTCCACTCAAAGTTGCAGGTCTAATGGGTGATAGCCAACTAAGACAAGTAACATTCCATACAAGACAGTGTTTTTTTCAGTTGTTGTTGTTAGGGTGGCCAACTTTATAATTGCGCAAAACCGAACACCCCTGCCCCGCCTCTTCCTTGAGGCCCCACCCCTCCTCCAAGGCCCCACCCCCGGTCACTCCATCCCCCCTCGCTCCGTCGTTCACTCTCCCCCACCCTCACTCCAGCTGGGGGTGAGGGCTCCGTGGTGGGGCCAGAGATGAGGGGTTTGGGGTGCATGAGAAGGCTCTGGGCTGGGGCGGGGGTTGGGATGAGGGAGGGGGCGAGGGCTCCGGGCTGGGGCCAAGCGGTTTGGAATGCAGGAGGGAGCTCAGGGATGGGGCAGGGGGTGTGTGGGAAGGTTTTCAGGCTCTGGGGTGGGGCTGGGGATGAGGGGTTTGGGGTACACCAGGGGGCTTTGGGAGGGAGTTTGGAGTGCGGGAGGGAGGGAGCTCAGGGCTGGGGTAAGGGGTTGGGGTGGGGGAGGGGGATGCGGGCTCTGGGAGGGAATTTGGGTGCAGGTGGGGGCTCAGCGCTGGGGCATGGGGTTGGGGACCAAACGGTGCTTATCTTAGGGGGCTCCAGGAAACGTCCGGCATGTCCAGCTCCTAGGTGGAGGGGCCAGGGGGCTCTGCGCACTGTCCAGGAACCACGGCCAATGGGAGCTGCAGAGCCAGCGCTCAGGGAGGGGGCAGCGTGCGGAACCTCCGTGGCGCCCCTGCACTGAGAAGCAGACATGCCGGCCACTTCCGGGATTCGCAGGGAGCTTGCCTTAGCCCTGCTGCGCCGCCAACGAGACTTTTAGCGTTCTATTCAGCAGTGCTGACTAGAGCAGCCAAGGTCTCTTTTCGACCGGGCATTCTGGTAAAAAACCGGATGCCTGGCAACCCTAGTTGTTGATGGATGTTATCTCATTGTTTTCCCATCTTTTCCCCCCTAGCCTTTTGATAGCTACTATACGTATTTAATCTTACTTCTGTTATTTCAGAAAGACAAAATTTCTGTTGGAACAACCTAATTGTCTTAATATACAGTACTAGTTTCAATTTCTTTTTAACAGTGTTTTTACAAGTGTTCATAGTGAAGCAGTTTATGACAATAGTTTATACAGTTTAATATTTTCAGAACTTCACACTACATTTTTAGGCACATATGAAGGGACATTTAAATTAAGCCATGTTCACTTAGATGTGCTGTCAATTACACATGAGGCTTTTCAGAAAAACATGCATGAGTCCAATTTTACAATAAAAAGTTGTTTTTAAAACACCGAAGTCTCACTTTTGTGTCACACTGAAGAGTGTATTCTGCCAAATTATCTTTATTGTGCTTTGTTCTACAATTTATATCAGGGTCCAACAATATCACTGTATTTCTCAGCAGACAGAAAAACAGAATATTTCCAGTTGCATTTAACGTTTTCTGTTTTACTAATCATTTAAACAGTGTTCCTATACTACAGAACATTTTTCAGGACAACTAATGATTTTGGGTCAGATTTTCAGAGATGCCGAGCACCCACAGCAATTATTAACTTTAGTTGGAACTGATAGTGCTCAGTGCCTCTAAAAATACACGCAATATACAAAAACACAGGCTTGTACTTGATGGTATAGGAAAATGATTATCTGAACTTCAACTATTCAAGATTCGGGTTTTCTGAATTTTAGATATATGTCATCCAAGTCAGATAGTTGAGATTAACCTGTGTTCAGAAGTTTTAGACTTTGTATAGTTTGAAATTAGTGTAACTCTTCAATATGTACCTATTCAGGACTTTTTAAGGAGTGAATTTAGGGCTTGTGAGTAGTTGCTGAATTAATACCTGGAGACTTTATTCAGATACAGCATGGGCAGTGGTAACGTAAGCTTCCCCAGCAGTATCTCCTCCCTGCAACAAGAACACACTTCCAGGGTGAAAGGGAGGTTTCCATACTCCAGTTACACACACAGATCCATGGCCCCCTCAGAATACAGTCAATGGCAGCAGCAGTGCTGTTGGGGAAACTTCATGAGCCAGAGACTGATAATAGAAGCAATGCCACCCATCACTGTGTACCCAGTTCAAATCCACCTCAAGATAGTATATACCAAAAGCAGTTACCATACAATTGTTGCACCAGTGGCTATGATGAAATGAGATTGTGGTTTCAATTCAATTCTTACTGGATAGATGATCCGGCCATTCTGGGATCCTCATTTAAGTCACAGCATGTTGTTTTGATGCAAATGCTCAGATGACAATTCTCAAGAATACATTATAAAGAGACATCAGTGAGATGAGAATTCTCAGTTTTTTGTGGCTGCTTTAAATCTTGTATTAACAGATATAGATATTCTGTAACTGAGTACCGAAAATATTTTGGGAGTTCACATTCATTTTATATCCACACTTGACTATGTAAGTGATTTTGTCAATTATAATTTGAGGATGGGTCAAATGCATCTTCCACCTTCCAGCCCAGGGCTCCTCACCTGCATTGCATTTACTCACCAATTTTTATTCCATAGTTAAAAATTGATGTTGACCCAAATTTTAAAACTCCTATTCCATCTTTACTCAGGCAAAGCTACTGATGTCAATGAGTTTTGCCTGCATGAGAACCATGTAAAAACGAACTAAGGACATTCAGTTTTAGCATCATTTGTATGCACTTTTTAAAATGTGAAGTTCATGTCCACTTTAAGTATTCTTAAACGAAAGTGTGTTGTAACTTGGGATGTAAATACCATTTAAAAAATTAACCATTTAAACAATTAAAAATATTTTGTTTAAACGTTTAACCGATTAAAGGGCTGGCTGGTGCGGGGCCGCTGGGGCCGGCCGGCCCGGGAGTTAATGGTTCAGGCAGGTTAACACCTTACATTCCTAGTTGTAACTAATCTTGGGCTCAACTGTTTTGTAAATATAGTTAAGGTTTTCTAAACAAAGGCTTGACAAAGTAGCTTCCAGTATTAATTGGCTCCCCACAGAAAAAGCCTAAGGCAATTCAACAGCATGCATTTTTGAACAAAATTCAAGGAAAACAACTCAGCCATATACCACTAGGATGTTTCTTTGTTTTTTAAAGACACCAATTACAGGTCTGTCTCATCTTACGCTGGGGTTACGTTCCGCGGTTAGCGCGTAAAGTGAAAACCGCGTATAGTCGAAATCCCATTGACTTTAATGGTGGGCGGAATCGCCCGCACTAAAGGAACAGTACATAAATTGCTTTTTTTTGTTTTTGCCGACCGCGCAAAGCCGAAATCGCACATGTTAAATGCGCGTAAGATGAGACAGACCTGTATTGAAACCCACATTGCTCAATAATGATGAGTGCACATCGCTAGGCATGTGATATTATTTGTTATTTATGACACCCAGTCACATTTGCTATTAGTTGAAGCTTTAATATAATCTACAAAAAACATTCTTGCTATAAAAACTGCCTTGTGAATCCCTGTTGCTCAACTAATCTAATTTTCTTTAAATTTCACAGAAAAAAGTCCAGGTATTCTCTAAAAAGCACTTATTTGAATTTGTCAAAGAGAAGAAGCAGTTTATTTGATTTGTGATTTTGTAACTACTGTTTCCCAAAATATCAGATTTCAAGGAAGTCTCAAGCACAGAGTGATATTTAACTGAATGAAAACTCTGTTGTCAAAACACTAGAGGAGTAAGTCAATGACTTCTGAAGTGCTATATTCAAGACTAGATCTATATATACACACACACTGAGAATGAAACCCACAATATCTAATGGATTGGATTTGTCACACAGAATACAAGATTCTCACTATCGTTCATATGGAAGCAGAGGTAATCACCAACAAAATTCAAGGGAGTTGAATTAGTGAATCTTTGATTGTAGTGGCACCAAGTATTTGCATCGTTCTCCTGTACTTCACTGCCTAATACAAGATTTGTTTATGCCTCCTCAAATGCTTTACTTGAGTTTGCTGAAAAATATGGTGAGTGTCAAACAACAAGTTTATGGCATTATTAGTTCATACACACTGAACGCCAGAATTTGAAAATTCGTATTTGTCACCTGTATTTTTTCCAATTGATTAAATAACGGCTGTTTTATAGCTCATTCTGCCTTCCAGTAACTATTCACTAAACTGTCCAAAAGAGAAAGTTCACTTGTTGGCAGGCAATAACCTCTTCATAAGGGACACTTCCAAAATTAGTTAACTATAACTTTAATTTATTCAAGAAAAATCCCTGTATCACATCTCCACATCATTGCGGTTTTATTAGCTTAGAAAAGCTGTAGACAGCACACACATCTTGAAACCTCTAACAGTCTCAAGTCTTGAAATTCAGGAAGAAAAACAAGTTATTCCTGCCCTTATCTACAGGTCAAAATAACAAAAAATTAAGCTGGCTTGGTAAGAATAAAATATGGTAATAGTAAAGCCATTCTGCTGATTAAGAAACAATAATATTTACAATGTACAGAAAGAACTGACTGAGTTTTCATCTGATGAACGTTTACTAAATACAAAGGAATACATATTTATCATTACCCTTGGGGAAGCATGTTTGTCTCTTCATTTAATGAACTTCAGGTACAAAGCATATTCCACGTAACTTGTCATGACTGCATAATTATACACCTAAGATTCCTTCTGGTAAGTTTACTGAAGTTTTGTTACAACTGGTAGCAAAGCTGCAAGGGAATTAATAAAGAGTATTGTATGAATGAAATTAACTTTCACTCTTAATCTCTCTCATTTCAATGTAATTTTTATTCAAGTTAAACTTCACAAGTGACAAGCAACAATCTCTTGTCCCTTTATTGTGAAGCCAGTAAAAGAATGAACAGAAATATAACTTCTGTACAACTGATAAAATGCAAATAGTATTAAATATCAAAGCTTCATGCACAACTAAATTATTTTCATTCAGTTAAAGAAAGAAAAATTAATACAACCAACTACAATTGTAGCACAGGTTTATTTATTTGTGTTAATTTAGCACCTAAAATGTGAATTGAGATGCAAGTCCCATGCACACCAGCCTCTATACATACAAATATTATTGCCACTGTGGACTCCAACAGAAGTTCTGTGGCCCTCCGGCGACACTTTATGCAGACGAAAACAACAAGGAGTCCGGTGGAACCTTAAAGACTAACAGATTTATTTGGGCATAAGCTTTTGTGGGTAAAAAACCTCACTTGAATTCAATACCTGCATCTGTAACTTTCACTCCATACATCTGAAGAAGTGAGGTTAGTCTTTAAGGTGCCACCGGACTCCTTGTTGTTTTTGTGGATACAGACTAACACGGCTATCCCCTGATACTTTATGCAGACGCTTCAGCCTGGGAGGGATTTCACCCTCACCGTATAAGCTATTTGGCACTGAGGTTGATTATGTCTTATTATTTGGGAGGCTGATAGCTAAATAAGACTAACAACTTGGGAAAACAACAGAGATAAGGAATTGTTGGTTTATTTGATATGATTTAATCAAACTAATTAGAAAAAAATTGATGATTTGATAGTAACCCACTTTATTTTAATTTGATTTGTTTATATGTATTTTATGCTTTTGCTTTATTTAGTTTTATTAATAAAACATATAAAATTGGAAACTTAACTACTCTACCCAGCCTGTCTCTGGGAAGATTGGTTCCCCTTTTATGAGGAGAAAGGGCTATATAGTATCCATCTCAGTAGAAGGGGAACCAATGTTCCACAAAACCAAAACCTTTTACACCACTTACCTAGTCAGCAGTTCACTTCCAACATTTTTCAGGATCCATAGAAAAAAAGTGGTACAAACAAATAGTGCCTGGAAGTGTGAGGAAAGTGAATAGTACATACATGGATATGTTAACATAGGTCTCCAAAACCTGTCAATTTCAGATTGCCTGTAAATTAGTCCAATCCAGAACATGAAAACTACATTTTCTGTGATTTTCCTGGCCTACATTTTAAATATGCTCTGAATTAGATACAAAATCCTGTCGTACATTCAAAAATGTAATTTGTGGGCAATGAAAAATAAAATTATTTTATTATCAAAACAAATAACACTGTCCAGGTTAGACAGGAGAATGAGTGTGCTTGGGGGAACTGCCAGTGCCACACAATTATGGATTTCTGCTACATATTTTAGATCAAACGTGCTACAAAAGACATGGGCCTTGTGTATTAGATAGGTCTTAAAAACAAAAATATAAGTCAAGTAGAAACCAATCTCCACACCATATTCTCATTATGCCTGTCTATTTGAGGTAGAGGACAAGACTAATGAGGAGGGAAGGAAGAAACCACTACTTAGAGCAGGGGTGGGCAAAGTATGGTCCGCGGGCTGGATCCGGCCCATCAGGGCTGCTCCCGGAAGCGGCCAGCATCTCGTTCCTGCGGGGGGGGGGGGGGGGGGGGGGGGGAAGAAACAGGGAACCGTGGTCAATGGGAGCTTCAGGGGAGGTACCTGCAGGTGAGGGCAGCACACGGAGCCCTCTTCCTCCCCTCTCTCCCAGGGGCCGCAGGGATGTGGTGCCGGCCACTTCCAGGAGCTGCGCAGGGCCAGGGCAGGCAGGGAGCCTGCCTTAGCCCTGCTGCCACCCCGGAGCTGCTCCAGGTAAATGCCCCAACCCCCTGCCCTGAGCCCCCTGCCGCACCCCGCATCCCTTCTGCACCCCAAATCCCTGCCCTGAGCCCCCTGCCACACCCCACACCCCTCCTGCACCCCAAACCCCTGCCCTGAGTCCCCTCCCGCAATCCACACCCTTCCTTGCACCCCAACCCCATTTCCTGCACGCCGCACCCCCTCTTGCACCCCAATCCCCTGCCCTAAGCACCCTCGTACACCTTGCACCCCTCCTGTGCCCCAACCCCTTGCCCTGAGCCCCTTCCTGCACACACACACACTCCACACCCGAACCCCCTGCCCCAGCCCTACATTCATGGCCCTGCATGCAATTTCCCCACCCAGATGTGGCCCTCGGGCCAAAAAGTTTGCCCACCCCTGACTTAGAGGGTACAGGAATTTGGAAGGGAGCAAACTGATGACATTTCATTCAGTCAGGAAAATCTATCTGGACTTAAGTCAGACCGAAACTCAAAAATATTCCAACCCTCAATTTTTGTAGTGACTGCCACACCAAATCTGACTTGAGTTCAGATTGTTATAATCTGATGGGAAATATATGGATTCTAGGCTTCTTTAACTGTACATTACTGCTAAGAAATTAAAAATGAACCAAAATCCCCAATAGCTAACATTCAATCATAATTTCACAATATTTTTAGTGTGCACAGCAGAGATGACAAAAAGCACCACACTCCTAGAAGTATGTTTATACCACAGACAAGAAAGTCCACTCAGCAGATCTAAATTAGTTTGTACTCCATAACAAATGCAGATAAAACACTAAAATAACTGAAGTTTACACCAAGGGTTAAAGTACAAAAACAGGAAACAAATATTGTATGAATCTAAGATATTACAAACAAAAGAAAGGCAAAAAAAATCATTGGAAACCCTTTTTAAAGCTGTTATTATATCCAGTCATAAATAACTGAAAATATTTTTGGTTTTTGGCATTATTAGCACACATTAGCAACTTACTTTGCTCATTAACAGGTCAATATATATTAAACTACTTGTAAAAATACATTTATTAAATTATATCCCAGTAGTCTGAAAAAAAAAAAGCAATTCAGCTAACAGCTAAATTAATTACTAATCATTTTAGGCATGAACTTGAAAAATCGCTTTTGTCTAAACCAATTTAAAGTGAAAATGAATTACTATAAAACACATTTGATCATTCTAATATATTATACTCATATGGTAAAGTACTAAAAAGGTCTGTATATAACCATAAACACACAAATTAGTTTTCAGATTATTCTAAAAAGAAGCTTGAACAGATTGCTACATCTTCCCATCAATTGTTTTACTCTAGTTTAGGCAACAGTATAATGTGTACAATTAAAACTACAACTTTATGGTTTAACAGAAACTGACAGAAAGCACTAGCAGTATGAGAAAGTAATATATCCCAAAGGCCTATGATTCTAGCATCCCCTATTGACCTAGGAATTAACATCCCACTAGCACTACAACAGACAAACACAGGACTGCTGGTAAAATACCTTTATTTCCGTCCCCAGTCGCATGAGGGTTACAAACAATTTAAATTTGTTACATGGCAGGCTGACACTAGCTACTATGACAAGCAGGATCACAATACTACCAGTTAATATCACTCAGCAGCACTTTTGCCATTGATTTTGTTAGATTGGTAAAATGTTTTAGATCAGTGGTTCTGAAACTATTTACTATTGTGGGCCGCATATGCAGCTCTCTATGTGGGCCTCATCCACACAATACATACACTGCCTGTACATCTACAAAAAAAAAGTTTCGTATTTGTTATATGACAGCAATACAATTCAAATCGATACAGCACCTTTCATTTCAACACTGGCAAATGTCAGCCACGGGCATTTTAAATTAGCAAAATAAGTCAAAATATTAACTGTTAAAATTAATTTACTGTAAGGGAGGCACATGGTATATTGCCACCCTCACTTCTGCACTGCTGCTGGCGATGCAGCTGGGCTGAGCACCTGGAGAGCACGGCTGCTGAGCTTGCCTGCAAAGATGGGGAGCCCTGCCCAGTGCCTGGCACCCAGCCCCCCAGCCAAGGACTGCCCCCCATGCACTCAGCTCCTCCACCAAATGACTGTCCCCCAGCCCCTCACCAGACTGCCTCCCCAAGCCAGGAAATGCCCCCCCCCCCGCATCATCCAAAACCCCTGAGACTGTACCCCCAGCATCCAGACCCCCCAACACTGGGCTAACACTCGTGCCTGCCCTGCAGAGACAGGGTGCCCTGTCCAGGGCAGAACGGCCCCCGGAGGGACTGCCCCCCATGCACACAGCCCCCACCTAGGAACTGCCCCCAGCAGCACCCAGCAACTTCCCCTCCCCCACCCGAGGAGTGCCCCCCAGCACTCAAGCCCCCCATCCAGGGACTATGCCCCAGTATCTAACCCCCCATCCAGGGACTGTCCCCAGCCACCAGTCTCCCCACCTAGAGTCTGTCCCCCCATGCACCAGCTGAACCCCACTCCCTGTGGCCTTGGCCCCCTGGCCCCGCTCCCCACACTCCCTGCACCCCTTCCCCATTGGTCTCCTACCTTGGTTGCACGTAGCTCAGCCATGCAGGCCGCCCTGCCCCTGTGATCCTAGTACCGGGAACTTAGCTCCAGCCGGGGTCACTGGACCCACGATCCTGCGGAGGAGTGGGAGGGGACACTGAGCTCCCTAGCCTCCTGCTGTTGCTGCTGGGCCCGATCCTGTGCCGCCCCATTTTACACCCTCACCAGCAGCTCTGCACCCGGGGCAGGTGTCCCTCCCGCCCAGCTCTAGTTACATCCCTGAGGAGGCCACATGAGCTGCAGCTGTGTGCTGATTGGGCCACAAGCAGCCCAAGGGTTGAGAACCACTGGTTTAGATGGATAACTATTACTCTTGGGCTGGCCAGACAGTGGAGTTCCACACTAGGATAGTGGAGTGGGAAATGCATGTCCTGAGCTGCAGCAGAATTAACACACTTAATTCCTGAGGGCTTAGTACAGCCACTGTAGCGCTTAAGTGAAGACACTCCTAGGCAGATGGGAGAGCTTCTCCTGTCGGCATAGTTAATCCTCTTGCGCAAGAGGGGGTAGCTATGTTGACACAGCACTGTCTACGCAGTGGGTTAGGTCAGTATAACTACGTTACCACAGGGTGTGGATTTTTCACACCCTTGGGCAACGCAGTTATATTGCTATAGGTCTGTAGTGTAGACCTGGCCTCAGTCACCAGCTAACCTCTCCATCATTGCAACTGCTTATTTTGAACTTTAGGAAAAGCTAATTGTATTGTAGACCTTGACAACCAGAGGAGGCCACTGAGGGAAGCAGAGTGGAAAACAGAGGCAACTTCTGCATTTGAAGAGTGCCTCTAAGAACCCCAACACCAGGGTAAAGAAAATAGACTTGTTTTGGGGATAGGGCAAGAAGAAAATGTACTTCGGCAACAGCATTGGAAATTACAAGTAAGAGCTGTCCTTTCAGTTTCCTTCTATTTTTATAAAATTCCATCCAAACAACTCCTAATAAAGAGAGGAGTTGAGGAGTTGGATCCCGTGTTACATTGGCTTGTGGTACATCATGTGACCAAAGCTTAACAGAACAGACACTAAGTGCAAGAGTAATAGATCACTAATTTACAGAGGAGACTTCAGTGGTAGTGGTTTTTCAGTTCAATATAGAAAGAGCTTTATTATGAAAAGCCTCAGTTACACTTCAAGCAAATGTTTTAGTCTCATGTTAAACTACCATTTTTTTTATAATCGTAAATATTGTTTTGGGTAATGGATTTAAAAAATATCTTTTCTTGCTTATTCTTTTAATCCAATTCAAATGTCTAGGTCAGTGCTTCTCAAAGTCGGGCCGCCGCTTGTGTAGGGAAAGCCCCTGGCGGTCCGGGCCGGTTCGTGTACCTGCCACGTCCGCAGGTTCGGCCGATTGCGGCTCCCATTGGCCGTGGTTCATCGCCCCGGCCTTACCACGTGGCTCTGAGCGGGGTAAGCGGCATGGTAAGAGGCCGGGACCGGGGGGGGTTGGATAAGGGGCAGGGAGTCCCAGGGACGGGGCAGGGGGGGTTGGATGGGGCAGCGGCTTTGGGGGGCGGTCAGGGGATGGAGAACCGGGGAGGGGGGGTTGGGTAGGGGAGAAGGCGGAGGCGGGGGGAGCCTCAGATTCTTGTGGGGTCCCCTGCGGCACCCGGGGAAAATTGCCCCACTTGCCCCCCACTGGGTGGCCCTGGAGCTCGCAGCCCCCCCTTACCTTGCCGGCGGCTGCTCAAAGCGGCAGGTCTGGGGAGCTGAGCTGCCGGCGGCTCGGCAGGCTGCGGCTCTGGGGGAGGAGGGGGGAAGCGGTGGAGCGGCCGGGGGAAGTCCCAGCTGGGACTCCTGGGAGCTCAGGTGGGGGACAGGACAGTCCCACCGGCCGGATGTGGCCCGCAGACCGGCGTTGTTTGCCCACCCGCCCGGCCCTTTAACAGTCGGTTCTCCACCTGCGTCTAATTTTAGCAACCGGCTCCAGCTCACCACTGCCCGCGCCTCTTCCCGCAGCCCCCATTGGCGTGGAATAGCGAACCGTGGCCAGTGGGAGCTGCGATCAGCCGAACCTGCGGACGCGGCAGGTAAACAAACCGGCCTGGACCGCCAGGGGCTTTCCCTGCACAAGCGGCAGACCAGCTTTGAGAAGCACTGGTCTCGGTTACATTTCTTCTTTCATTTCAGGTGACATTTCCCTTTGATTGGGGGATTGATATTCTAATTAGTTCTGGTTTCAAACCCAACAGGAGAACACAATCTGAGCTGGAGCTCAAAGGTTTAAGAAAAATCATCTGCTGAGTATAGTGATAAAACACTGAAGCATCAGGCCACTTCAAAAATCCTGTCCTAATCAGAGCAAAGCATTCAAAACATCAGCCAGGTCCTTTTTATTCTAAATATCAATTTACAGACAGATAATGGTTCCTAAAAAGTAGTTAGCCCAGGGAAGGGCAAACTACGGCTCGAGGTCTGGATCCTCCCTGTCAGGGCTTTCAATCTGGCCCGCAGGATTGCCAGCCCCGTGGTGCAGTGGGGCTAAGGCAGGCTCCCTGCCTGCCCTGGCCCAGCACCACTCCCAGAAGCGGCCGGCACCACATCCCTGTGGCCCTTGGGGATGGAGGGGGGGCAGTGGGCTCCATGAGCTGCCCTCGCCTGCAGGCACCGCCCCCTGCAGCTCCCATTGGCCGGCAACAGGGAACCGTGGCCAATGGGAGCTTCAGGGGTGGTACCCACAGGCGAGGGCAGTGCGCAGCAGAGCCGCCTGCCCCACCCCACCCACCCCCAGGAGCCACTGCCAGACATGCTAGCCGCTTCTGGGAGTGGCGCGGGGCCAGGGCAGGCAGGGAGCCTGCCTTAGCCCAGCTGCGCACCACTGCCACCCCGGAGCCACTCGAGGTAAGCAGTGCTGGGCTGGAGCCCGCACCCTGAACCCCTCCTGCACCCCGCACTCCAACCCCCTGCCCTGAGCCCCCTGCCTTGAGCCTCCTGCCGCACCCCTTCTGCACCCAAACCCCCTGCCCTGAGCCCCCAACCTCCTGCTGCACCGCTTCTGCATCCAAACCCCCGTCCTGAGCCCCCTGCTGCACCCCTCCTGCACTCCAACCCCCTGCCAAGCCCCCTGCCGCACCTCTCCTGCACCCCAACCCCTTGTCCTGAGCCCCTTCCTGCACACCGCACCCCCTCCCACACCCCGCTCTCCCTCCCGCACCCCAACCCCCTGTCCCAGCCCTACATTCATGGCACTGCATACAATTTCCCCACCCAGATGTGGCCCTCAGGCCAAAAAGTTTGCCCACCCTTGAGTTAGCCCTTTCCCCCCAGATCTTTCCAAGTTGCATCCGTCAATCAGGTTATCACTTTATAAGCAAACAAAAACAAAACACAGATTAAGGAATGATTGTTTCGTAGCACAAAATATTGTCTCTACATTATTCTTCTACATTAGGTATTCATTCTGCTCCTGACAAAGGTGCACTGGGAAGTTATATCACAGGGGTATACCATAGATTTTTCATCCAAAACATTTCTGATCTGAAAAGCAACTATAAAAATTACATTGATGTACAAACCAAAACAGCATCCAACACTCTCTCAAAGCTGTGTGGGTTCTGTCATTTTTCAAAGGAGAACTGCACTTTAAGAACATCTTTAGAGTCACCAGTTTCCAGCCAAACTATGGGGAATTTTTTTTAGACTTGTGTGTATAGAGGTCAGTAATGTTAAAGGAAGTTGTTCATGCATCAATGCGTCCCAACAGAAATTCTGACAACTTTTCAAGACATGACTTTGCCCAGTAAATCTAGCAGCCATTAATTTCAGCTGGATCAATCTCTAAATGTGTATATTGAGGAGTGAAATTAAACTTGCTGATATCTTTCCAAACAATCAATTGTCCAAATTCTAAATATACATTAAAAGAAAATGCAGAACTTTCACACCATGAGGTGGACTTTATTACTTAACAAGATAAGTGAACTAAATGTTGTGCATGTTATTCTAAGAAATCAAAGTGTTGAATATTAAAATATTTATATTTGTTGAGACTGATTAGATGTAAGATGTGTGTATAAGAAGTCAGGACACTAAAAATGCTAGCCCAAAAAGAATGTGTACTTTTTTCTTCAGACTTGAAGAAGAGTTCTGTAAACTTGAAAGCTTGTCTCTCTCTCACCAACAGAACTCGAGCTAATAAAATATGTTACCTCACCAACCTTTTCTAATATCCTGGGACCAACATGGCTGCAACAACATGGCATAGAAAAAAAAGCACTTGTCAGATAAGCTGTAGTGAATGAGTAAATCATTCTCTCTTTCAAATAAAGGATATAAAGGGTAGATAGATCTTCAACCTCCATAACTTTGGAAACTTATTCACTGACATTCCCATTGTAGATGTAATGTTTATCTTTTTTGACATGCCTGTTAGATCAGGTAACTATCAGAGGTACCTTTGCAACAAATAATATTAGTGACAAAAATACAATATGACTGTTCAAGGCAAGCTTCAGATGGCAATAAAACATAACCCTGTCAAAAAAATGCCACAACAGTAAGCTATACCCAAGATTTAATTTCAAGAACTACTCATTGCTGTATCATCACTTTGCTTGCATAGCTCCCAGTCAAAATATGTCTTGCTTTACAAATATAGACAGACAACTGTATTGGATTATGTTTCTTACCTATAACAAGTAGTTCCATATGGACATTCAGGCCTGTCATCGTCATCTTGACTTACAACCTCCATGTCATGATAATCGCGGTCACCAGGGTGACTGAACTGCTGAAAATGAAGTGGATTCTTCCTGTGATATTAAGGAACACGTGTAAGTAAAAGTACACAATCTGACATTCACCACTCATGTGCATACAGGGATGGGGAATACTCTGCAGCTATTCAAGCAAGTTTATATTCAACAATGCATAGTTATTCATCTGTTTGTGGCTATGTATGTAGTGGCAAGCTTCAATTCTGTAATGTTAGTCATTTAAGACCTATTTTCACAGCAAATCATATAAAAGTTTTCACTTTCTTTGTCTTAGCTCACAGGACTTGATTGTGCGCCGATAAAAGTCAAATAGGAGTTTTCCCCATTGACTTCAAATTGAAATAATATATGGTAACTAATGGCCTGATACAAACTTCACGTGCTTTTTTCAGTACTTCTGTACAAGATGGAACATGTGGAAAAAAGTCTTTCTATAGCAGGTAAAACCCTATTACAAAATACCTGCAATACTTTGACCAAAGTCATGATAACCCAGTTGTAGAGACAAGTCCTTACTTAGGAATGTCCTTACTTATTTTCATGACACCCAACTCTTCAGATCAGTTCCTAGAACAGTAAACTACCCTACTACAGAACAGAATCTCCCCTTAGTGATCATCTTGCAAAGCATGTTTCAATTAACTATTTCCATACAGTATACACATTAATGATTGCTGTTTTTCTTGCCTACTTAAATAGTTAAACTGCAGCCTCTTTTGTGTTTGCAACTTTTATCTTTTAAAACCCATAAATAAACACAAACACCTATAGGCATATTCACACAATTCTTTGTCTTTCTCTCTTGCTGAAAGGAGTACAAGATGCCAAAATGCATCTTCCTCAGTCTACTTGAACAGACCATGAAAATAGTCTCTTTTCTCTGACAAAAAAAGGAGTGCCCGAATCTCAAACTGCAAGATATAATTATTGGACCATGACATGTAAGGTGCTATCATTACATCCATAAATTACAATCCCATTCCAGACACTAGTTCAGACAGTAGGATTGCTATATACATGAAGCCAGAAGCCACGTGGGACAACTCCATGATTGTCATAGTGGCCATGAACTCCTAAGAAGAATCTCTATACGATCACTAAAGCCACTGAGTACTATCAGCCTCAGCACATCAGTGCCACCACAGTGAGAAGTCTGGGGATTTCAGCTGTAGCTTCTGCAAAGTGCTCTATACAATCATATTAAGCTCATCTTACTTCAATCCTGGGACTCATGCATTAGCAGAAACTCAAAATTTTGAAGCAGGTAAGCTCCTGCTACATCTGAGACCAGATACTAAAACTATTAACAGCATATTACTTTTATGTAGTACAAGGATTTCAAA
The DNA here is from genome assembly GCA_003942145.1 of Platysternon megacephalum. NCBI lineage: Eukaryota > Metazoa > Chordata > Testudines > Platysternidae > Platysternon > Platysternon megacephalum. The sequence goes on from QXTE01000501.1 coordinate 302,089, forward strand.
GCACTATACATATATACCAATTTATAGATGGGTTAACTGATGATAAGGTAAGTGATTTGTCAAAAGTCACACAGCAAGTTATTGTCAACTATACCACTGGAATCCAGACTCAGTGTTCTGCTCAACCCACTAGGCAACACTGCCACACTTGAAGTTGTGTGCACTAACTGCAGAAAGACACTCTAAGGTTGCATTTAACAGTCATTTTATCTTTTTAAATTATCACCGAACCCTTTAGAGATCATCATCACTTCCTTCCGTCAGATTAAGAGCAACAAAATTAATGATGTCTTGGGGAATCAACTGACCTTTTTTGTTTAAGAATAGTCATCAAGATGAAACCAAACCTTTCTAGAGTCAGTTGGTTCAATTAGTTTTATAGAGGTAATGCTAATATATTACCTAGATAAGCAAGGAGAACAGATCACCAAGATTAATTAACACAGCTTCCATAACGCTCCAAAAGAAAATAACGCTCTTGAATTCATTTTTATGTTCATTTCCACTCCAAGATTCAGACAGCAGTAGGTTTCTATCTAATGCCTCAAGTCCAACAGCAGACATTTCTAGAAGTTACAGAATTTTATATGTCAGTTTTCTTTTTAGGGATACTTTATACAAAACATGAAGATTACTAAATAATGTGCCTTTCATCAGAGGAGGTCTTTCTGATCATTTTTTGTTCAATCAAGCATATAGATTTCTTAGGGACACTGACTGAATTAGTAAACTGTCAAATTGCATACTATGGTCATCAGGGCAAATAAAATATTATACTCTACTCTGTCCTGTCTGATGAAGTCCTAGCTGTTCTGCTTTCATTTCATGCTCTGCTCAATGTTACCCAGCATGCATAGTAAAAGCATCAAATTATAAGCCAATGTTTCTCTTCTTGACAGCAGAAGAACAACCTATTCATTCTTCCCATTGCTTTACTTACAGTTAGCTTTCTACTTTTCTAAGGCACAAAAAAATCCAGACAAAAGTAAAGGAACACCACATCCATTACACTAGGGAATGACCCGTAGGCTACACTGTCGAAATGGCTGAATTCTGTAATAAACTCTTGGACAGTGGGGAACTCTAATGTTCAGTTGACCAGAACAACATGGTTTTTCTTGTGTAAGTACCGTAAGTTCAATACATTAGTTACAAGAGTATTTTATGTGCCTAAAAAGATTCACAAGCTATGCGGCTTTGTAAAATAAATGCTTTAAATTATACTTGATATACCTGAGTTACTTAATACCTGCAGCTTCACAGTAATTTATAGAAAATTTTAGTTATTATATACCCAACTTGCTGCTAAATAAAACATTTGAACAAAAAATGACAAAGTTACCAAAAATCTTCCTGCAGTGACAACGAGCTATTTACTACAGTTTTTTAAGATTCCTGACTAGCTAAAGAATCTTTAATCAAACCAGTTACAAAGTCAGTCTAGCTGATTCGAATCAATAGATTGGATTTTAATTCTCATTTATTTCCTAGAAGGCTTTTGATAGGTATACAAGCAACAAACTCATTTGGAACATCAATTTTTTTTTAAAGACGACTTTGCTGCTACAGTATTACCACCATTGGAGTCCCATCAACAAAAATGCAGTCACAAGCCATAGCTATTACAGTATTGATTGTAAACCTGAAGAGTTTTAATCTAAAGTTCTGACATGCTAGGATGTGTCTATAGTAACATCCTCCATCTTCCAAAAGTTTACTGGAAGAGAGAATATCAGAGAGGCTTATCAAATGCTGGGTTAAGTTTAATTTTAAGGAAAACTAAAGATATTCCATTTTCAGAAGGGAGTAAAATGTAAAATATTTAGAAAAAGATGTGTATGTGAAGCCAAGAGTTCCTATGGGTCCTGTAGTGCCAGATCAGACAATAGGTTCTATATCTGTCCCTTCTAAGAAGAGCAGACATGAAACACCGGGGCTTTGGTGAGGTCGCTGTCCCTCTATAAAGGGTGCAACAACTCCCACTGAGTAAATTAACAGATGAGACTACTTGAGATAAAGGATGGTATTGTGGTTAAAGCACTGGCTTGGGACTCTGAAGATCAGAGTTCAGTTCCTGGCTGTACCACACACTACCTTTAAAACCCTGGACAAATCACTTGATCTTTCTGGGCCTCGTTCCTCATCTGGAAAATGGGGATATACAGTCCCTCCACCACCCTTTGTCTATTTACACAGTAAGTACCATGAAGCAGGGACAGTTTCGTACTATGTATATACGGCACCTTGTTCAGAGGGAGCCTGATCTTGGTTGCCACCTCTAGGCATTAATGCAGTGCAAACAACCAACCTTCTACTGAGAGGGATAACTATTTGGGCTGGAACAAAAACACATGAAAAACAAACCAGCATGTAAGAATTTAGCCTTTACTATTGTCATGAGCGAGCCTAGACAATGGGGTTGGCTTACAGCTGGTTGGTTGGTTAACAACTGAATTGAACATTGATCCAATTTATTTCATTCTAAAGCAAAACTGCGGTTGTTGTGATTTGGGATAATGGAAACTGTCAAGTAGCCATTAGTGATACGATCTTATCCTTGGAGCAAAGGTGATGCGGTATCACTGAATTTGAATCTGCAGACATTCTCTCAAAGCCTGGTAGATTGGCAGAGGCCCTGGAGGTTTTTCGCCTTCCTCCGCAGCATGGGGCAGGGGTCGATTGCTGCTTGAAGTCGTTAAATCAAGATTTGGGGACTTCAACAGCTGAGTCAAGGGTGAGAGTTATTTCAGGAGTGGGTGGGTCAACTCTTGTGGCCTGCATCATGCAGGAGGTCAGACTAGATGATCATAATGGTCCCTTCTGATCTTAAGTTCTATGATTCTATGATGATTCTATGATAGGATCATGGTATGAGAGCTGATCACCAGGCTTTCTCCTCTAGCTGAAGTGCCTCCAGCTCTGTATGGGAAGAAACTGCCTGTTTGTGATTTATAAAAAGGAATGCCTGAAGGTACAGGGAGAATAAGTGTGTTGCAGAGGTCAATTTTTCTTTAGTTCTTATTGTCAGCTACAATTTGAAAAGACTTGACTGAGGGGGTTCCTCAGATAGACACACATAATAGAGAAGAACCATTATGTTTGCAAAAAATTCACCTGTGGCCCAGGACCTCTCTTAGAAGGATCTGCTGGTTACTGTAAACTTAGTACATATGGAGTAGAAGGCTGAATGCTGTTTTAATTGGCGTTGTGTTAATATTCCAAGGTCACACCCAACAAACAGGCCCTTTTGGCAGGAGTTTGCCAGATTGAAAGTGAAGCTCTCAAGGCCTTCAACTACTGCTGAAGTGGAGAACAGTGAATGAAGAGACATAACTAACGGTAGGAACACTCATGAAGTCTGAAAAGAGGCACTGTTGCCCTCTATGGAAGAGGAGGATTTAAGGGAATAACTAGTCATGGAAAAGCTCAATTGCACAAGCACTAGCTTGTTTTAAGTCAGAATTCACCTTATATAATTTAGAAGCAACGACTGAAAGGGCAAAGCAAGCATCAGCGGTAGCAGGACATACAACTGGGGGCAAAAGAATTTCAACAAGCTTGTCGTCTTCTAAACTCATACGAGATGCTTGTCTTTTCTGAAGAAGTGCTGGTATGACTACTGCCAATTTAGAAATGTTTTTGTTATAAGTTGTGAAACATACCAGGTGAATGCATACAGATGTTTAGTAGTGGCTGAGAGATTTTTATCCACAGTCCCCAAAGCTAACTTCTCAAAAAGGGGGACTGAGGTCCTTTTATTTTAAAAGGAAGAAAAGGAGAAACATACATCTCACATTTTGCTTGAGCAAGACACTGGCCAGTGAAGAAGATAGGTCCATTGGAAAGGAAGGTGACAACAAGCATTAGAAAACAGGGCCAATTCAAGCACATCTATTGCCTTCTGCAGTTCAACTTCTGAGCCCCTCACCCCTATGCCTTGTGATCATGGCACCTCACCTATTAGAACCGTATGTTGTGTTGTACATAACCAACAGCTTCCCATTCACATGTCACCCTCAAGTGCATACACAAATCCCCAATCAACCAGCATTCTTAATGATTAAAAAAAATTATTTTAACATGATGACCAAAGCTACAAAATTATTTCTCCAGCTGTAAACAAGTAGGGTAAGGCTGATCCATGTTCACTTTCTTAGTGTCTTCTAAAGTAAGTTGAAGCTGCTGCTTTCCATACTGAACAGTATTTACATGAAACTCTTGCCCACAAGCACAAGATTTTTGTTATGCGTCACTTTGTGACTAGTATTCCTTGTCTTACAAAGTTAATGGCTTCTGATACAATCATTGCCAAGAACAGAAAGTCTATTTTAGGATAGGTAAATTGAAAGGACTAAAACACACGAGTTGCCAATAAAGAGAATATGAATTAATGTGAATTGCAACCAGACAGATTTATCAATAAAGATTTTAAAACTATGGTGTTAGTGATTCTTTTTGTTAATTCAGCAAAAATCATATTACAACTCTGTATCTTAACCCACATTTTCTTATGGACGTCCTCAGGGAAAGTGGAAACATGGCAATAAGTCATTACTGACTATGTAAATGGAGTCAAGATACTCTCTCTTGTATGCCTCCATTGTTCTTTCAACGTGATCATCCATCATTCTGTAAAATCCTGTCTCAACCTCCTCGTTGCCACAACCCCACAAACAAATGCAGCTAAGACTGACTTATTAGCATGTAGAGACAGATGGAAAAGGTAATATCTTTTTATTGGCCCAACTTCTGTTGGTGGAAGAGACAAGTTTTCAAGCTACACAGAGCTCTTAATCAGGTCTGGAAAAGGTAATCAGAACATTTTAAGGCAACTTTATGATCCTTCGGTCATATTTTTGTACTCTATTCTGTGTTACCTACATAAGATTTTATGTATGCAACACTTTGACTGGCTCCCCTTTATCCTTTGCTCCAAAGTGAAATATGCCTGGAGAAAATGTAAATAGCCCATCTTTCCTCCAACCCCAACCGTCCCCTGTCCTGAATCATGAACCCTGATTTCAAATTTGCTTGTGGCTAAAATTTCTTTGCATCTCAAGCTCAAATATGGCTGGTTACAACCCCTTCAAACTTTCCGCATAGTTAAATCTCCTTAAACTTTTGCATAGACTGTATTGGAAGAGAACTGTCCTATTTAACTAAAGTTATTAGCAATACTTGTTCCTGACTATAGGCTATAGAATCATAGGACTGGAAGGCCTAATCCAGTTGAGGCCTAATCAGCGCAGAGTAGTGTGTCTTGCTTACAACACCCCTGCTAATACATTCCATAATTATGTTAGCTTTTTTCACAATTGTGTTACACTGTTGACTTATATTTAGCTTGTGGTCCATTGACCCCCAGATCCTTTCTGCAGTACTCCTTCCTAGACAGTCATTTCCCATTTTGTATGTGTGCAACTGATTGTTCCTTCCTAAATGGAGTACTTTGCATTTGTCCTTATTGAATTTCATCTTATTTACTTCAGACCATTTCTCCAGTTTGTCCAGATCATTTTGAATTTTAATCCTATACTCCAAACCACTTGCAACCTCTCCCAGCTTATCGTCCACAAACTTTACTCTCTATGCCATTATCTAAATCACTGATGAAGATATTGAACAGAACCAGACCCAGAACTGATCCCTACAGGACCCCACTCATTATGTCCTTCCAGCAGGACTGTGAACCACTGATTATTACTCTCTGGGAATAGTTTTCCAACCAGTTTTGCACCCACATTATAGTAGCTCCATCTAGGTTGTATTTTCCTAGTTTGTTTATGAGGTCATGCGAGACAGTATCAAAAGCCTTACTAAAGTCAAGATATACCATGTCTATCGCTTCCCCCCTATCCACAAGGCTTGTTACCTGTCAAAGAAAGCTACCAGGTTGGTTTAACACGATTTGTTCTTGAAAAATCCATGCTGACTGTTACTTATCACCTTATTATCTATCTCCAAAAGTCTAAAGTATTAACTAATTTTTTTAAAGTACTTCTTTACACAAGTCAACTTTATTGTCTGACTTAGCAATACTCACGGCTGGACAAGCCTTTTGCTATTGTAAAAGTCTATGCAGGGCAAAGGGAAGTAGAGGACAAAAAGGAACTCTATGGGGCGATTCTTAAGGCACTGTAAGGCAGGTGGCACTGGGGATAAAGGAACACGTGGAACTCCAGATCCTGCTGGGCAAGGAGAGGAAGAGGGAGACCAAAGGAACCACTCTGTAGAGCTAATAAGCGCTTCTCAGGACATTCATAACAGGTAGCATTCCAATGTTTTGCACAGCTCATATACACTTTGCAGGACTGAACAAGCCTTGGAGAGAGCTTGAAATCCTCCTTGACTCAGTATTGCAAAAGAGATAAGGAAAGCTGGGGACGGTGTAGAGTTTCTAAGTTCTGCATTGCTCAATTTTATTTTTTAAGCAAGAATTAACATATAAAAACCTTTAATTTGAATTTGCTACTAACAAATAGACACTAAGTTATATTATAGAAAAACAAAAGCATGTCAAAGTATGAAAAGACTTGTGCAGTAACTGTGGTTCTTCGAGATGTGTGTCCCTATGGGAGCTTCACTTTAGGTGACTACTGAGCAGTTCCCTCTGATGTGGAGGGGGCTTCCAAGTAGAGTACAGCATGGAAAAAAGTACAGCAAAAGTACAGCAAACACAATATTGGAAGCAGTCATAAGTTATTGCGTAGTATTTCGCGAATGTATGAATATATGCCCACGTAGAAGCTTTATATAGTTCAGTAATGGGCAGGTTTTTGAGAAATGTCATAGAGGTGGAAATAGACTTTGTAGAGTGAGTTCGTATGTCCAAAGGTGCTTGAATTAATCCAGTCAGATATCCACCTGGAAAGTCTTTGATTAGAGATTGCAGACCTTTTTGATATATCTGAGTCAGAAACAATTAGGGAATCTTTCTGAAGGGTTTAGTCCTAACCAGATAGAAGGCTAGGGCTCTCTTGACATTAAGGGTGTGCAACAGTCCCTCTTGTTTATCTAGGTGAAGTTTAGGGAGGAAGACTGGCAGGTGAATGGGTTGGTTAATATGGAACTCAGAGACTTTAGGTAAAAATTTGGGGCATGATCACAATGTGATCTTGTCCTTTAAAAATACTGTAAAAAGGGGGGCTTGCCGACATGATGACTGTCAGGAATGCAGTTTTCATTGATAAATGGAGGAGTGAACAGGTAGCCATCGGTTCAAATGGTGGTCTTGTAAGGCATTTAAGAACCAGACTGAGGTCCCAAACCGGAGCAGGATGCTTGACTGGTGGAAAGAGATTTCTGAACCCCCTGAGGGTCTTCACTGTTGTTGGGTGGGCAAAAACGGAATAACCCTCTATTTAAGAATGGAAAGCAATGATGGCTGCCAGATGGACTCTAATGGAGCTCAGCAATAGCCCCAAATTTTTTAGTGTTAGGATATAGTCCAGTATAGCTGGCAGCAATGAGGTCGTCAATGGAATATGTTTGAGGTCACACCAAAAGACAAATCTTGTCAATTTTTGAAAGTATGTGTAGCAAGTAGACTGTTTTCTGCTGGGTAATAGTACTTTTTACCTCCTCTGATCAGGTTGTCTCCAATCCTGAGAATCATCGACCAACCATGTTTTGAGACGAAGCACTCAAGGAGACTGGGGCGAAGGATCTTCCCAGTAGAGGAGATGAGGAGCGACCTGGAGAGTGATCGGTGAGCAAATGGTCAGCTGTAACAGGTAAGGAAACTATTGTTTGTCTGGGACAGGTCAGGACTATTAGGATGACTCTGGCTTTGTTCTTTTTTATTTTGAGTAGAACTTTGGCTATTTGAGGAGTCGGTGGGAATGCATACAGTAGATCCAACAACCAATGAAGGTGAAAAGCATATCCCCGGGATCGGTGACCCAGACTGCCTCTGGAGCAGGGCACAGCTCTTGTTTATCGAATATAGAATATGTGGTCGGTATCCAATGGCCATTATTTTAGTTACCAGAATGAACCTGGAACATATCCCCTTTCCTCTGTGCTGCATGGGAACTGTTTTGTAGCACCCAAGTGCAGGAGAGAGTCTATTTCTTGACAAAGCAAGTTCTTGTGAGGGGGTCCCTGAAGAGGGATGGAAAAGAGGTGTTGGTCGATGGAAGAGTAAAGAAGTGGATGATGTACCCTGTGGAGATGACCTCCAAAACCCACTTATCTGTAGTGATAGACTCCAAGCCTGCCTGAAGTGGTAAAGGCAGGCGCCAAAGGGAGGAAGGCAGGTGAATTGGTACAGCTGGTAAGGATGAGGATAGTAATTCAGACCCTGGACCAGTCCATCGAAATTACTGTTTGGAGATGAAAGGGTGAAAGGTCAAAGCTGAGCAGTGGATGGTTTCCTTCTCTGGAATTTCTCTCTTTTCTGATGTGGTTCATACCACCTCTGGGAGGTTGGGAACTGGGCAGTATGGGATCTCTCAGCTGTCTGGGATTTGCTAAACATTCTTTTGTAGGCAGGTGTAGAAATCCCAAGAGAATGCAAAGTAGCCCTGGAGTTCTTTTACGTGCACAGAGAATCATCTGTGCTATCTGCAGAAAGTTTAGACCCATCAAAAGGGAGGTCTTCCACTGTATTAAGGACCTCTTTTGGAAATCTGGAGAGCTGGAGCCAGGAAGCCTTTCTCAGAACTGCCACTGTAGAAATCAAACAGGTGGCAGTATCAACAGCATCAAGAGAGCTGCTTGTGGTGATGTTCTGTCAAGCAGCTGGCCTTACCCAATAATTGCCTGGAATTGCTCTCCATGCTCCGCCAGTAGGTGGTCAACAAAAGAGTTCAGTTTGGTGTAATTTATATGATTATATTTCTCCATTTACGCCTTGCAGTTCACGATTCTAAATTGTAAGGAGGCTGACAAATAAAATTTTCTAACAAGTAGGTCTAGACGCTTATGATCTTTGTCAGGGGGCATGGATTTAGCATGATGCTGCCTTCCACATTTGTTAACTACATTAACCACCAAAGAATTAGAAAAGCGATGAGAAAATAAAAACTCAGTCCTTTGCTGGAATGTAGTATTTCTTATCCACTCTTTTCTGTGTAGGCGGAATTGAAGCTCAGATGTGTTGAACGATCTTTGCAGGGTCCAGAAGGGCCTCATTGACAGTTAAGGCTATGCAGGCAGATGAAGCTTTATGAAGGATGTCAAGCAGCTTATGAGGAGGTTCTTTAACTTCCTCGAGAGGTATCTGCAGGGAAAGTCAGCAATTCTCTTGACCAGATCCTGAAACTGCTTAAAATCATCTACCAAGGATGGAGGAGCAGGCAAAACTGCTTCATCCGGAGATGTTGGCTGGAGGAGAGACCTCTTCATGGGCTCTAACTTACAGCTTCTCAGAGGTTTCTTCTTGAGGATCAGGACTCCTAGAGAGGGCAGGCAATGAAGGCTGCCTCTCTCTCCGATGGGTGATGCTTGAAGTCCTAGAAAATTGCTGGCAATAGGCCACCCAAGGATCCCTGTATAGCCAAGAAGGTGGTATAGGAGGGGGCACCCATGGGTGTTCAAACCAGCGAGATGGTGGCTGCAACCTTGGGCCACGAGTGGTCATAAGCTCAGAGACTTCTGGAAAGGGGCCTCTATAAAGGTGAGGAGGAGAGCCCTGGACCAATATTTGGAAAACTGGGGCAAGGCCTTCATCAGAATCCTCTTCCTTAAACTCACTATAGAATGATGGAGCACCCAGAGAAATGAGGTGAAACTATCGGTATTAGGTGAATTTCCGGTGATCTTGGTACTGAAAATATGCCGGAGCCGAAAAGCAGAGATTCGAGCATCTCAGATACAGCCAGGTCCCGGGGAAAACAAAAACTCCTGCTGTACCGAGTCCGTGGTCTGCACTGAGGTAATAGTGGCCAAGGGAGCTGAAAGTACAGTGAGTCTCGGTCGCTCCAAGGGAAGTGCAGTAGGAGCCCGAGCAGGCTTCTTCAGTACCGAGGCAGCAGAGGAAGAGCTCTTCTTGCCACCTCGGTCTGCTGACAGTACTGATGATCTTTCCCGGTCTGCTGGCAGTACTGATGATCTTTCCAAGCCTGAGGTTTTGCTGGTTTTTGGTCTAGCAGTGCCCGTGATACCTGAGGAACCAGCAGCCTCATGGGTACTGGACTGGAGAGCAGATGGTGTCTTCAGCTACTTCGGTACTAATGACAATGGCTTTTTTGAGGTAGATTCCTGACCTGGAGAACTCTGAGCATGGTCTTTGGAAGATTTATGAGAGGAGCCTTGGGTCTTCCTCTTAGATGCCCTCAAGGAGTGTGGCTCAGAGATAGTGGAGGCAGCAGACTTGCTTGAAGACCAATGTACCCGGAGGGATGGGGAGAGAGGACCCTTGGTCTGGGTCAAAAGCCGGGCACAGAGAGCTCTCCATCATGTGGAGAGGAAGTTTGATCTCCCTGTTATTTCTGGCTCTAGATTTTAATGCCAGACAGAACAACGTGCAATTCCCCAAGACAACAGATGCACCAGGAGTGCCTGTTGGTTACCAGGACTGCTTTTTGGCATGACAAATCAACGTTTGAAACTGGGAGTACTGGGCATATGATAACCTCCCAGTGAACAAGAACTATCTACTAAGTAATATCTATATAATATATATGAAAATAAATACAGTAACTCCTCACTTAAAGTCATCCCAGTTAATGTTGTTTCGTTGTTACGCTGCTGATCAATTAGAGAACATGCTCATTTAAAGTTGCGCAATGCTCCCTTATAACGTCGTTTGGCAGCCGCCTGCTTTGTCCACTGCTTGCAGCTAACTGGTGGGGGCTTGGAACCAGGGTGGACCGGCAGCCCCCCTATCAGCTCCCCATTCCCCTAAGTTCCCTGTGCGGCAGCCGCCCAGCAGGCAATCAATTGCCAGCAGTTCAGCTGTCCCTCACCCCACTGCCATGTGCTGCTCTTGCCCTCTGCCTTGGAGCTGCTCCCCGGAGCTTCCTGCTTGCTGTGCGGGGGAGGGAAGCTAATGTCCGGGTGTCCCCTCCCCCCACTGCTGCACCCCGCTTACCCCATCATCCATAGAGCAGGGGACACACACGACAGGGCTCAGGACGGAGGGAGCTTCCTGGCAGCAGCTGCCATCTCAGCTTGCTGATCTACTTAATAAGGCAGTGTACTTAGAGTGGGGTCAGTGTACTTAAAGGGGCAATGCGCATCTCTCTCACACACACAGGTTGTGTCTCTGTCTGCCATGCTGTCTCCCCTCCCTCCATTCGTGCTGCCTTGTAGAGTGTGAGGCTACATTAACAACAGTGAGTTAACCCTGGAGGGCTCAGCCAATTGCTAGTTCATCATTTAGCAGTAAGGCATTCCCTGGGAAATATCCCAACCTCTGACTCCACCACCTCAACCAAGCTTCACAATCATCATTGCTGGGTACCAGTATTAAATTGTTTGTTTAAAACTTATACTGTGTGTGTGTGTGTATATATATATATATATATATATATATATAATATATAGTCTTTTGTCTGGTGAAAAAACATTTCCCTGGAACCTAAGCCCCCCATTTACAGTAATTCTTATGGGGAAACTGGATTCGCTTAACATCGTTTTGCTTGAAGTCGTATTTTTCAGGAACATAACTACAACGTTAAGCGAGGAGTTACTGTAAATATATTTTTTTTAACTAGGAAGCTAAAGCTACTACTACTTACTAACTAATTACACTGATACTACGAACTAGAATAAAAACTGGGACACAGTTGAGGTAACCTCAATGGGCACAACTGCCAGAGATCCATCTCAGGCTGAGGCGGTTGGAAAGCAACTGAGGGCAGTTCACCTGCGCAGGGCTATATAACAATGGCACGCGCACTAAGCTGACTACCACGCATGCGCAGGCCGAACAGACAGGGCTATGAGAAATCTCTGGCAGGGTGCATAAGCGCGCCTAGAGTAGAGTACCCATAGGGACGTTACTTGAAGAAGAATTAACTGTTGGGAGAAGATAGAACATGCAATTGCTTCAATAAATGCACATACATAAAATCACAATTTCTAATAAAATCTTTGTCTGTTAATAAAATACACACACGCTGGCCATTCTCTCCAATTCAATTTCTTTTCTCTACTGTACTTGTAACTGCCTGGTGCAAGCTGTTCTATTGCTTATTGAACTGTGGTTTCTAATTTGCTGAACTATTTCACCCCCTGCTAAGGTTATATTGATTGGTCAGTAACATTTCCAGAATATCCCTTTTTATGTTTCTAAAAAGATTGCTACTCTATTTAATCTTTTCTAATCCTTTGCTTACAATATTTTAAAAAAGGAGACTAATGATTCTACCATTATCTCCCATTTGGGGTAAGTAGTGACTTGCTAGCAGTAATCTGAATCTAACTTATTTACAATTCCACTTTACCTGTAGCAACCTGACCCATACATGCAGGGTGTCCTCTTCTGCTTGGTTTGTTTAGAACTCTGTAGAGCATCTGTGCTTCTGGCTGAGTTAAAATCTTCAGCTTCAGGATCCTGATTTAAATCAAGCTCTTGAGTCTCAGCTAGGGGAACATGAGAGTGGGATGGCTTGTCCTGGTGAGTCTGTTGGCTTGCAGAATGGATAACCTCATCTTTATTTTCCTTTTCATTCATTTTATTTGTGTCAGTGGAGAGCTGGCTTTTTGCATCTAGCCTGTGTTCAGGCCTCTTGCTGTGGAGCTGACAATCACTTTTCTCCACAGAACTTTCAATCTTTTGTGACACAGTCTTGTTATCATTCTCTTCCACTTTCCTCACAGCCCTGGCAAGAGGTATTCCCGATGCATCCTGTGAAATAGAAAATAAAAGATCACAACAATCTTTAGAGTGCCTTACTGTGCAAATAGTTCTATGGACCACTCATGGAGTAATGTACTTCTGAATGTAAGCAGGTTTCAGATTCTGTCATCATAAGCATTCAGGACATATGTTCCTACAGAGATGATACAATCAAGTATGATTTAAAAAAAAAAAATCTTTTCTGTGTTTATAATAAAATTTAAATCAGAAGCTTGAGTTCAGGACTCTACTTTTATCAAGAAACAGATTAGAGTTTGTCAAAAGCTATTGTGGTCAGAGCTGGAATCTTTGGCTAACAAATTCTTCCTTTTAATTTTGTGAGGTCTCTCTCAGATATAAATACACACATACGTATACACATAGTATAGCCTCTATCTCAATAACTTGTATAAGATCCTTTCTATAAGGCATGTGCTCCCTTATTTACTATCTGAGACTAGAGCTGGGCAAAATTTTTGGGCTGAAACTTCCTTCAGTCTAAAATGCAGATTCATGTCAAATCAAAACAATCTGCAAATTCATGTAGATTTTGGCAATTTGTTTCAGGTGGGGAAAAATTAGAAATGCTGAAACTATATTTTTCAACATTTCCAAAATTAAACTTTTTTATTTCTTGGGCTAGATTCAGAAGGGGATTTAGGCACCATTCACAAAACCAATAGCCCTGTGATTAGAGCCCTCACATAGGATGCAGAAAACCCAGGTCTGAATCCCTGCTCTGGGGCAGGGACTTTAACCCAGATCGCCCCCCTCCCATGTTCATTGGATGAGAGAGACACACAAACACAGAGCGAGACAGACACTAAAGCCTGGTAGTTAGGGCACTAACCTAAAAGGGGGAAACCTGCATTCAGTCCCTGCTTTAGAGTGTGGATTCAAATCTGGGTCTCCCACATCCCAGGTGAGTGCCCTAGCAATTTGACTGTTAAGTATAAATGGGGGACACAGGCACTTCCTCAGTTTTGTGAATGGCACCTAAATCCCCTTGTCATTCTAGCTCTTCATTTCCAAAATTTCCTTTGCATTAATTAAAAACGGTTCAAAATGCCTGAAACAAACAAAACGTTTAAAATAAAAGGTTTCACTCAACCCAAAACTATTTTTTTCTGACTTTTCGATTTAAGAAAAATTCAAGAAAATTTCAGTTTTGGGTTCACCCAATATGAAGTTTTCCACAATTTTTTGGAACTGCTAGCGAACGAAAAATCAGTTATTCATGCAGCTCTAATCTAGAAACACAAATGCTACAGAGACTGTATATATAGATTATATACTGCTTTAATATACTACAAAACTGTTATGAGATCTATGCTTTCCAGTGTTAACTGTAGGAAGGCTCCCCTCCAGGACATTTATTTAAGTTCATATTAATATGAATTTTAAGAAGTTTGTGGTATTTCTCTGATTTAGTGGCTTAGCCCGTTTTTGTGTGTGTGCGCACGTTCTTTTAAAAATCTGGAACTAACCAAACGAATGTCAAAAATAAACAATGATATGAGTAGTGGGATAAAATTTATTCAATATCAAGTAAGCCTTCCTGACAATTAGATATACTGTATAGCAGGGGTGGGCAATAGTTTTCGCAGGGAGACCACTCCACAAATGTTAGTAAGTCGTCACGGGCCGCACATTTCTAACATAGTAATGAAATTTTTAAATCTACCCCTCCACTGCAGTGCCACCTAATAAAATAATTCGCGCAAAAACTGAGAGTGCAGGAGAGGGGTGTGGGTTCTGGGGGGGAATTTGGGTGATGTGGGGGGTTCTGACCTGGAGCAGGGGGTTAGGGTGCAGGAGGGGGTGCGAGGTGCAGGCTCTGGCCGGGAGGCGTTTACCACAGGCAGCTCCCAGCCGGCGGCGCAGCAGGGCTCAAGCAGGTTGCCTGCATGCCGTGTCCCCATACCGCTCCCGGATGCGGCCGGCTGCTGGCACGTCTCTGCATGCCCCTTGGAGGGGGAGGGGGCCAGCGGGTCTCTATGCGCTGCCCGGGCCCGCAAACACCACCCCCGCAGCTCGGCCAATGGGAGCTGTGAGGACAGTGCTGGGGGAGGGAGCAGCGCGCAGAGCCACCTCCCTTTCCCCCACCAGGGGCACGCAGAGATATGCCAGCAGCAGCCGGCCGCTTACAGGAGCGGTGTGGGGCCACAGCAGGGCAGCCTGCCTGAGTGCCCTGCTGCGCTGGGACTTTTAGCAGCCCGGAGATTGCGAGGACAAAAATGTTAGTCATGGCGGGCTGGACAGAAATGTTAGACGGGCCGTATTTTGCCCACCCCTGCTGTATAGTCTCACAAGAGGAGCAGTTAAAACAGGGGTAATCAATTATTTTTTGTCAAGGTCAAATTTCTTGGTCAAGGTATAGTCAGGGTCCAGACTCCAGAGAAAATACAAAAACAACAATGATGATAATAAGTAAATAAAAAGATTTTGCTGTCTGTTCAAAAGCATCTGGCAGTCTGGATTTGGCCCACGGTCCACCTATTGACCACCCTCATTGTCTGAGACTTAAAACTAGACTGCACAAAACACAAAAAGTGCACTAGGTAATAATCCTGCATTTGCAGGGAGATTGACTGAGTGGCCCAACTAACTTCCCCCTCTATCTTGTATGATTTTTTCCCCCACAGCAACCCTTCATCCATTCCTTTGTCTATATTATGTCTAATTAAGCTACAAACACTTACTTCCAAGCACAGTAGTCTCACCAAAGAAAAGCACAATTAAGTAAAGTTATGGACAACAGTTTTGTTACTTGTAATGGTCATGGCAATCGGGTCAAATGTTGGCTGGCTGCAGCTTAGAGTGAATCAGAGGTACTTCTATACTTCAAACCTATATGAGATTTTTTCCCTTAGCTAAGTATGGTAATAGAGGAATAATGCTCTGAGGCTGAAGCACCAGGGTTTTATGGCTCATGTAGTAATTAATGTTTCCTTGTTTGAAGCAATGAATTAATTGCAGAATGGCATTCAACCAGCTAATTTTTTTCTGCAAAGTCTGAAGAAAACTGGTCATGCTGTGTTTGAGTTAAAGATAATTAAAAGATACTTTGAATATGGAACCACTCAGTACAGCTTCATATTTAGAGCTGCAACCAGAGTTCCATTATCAACCCTATAACTCACTCACTATATAATTTGTCATGAGGAAAGTGTACTTTTTAGGGTACACTACTCAATAGGGAAGCTTACCATGTTAAGCACTATGCTCCGCAGTAAACATTTATAGGAGCAGGCCCTTACATTATAAGCTCCTTGGGGTCTTTGTCTCATGCTGTGAAGCCCCATGCATGCTTTAAGTAGGGCTGTCAACCCTCCAGGATTGTCCAGGAGTCTCCAGGAATTAAAGATTAATCTTTAATTGAAGATTATGTCATGTGATGAAACCTCCAGGAATTTGTCCAACCAAAGCTGGCAGCCCTAGCTTTAAGGTGTTGTAAAATGTAATATTTTAAGTTAATATTGATAGGCCTTTTCAAATTGTTACATAAATACAGAGCTCAAGGTACGTACACATAATTTCCAAACTTACTGTAGCAGAGTGAAATTTCACTTCTAAGGATTGGTTCTGTCTGGATAATAGGCTTCATTCTCCAACTAGTAGGTGCATGGTTAATTTTTCAAGTCCTGGGAGGGTATAAGCCATGTCTTCTCTGCCTAATGCAGGGGTTGTACTTTGACAGTACATTCTCCACCATTTACTCTCTATTTAAAGAGAAGGGACTTTCTGTTCTAATTTTCCGACATCACTAAGGAACTAACTTTTCCACTAGGCCTGGTGGTCCTTATAAGGAATGCTCCATGCAATCTCTCTCCGCACCAGGGGGTGTTGTTAGCACTTCTAAGTCCACATTTAAAATACTAAGACTGGCAAACTGAATATTTTTACATCAAGAGACAAGAAACAATCCATAAGGTTTAAGCTCTTCATGATGAGCTCATTCCAAGGTAAACACATTAAAGGTAAAATAATCTGGGCAGTCTTCACAGTGTAAACTGATCACAGTGTAGTTTAATGGCTGAAAATGCATAGTTAAAAAAAAAATCTTTGACAGGCTCACGATGATAAATTCACATGTTAATTTTGATGTTAGAAAGATCTTTAAACCATTAAAATAAAATAAAGTGACTGGTAGAAGACTCTTTTTAAGATTTTTTTTTTTTTAAATAGAAGTTCAAAGGCAAACATTTTTCAGGGAAAGCCTCATTGATCTCATCACAAAATGTGGCTTTTTCATAATTAGTTGCCAGTAATTATGTTTACAATACTAGCAGCAAGAATGAAAATGCAATAATGGTAACAACGTATTGCAGAAGTTGCAATGTGAATTCTTGTTTCCTCTGTGTAGCAAAACAAAACTAATGCACATATTGTATGTCACGCTCTGTGTTTATGAAAACTCAAACAGCCACTATTTTGACAATAAAATGATGACTTCTGCTGCCAGAAAACAAAAGTTCTTTCACCAGCGTTTGTTAACTCATTATCATTTTATCTCTCAGCTTATCACCCAAGTAGTATTAAAAAAAACAAGAACAAAAAAAACAAACAGCTTACACATGAGCTAGTTTTGCCTAGGACATGGATACAGATAAGGTAGGATAAGCTTATCGACCAACAGGCACCTGCTTTGGACTGAGATCAGAAAGTTCCCCACGCCCAAACAACAAGAAGCTACTAAAATGCCCTACTCACAAAAGGTCATGATTTAGTCTAATCTCAAAACACCTTTTTAGGAAATTCCATCCCACAAAAAAAGACATGAAATAGATGACACTATGACCACTCATTAAACACAGCCAATGAGGCTAAAACAGAGGTGGTGTCCATTCCCCTTGTCTCCCAGATTACCATGGGTCTCAGATAACCTGAGACAGAAGGAAAAGGAAAGAAGAAAACTCAAGCACTGAAGGCAACAGCACAGGCAGACACTCAAGCACAAGGAATTCTTGCAAATCTATGCCTTAGCCATGGAAAAAGCAAAAATTGCCCCCTTTTCTCCAACATAAGTTATGAAATCCTCCAATTTCTGCAGCTATCCACACCAATTAATGTAGTTGTCCATGAAATGCTGCTGCTCTGCCTCACAGATGAGGTTTATGGGATTGAACTAAGATGGCTTCAATATGACTGCATCCAGAGAGTCACCTACTTCTCAAATTCCAGAGCCCTTCCTGGGGAATAGCAAAGAATCCAGCCTCTCCCATAGTCTGCTCAGCATCTTTGCAAAGCTAGTGGAGATTGCAAAACAGCACATCTATAGATTCAGCAACTTGCAGACAAAAACAAGCTTTATATTCCCATCACACTAGACAGCACCATGTATCAGCTGAATCAAGGAAAGTTTAAAGTGATGTAGGCAGAGAGAAGGAAGCACTGAAGAACCTGTCACCCCCATATCATCAGCTTCCATTGATGGAGTTTGCCCTCATATTGTTGTGACCGTCCACAGACTTCATGTTCTCCCTGCATTCCTCACTGCTTCTGGACATCTATCAAAAAAAAGTCATGGATGCAAAAAAAAGCCTCTTTCCATCTGCAAGATTCAAAATTAACCATAGTGTTCCATACATTTGCAGCCTCTAGTCTTGATTACTGCAACGTCCTGGATCTAGAAATAGAACTGACAGCCTTAAAAGAGCTCCAATTGGTTCAGAACACAGCAGCTTGCTCACTCAGCAACACTGAGTCAAGTGCATGTCACCCCATGCTCGGTTTTCTTCACTAGCTTCCTGTTGAACACTAAGTCAAATTCAAGATTTTTGTCTTAATTTTTAAAGCACTCCTATTAAATTTGCCCAAGTTACCTTAGGGGCCAGTCACTGATCATGACATCCCACAACAGATAAATTCCATTGAAACAATGGAACTGGCAACCCGAAGACTGAGATCCATACACAGGAGACAGCTTTCTTGGCAAATAGTCAACAACTGTGGAACTCACTTCTGGGAGAGATCAGAATGACCACAAATCTGTGTGCCTTCCAAAGAAAATGTAAAGCCCAGTTTCCTGACCTAGCTTTCCCACACTACCAGCACCTCCACCAAAATCACATATTAAAATCTAAAATCAAGATACCCTATAACAAAAACTTCTTACAATGTAGAGGAAGGGAAAAAATACAGAGATCTTCTTGTGCTCACTAATATATTAAGTTACTCAGATTGCACAGCAATGGATTCAGCATGAGAAGCAATGGAGAAATTAGATAACCCTGCCTTCTCTGCGAGCTAGAGAAAATTTATGGAATTTTTATGATAGTGGAGAGGAAGCCATAAAAAAGTCTTAGAACTACAGACTGAGGTAAATAACATTTCAGCAGGTGATCATACAAGCCACAAAAACATACATGAGGACAAGAAAACTATATCTTACAATAAATCACTGCTATTAAAAATAAATCCCCTTCCACTCTTCCCTGAACTAATCTCAACACTTGTAAATTGTGCTACCGACCAAAAAACAAAACAAAACAAACAAAAACACAAAAACCTGAGCAAATTCACAGAAGGTAAAAGTATCAGAAAATCATAACTATCAATAAGAGGAAAAATTACAGAAAATAAAGACATGGAGGTTTTTTCATCTTTTCTAAAACTACACCATCAAGACAAAATCTGTTAACTTCTAACATATGTTGGAAAACAGCCATTAGTAAATGTGATTAAAACATAAAATACTACAAAATTATCACCACTAATTTTTAAAAGCCTTCAGATTGTCCTATGATATATTTCAGTTTTTGAACCCCAAAACACGGATACGGGTAGCACAGTTAGCACTAGGGATGGCAGCTTATTGATAGAAGAACCTTAACAGTACTTTATATCCTAGGTTTCTTGTTTTACCCTAAACAGTAATTCCTGTTTCTAGTTTGTACAACACTGGGAAGGCAAGTTTTATCTGGAATAAACATTTTATCATGAGATAAAAAGCTGAAGATAGTTATAATGCAAGAGATGAACCAATTTTAAAGCTCTAACATTGCTAACTGCACTTCAATAATACTTGAAATAATGGGGCTCAGCAACATACAAAAAACATTACCCGTGATGGGGGGACAGTGGCTTCCTCTTCAGTAGTTTTGCTCTTTTTTCCCTGATCCTGTTCCATCTCTTTGAAATCCCCTAAATGCTCTTCAGAAGCTAACCGTTTTCTCTCCTGCACATTTGCTCTTGACTTTGATGGTTCCATATCACTTTTTCTTCTCCCTCTGCCTCTTGTTACTCCACCCCCTTAAAGAAAAAGAAAAAGAGGACATTTATGGGATTCAACCTTGAATGCAACCTTCAAGACCTCAGGAGACGTCCCAGAAGACTGGAGAAAGGTTAACGTAAAAAGGGGGGAAAGGGAGCTGGGAAGCTATAGACCAGTCAGCCTGACTTCGATATCTGGGAAGCTACTAGAGCAAGGTATAAAACATTCAATTTGAAAATACCTGGAGGATGAAAGGGTAATCACTAGCAGCCACCATGGATTTACTAAGAACAAATCATACCAAACCAGCTTGATTTCCTTCTTTGATAGATTTCAGAGTAATAGCCGTGTTAGTCTGTATCCACAAAAAGGAATAGGAGTACTTGTGGCACCTTAGAGACTAACAAATTTATTGTAGCATAAGCTTTCGTGGGCTACAGCTCACTTCATCGGATGCATGTAGTGGAAAATACAGAAGGAAGATATATATATACACACACATGAAACAATGGATCTTACCATACACATTATAAGGACAGTGATCAGTTGTCAGCAGGAGAGAAAAATAAGTCTTTGTGGTGGTAATGAAAATGGCCCATTTCCAGCACTTGACAAGGAGATATAAGGAACTGTAGGGGGCGGGGGGGAAGATAAGCATGGAGAAATAGTTTTACCCTGTGTAATGGCCCATCCACTCCCAGTCTTTATTCAAACCTAATTTGATAGTGTCCAATTTGCAAATTAATTCCAATTCAGCAGTCTCTCGTTGGAGTCTTTTTTTGAAGTTTTTTTGTTGTAATATTGCGACTTTTAGGTCTGTAATCGAGTGGCCAGGGAGGTTGAAGTGTTCTCCAACTGGTTTTTGAATGTTATAATTCTTGACGTCTGATTTGTGTCCATTTATTCTTTTACGTAGAGACTGTCCGGTTTGGCCAATGTACGTGGCAGAGGGGCATTGCTGGCACATGATGGCATATATCACATTGGTAGATGTGCAGGTGAACGAGCCTCTGATAGTGTGGCTGATGTGATTAGGTCCTATGATGGTATCCCCTGAATAGATATGTGGACAGAGTTGGCAACGGGCTTTGTTGCAAGGATAGGTTCCTGGGTTAGTGTTTTTGTTGTGTGGTGTGTGGTTGCTGGTGAGTATTTGCTTCAGGTTTGGGGGCTGTCTGTAAGCAAGGACTGGTCTGTCTCCCAAGATCTGTGAGAGTGATGGATCGTCCTTCAGGATAGGTTGTAGATCCTTGATGATGCGCTGGAGAGGTTTTAGTTGGGGGCTGTAGGTGATGGCTAGTGGCGTTCTGTTACTTTGTTGGGCCTGTCCTGTAGTAGGTGACTTCTGGGTACTCTTCTGGCTCTGTCAATCTAAGCAGCTCTCCAACACCACATTCTACAAGCCATTACCCTCTGATCCCACTGAGGGATACCAAAAGAAACTACACCATCTACTCAAGAAACTCCCTGAAAAAGCACAAAATTAACCGCTATGAATAGATGATTTGAGAAGGGGGCTTCATACAAATGATTAAGGGAGAGAGATTCAGTGTATGGCAGAGGACATACTGGACTCTCTTATTTGGCTGATATTGTAGCTTATTAAATATGTAGTGGCAAAATAGTCAGGTAAATGGCTTGTACAATGTGTCTTTTATGTAGTGTCTTTCATACAAGAGTATCATGAAACATTGCAGACCATTAAAGTTTACACAAGCAAGTTACTATAGTAAACCTGATTCTGCTAAATATACTGCTTTATAGTTAGGGCCCTACCAAATTCACTGTCCATTTTGGTTAATTTCACAGTCATAGGATAATAAAAATTGTAAATTTAATTATTTCAGCTATTTAAATCTGAAATTTCACAGTGTTGTAATTGTAGGGGTCCTGACCCAAAAAGGAGTTGTGGGGGATCGCAAGGTTATTGTAGGGGGTTGCGGTACTGCTACCCTTACTTCTGCACTGCTGCTCATGGCAGCACTGCCTTCAGAGCTGGGCAGATGGAGAACAGTGGTTGCTGGCAGGGAGCCCAGTTCCGAAGGCAGAGCTGCCGTCAGCAGCAGTGCAGAAGTAAGGATGACATGGTATGGTACTGCCACCCTTACTTCTGTGGTGTTGCCTGCAAAGCTGGGCCCTCGGTCAGCAGTCGCCACCCTCCGGCTTTTGAAGGCCGCAGCGCAGAAGTAAGGGTGGCATAGTATGGTATTGTCACTTACTTCTGTGCTGCTGCTGGCGGGGCGCTGCCTTCAGAACTGGGCACCTGGCCAGCCGCAGCCGCTCTCCGGCTGCCCAGCTCTGAAGGAAGCGCAGAAGTAAGGGTGGCAACAATGGTCCCTTCTGACCTTAAAGTCTATGAGTCTAATACCATGTCCCCCTAAAATAACCTTGTGACCCCCCCATAACTCCCTTTTGGGTCAGGACCCCCAATTTGAGAAAACGCTGGTCTCCCCCAGTGAAATCTGTATACTATAGGGGAAAAGCACACAAAAGACCAGATTTCACTGGGGGAGACCAGATTTCACAGTCCATAATGCGTTTTTCATGAACCTCTATCAAAAACTGAGTTAAAAACTGCTTTTCTATATAAAGAAAGAATAAGGGGGGAAGCATCTAACTTTTGAGGTCAAACTTTATAAATATGGCACAATAAGTCATGTACTTGGGCTTGAACTTGTGGGGGATGCAGGGGCTGGCAAACTTATCCCAGGCATTGGGACCTGGCTTCTGATGCCAGGAGACGTTATCATGCATCTCATCAGGATCATCCACTGAGCCCACCTGCAAGGTCTCATACTCTTCTCCCAGTATGAGCTCTGCTTGGCTCAGTTCTCAAATTCTAAATATTTATGACTCCACCCACCATGAAAACTTATCTCTAGCTCGTGGAAAAACATTGATCTGCCCACTAACTACCAGCCCTTGCTTCAAGGCACTTCAAATTAATGGCCTTCCTGTAGCTCCTTGCATGCGTACACAGACGGAGATACAAACAAACAGGGGAGTTATGTAACAAGAGAGAAGGAGCAACGTGTGCAACCAGAAATAAGCAACACTGGTGTCAGAGCGAAGGACACTGTGGGAAGAAGGGACAACATTCTTCAGAGTGCAGCCTGTGTTGATTTCAACATCTGGGAACTGGAGAGAAAAAAAAACAGCACTGGCTGCAAGTCATAAAAAAAGACCCCATTAGGGAATCTCTTCAACAAATCCCTCTACCTCAGGGTTAAAAAAAGGAACATGTGCCAAATATAAACAGTGCAGCAAAAAGATGCAAGGTCTGGTTCTCAGAATGAAATATTATGAAACATGCTTCTCAGAAGGCAATGACTTTGAAGATGATGCTGCAGACATGTCTGAACAATCTGGATGAACTGGATAGTGAACTCATTTTTGCACCATTCTTTTGGGCTGCCTACCATGTCTTCCTATACTGGTAAATTGCAGAGTTGTTGTAACCGTGTTGGTCCCAGGATATTAGGGAGACAAAGTGTGTAGCTCAGAAGTTGGTTCAATAAAAGATATTACCTTGCCGACCTTGCCTATTCTGTATACTAGAGAATGATAAAAGTAGACAACAACAAACTAAAGAGAAATGTAGAAGATGTGCTAAATACAATGAAATCTATTTCCGTAGCCTTGGACAAATTTCAGAAAGATTGCTGCAGTATTGCTGATGCTGCTGAAATTTGGGAAAAAAACTTCAAGACACGTTTTTTTTGGAACTACAAGTACTATAAAACTGATCAGTATCGTTTCACAGGTAAACTTGTCATCAAGGTGTAATCTATCAAGAAAAAACATTAACAAAACCAAATATGTAAAAGAAAGAAATTGTCAACAAGCTTTTAGGAAGGCAAATGTGCCCTCTGTGTCAGGCTTACAGGTCAGAATAAAAGTACTAAAACATCAGGTTATTGTTAGCTCACCCTCTCTTTGGATGCATGCTGCAAACACCAGAGACCATAACATGACAAAGGAAGCAATAGAAGCGAATATGTTCAGTCATCTGTCAAACTATAAAGAGGAATGTAAAGAGGATTCCATGGAGGAAAAATAATCGGTTTATATCCCCACTTTACCATATTGATGGTCAGAAGAGATCAAAGCAGAGAATATGCATATTGTCATAAGGGAGTACTTTGTATTCATTACTAACCTACCTCTTTTAGGGACTGGAGTTGAAAGACTTTGAACCATGAGGTCTCCTTGCAACATCCAAGATGGAAGCATCCTTTTCCTCCAGACAGGCTTTAGCTCCTCACTTTCATTACAACTAGCAGAAAACAACTGAAATAATGTTTGTTGATTAGTACCACAGTACTTTTTTTTTCTAGTTTTAGGATACAGAAACTATGAAAAAAAGACTTGGTTCAAAAGACATTTGTAAGCAGCTTTGTCTTCATAAACAGCCTGAACGGATCTGGTTTTCTTGTAGGTACAGCTTAACAGAAGCAAAAGCCAGTCACAATGCTGAACATTTTGGCACCGCCTACTCTCTCAGCCAATCAGTATTTAAAGAAGCCTCTCTTTACTCCTTAACCCTCGGAAGAAAGCCTATGTTCATTTACAGACCAAAAGGTTCATAAAAGAGCTCACGGATACCTTGCCACTGATGCCACATGGCTTGTGCCCACTGAAGCATCACAAAGCCTGGAGACAGTGAGAGTAAGGAACGCTGAATTACTATGCAGAATGGGAGATGCAAAAAAGTTCAGCATTTTTCAAGTGGCTATTTCACTCCCTGCTAAGTTATGCTCAGAAACAAAGACTCCAGAACTGGGCTAGAGAAACAAGAAAAATATACAGACTCTGTTTATGACATGATAATTGACTGGTATAGTCAGTTTTAAACCAATACAACCTCTGCTTTTAAGAAGGGATAAAATATATTTTGAAAGTCTTTTAAGTGTGATGAAGGCTGGCATTTCAATTGTACTTATAAAGAAAAATATCAGCTATAGTATGTTATCAAAGAGCAATTATCCTGCGTGTCTGTCTTTGCATGACATTGCTTTCTCCATTAGAAAAGCAACAGTAGTAAAAATAAAATAAAATTGGCATCTCAATAATTACACTATCTGAAAGCCATTTTACTCAGCCACAGTAAGATAAGACAGAGTTTTGAAAATTCTGTTGTTTGCAAATTCTGGCTCTAAGCCTCTTTACCACAAACATAAGGAAACATTAACACTACAAAAGCAGGGTAATATGAACCTTTTTTCTGTATTCTGTCTGACCCTGAACACACAACTCCAGAGCTGTAACCAAGTGGAAGAAGCTGTGTGAACAGTATATGTGGATCTTATTTCCTGACCTAGCCCCAGAACAGTGTGTCCACAGTTCTAGATGCAGTGCACATGAGGAGTGTGAACTTCAGAGGCTTTTCAGCAGAGTACAAGCACTGTGTTGTGTTGTACATTCCCCTAGGCAATGGCTTTTGGGGCACGTCCTTGTTCCTAGTCAGAGCCCTGACCTTACACTTTTTTCCAGTATATCATAAGGACATAAGCAGAACTCAACACTTGTTTCTCCCACAAAATACAAATTTTATTTTTGATATCACTCACTAACAAAGCCATTCTTTGTTCTGAAGAAATCTTTTACTGCTTTGCACCTGTTTATAGTGCTGCAAGTATAAGGAAAAGCTCAGGCATGTCAGCTTAAGGCTTTTGTGATAGAATTTCCAAAAAAATTGTGGCTGTTATAGTAAATAAAATCAAGATAATGTATTCTCAAACAGCCTCTTGATTTGTCAAAGAACCTACTCCCCCATGAAGGGCTTTAAAAAGGTACAGAGACAAGAACAAAAACAATTTTCATTTTACCCGATTTTCAGCCCACCCTTCCAAAAATACACACATGTTGCAATATTTAATCAGATATTAACACCCACCGAACTCTTGGAAGAAGTCTCATTTTTTGGAATTTCTGCTGTCCTTTCCAATAGAGAATGTGCTTTCACTTGTATGTTATTATTGGAACATGAAGTTAATTCTACTAAAGATGGATCACAAGACATCTTGATAGGATGACCACTTGAAGAGGATTTATTTGCTGTTTCATCTGCAGCAATCTTGCTATTTTTCCTATAGTATATTAAAATGCATCTTTTAGTGGGGGAAAAAAATCTCAAAAACTTCCTTTATCTATTTGAACTGAACACAAGTTTATTTCCATTCTAAATGTCTATTTTCACTCAAATGCCATAATGTAGAAGCACACCTCAGTTTCAGATATTAAGAGACCAACAAAAAATCTCCACTGCATTGCATCTACCATACATATTAATGGTGCTAGAATAACTCTCTCTTAAGTCTGTTGGCAATTTTTTACTATGATGTATCTAGGGAACAAACTACATGGTTGCCTAAAAGCAACCAAATCATCAGTCAGCACCACTTAAGATCCAAGGTTAAGGGTAAGACCATACAAAACCCCAATATGACAAGGTGAAACTAGATTTGCATTACTGACCATAAAAGAAACTGGTTTCTGCCTTCATTTAACCGTAGGAGCTGTTAACTTACAATACTACTACTGCGTTATTGAAAATGATCATTTTTACCATAAAATGAATACAGTTTTTGAAGTGTGTTATTCAAATTCTAAAAGATACAAATATTACAGTAGTAATCAGCAGCATAAAATCCTAAAATAGAACAGATAGAATAGCAAACTTTCATTCCCAGCTCCCATATCTCAAACAAACATTCATTTTCCATTCCCTGTAGCAGTAGCTCATTTTTCATTCTGTTATACTAGCTTATTTCCAAGTAGAGAGTACAGATTGTTGTTACTTTACAAATTAGAAATAGTAAACAAAACTATATATAATAGATTAAATGCACTTCTTCATTTGGGGCCTAATCCAGCACGGTACTTGCGCATAGGTCTAACTTCTACTTACATGCTTGTATAATTCAACATACATTGTTTTGTCATAAAATAGCAGGTAATTGATAAATATTTGCGCTAGGCTAAAATTTGACACTCATCTATTTAAGTTTTTCAATCTTTACATAGGTTTTTGCTTTTTAACAAAAATAGAAATCTTCTTGGCTGTCCCACTGAGGCTTGTGGACAACCATAATGCCCTTGGGAAAACTAGAAGTCAGTGCATTTTAAAAAAAATTCTGAAGTTTAAAAATTTCTAAGAGTTTAAAATATGATTCAGGATCTTCAACTGTACTTTAACATTTGCCCGTCTACTAGCTCTCTCCTCTTCACAACTTGGAAAGTGTGTAGTATCAAAGAAAAAACACAGTGAATTGAAAATTTAAGGTATGCAATAGTTTTTGGTTATTATAGGAACCATCTGAAGTACAGTGTCTATCAGCAATGTAATTGTTTCAGTCTTTCAAATCAGTTGTCCCCCGAGAGTGGTGTTCGTGGTCATTTTTCTGCTCCTCCAGCAATAAATATTTTGGTAACTCACTTACCAGAAAAAAAGTTAGATCTAAAGGGTTACATCTAAATCATAAAGGATGTATGGAAGTAGAATCCTTTTATTGGTTGCTAACCAAAGCTTATTTTTTAAATTAAAATTACATTAAACATTATACTACCTATTTAAGTAAAGTTCAATTTCCCCCACAATTTCTAAAACACAGGTTTTCAATGGGAGTTGGGTGCCATGCCTTTGAAAATCTCACCCATGAGATACAAAAGCACTTTTGATTCTATTTATTAAAACATTGACAGGTAAGAATGATAAAGCAGGTACATGTTTCTCATTCCGCACAACCTCCCCGCCAGATACTACAATAAACCACTCACTGGGGCTCCAGGATTGGGACTGCAGTGTATATCGGATATGGATTGATCTAGTTACTTCATGCTTTCCCTCTATGTTCTTAAGGAAGAGATACAATAATTTAAACTTGACTTTAAGCAGATGTTTATTTGGATTTATTTTTTGTTCATTCAAGGTCTGTTGTGCCTTAGAAAACTATAATTAACAAGTTTATATTACAAATAGTATTACTATTGGTTTTTCCACATCGGATAGCGTTACCTTAGTGTGCTTTCCACATCTGAGTGTGTAGAGAGGACCTTGAAAATGTATTTGTCTATTAACAGGGAAAAGCTGTCACCTGGGCTCAAAGAGTGCCATTCATCTGTTTCCAATGGTAATAGATGGCTAGTCTCAGGTGATTGATAAAAACAAGGATTTACATGGACCTGTCAATTTAAAAAAAGACCATTGGTACACCATATGCTATGTCGTAGGAATCCTAGTAGCTTACATTACACAGCGAAGCATTGACTCAGTTACTAACACAATTCCACATATTGCTGCAACCTTTGAATAGTTGTTAGCACGTTAAACAGAAATAAAGTACAGTATTATTAAAAACAATTGATTCCCACTTATAAACTTTTTTATATCGATATTATGTATGTACTGGTAGCTTCTTTCTATGAAGATGAAATAATTCCTGTACCAATTTTACACCAGAGGTCTAGGTAAGATTTAATTCCAGGGAAAATGTTGAAAAACATCCAATATTTTCAGTGTTCTAAACCTTTTAAATGACTCATTTGATAAATTAGATCTTGTAGATAGGACCAGAGCAACTCATTGGCAAACTAGGCATGTGCCTAGTAGGACCCCAATTTTGAGGGCAGGGGGAGAACGACCAACATTTTGTTTTGGCCAATGCAGATTTGTGCGTGAACGGAAAGAACTTCACTTACTTGAGGGGTATTGTGACCCCATGTGCTAGGTAATGCCACCACTCACTCAAGTGAGTGAAGTTTTTTCAGTTCACGCACACATTTGCACCAGTGGATGAGTGGGAAGAGATAGTCCTCACCCTTCCACCATGCAATGGAGACTCACTTTTCCATTCCCAACATAGTAAAGGAGAGGAGGGTGGCACTGGGTAAAGAAGCCACTTCCTTCTCCAACAGTAGTAAGTGTACAGTCTGGGATGGGAATTTACTGCAGTGGCATGTATGGGAGGGAACATCACTGAAGTGTATTTTTCCCTTCCTTCCATCTCTCCCTCCATGTCCTCCCCCCATTTATGCTTGCATTTCCCATCATTTTGTGACTATTATAGCAAACAATGCCTCTTTTGGGACCAGCAAAGAATAAAAAAAGGAACCAGAGGCGGCTGCTGTTATTCAGATTAGAAGGCAGGATCCCAGAAGTGTATGTTTCCCTAGGGCCTACGGATGGGTTAATCCAGACCTTCTTGTAGACCAGGGGTAGGCAACCTAAGGCACACGTGCCAAAGGCGGCATACGAGCTGATTTTCAGTGGCACTCACACAGCCCAGGTCCTGGCCACTGGTCCGGGGGGCTCTGCATTTTAATTTAGTTTTAAATTAATCTTCTTAAACATTTTAAAAACCTTATTTACTTTGCATACAATGGTTTAGTTATATATAATAGACTTATAGAAAGAGACCATCTAAAAACGTTAAAATGTATTACTGGCACGCGAAACCTTAAATCAGAGTGAATAAATGAAGACTCGGCACACCACTTCTGAAAGGTTGCCGACCCCTGTTGTAGACTAACTTTTTATTGATCTCTCTCGTCTCAACAGTCAGACTTCAAAACTACCCAGCTTTGTGAATATCTAAGATTTTAGGCACAGGATACATTAGATGAAGTATATGAATCAGTGCATTTAATTCTATTAGCTATCAAAACTACTTTGATTTTCATGGAGAAAGCTTATAGAAACTGATGTCTGCTATGGGCTTGCTTACATAAGAACTACTGTCCAATGGGCTAGGAGCATCTGCAGCTAGGAAGAGCTAGGCCTGTATCCTGCAAAAAACGTACCTATGTACTGTGCATCACATACTAAACAGTCCAACTGGAATCAATGGAACTGCTCCCAGTGCATAAAATTAAGCACATGGGTACTACTAAAACGAGCAATTTTAGGTGACCTCGGCATTATAATTGTTCCCTATAGAATAAAGTCACCTAGGTCAACTTCTCAGCTTCTCCATTCAATTCTGCAAGCTGTATTTGCAAAGATTGCAATCACTACTTATTTGCATTTCTAACTGGTTGACAGATGACATTTATTCACATTCACAGAGAATAATTAACATTAATAATTCAGTGATGGGGAGTAAGATAACAGTATGAACTTTGTTTAATTTATTTAGACAAGAAAATAAGTGAAGATCTCTGAAAACGTCCCTGTTCTTACAGCATATACACATCACAATAAGATTCTATTCCTGCAATATAAAAAGCACAGGGTTAAATTTCAGAAGCAAGACACATTTATCTTATCTTCTGATCTGTTCCATAATCCTCTAACTGTAAATATTTTTTTTAAAATACCTATTAACTCTGTCAAGAGAAAAGGTAGTGTGCTCTTCAGGATAAATGTAAAAGCTGAAGTAATTATTTGTCTTTGATGTGTCTAGGGAATTGGGAAAAAAAATAGCTGTACTCTATCCTTCTTCAACTATTATTGGCCCTCCACGATTATCCTGCTTGAAGACAACTTCTGACAATTTTTAAAATAAAGTTATTTAACACCTCTGTTTTTCTTATTTTACTGCAGTGTAAACAAACCCTGAGTGACATCAAGCACAGCAGCACTGAGCTACCAATCAGAGGAAAGAAGAGGCTGAAGGAAGAGTGGCAGAAAAGAACAGTAGTAATTAACCGCCAGTCCGAGATGGGAAAATATGGGCCTACTGTGTGTCAGCAACACAACTAATGCTTTGGGAGAAGAAGACAGCAAAGAAGGTGTGAGGTAGAACTTGTTCAAATGTGCAGTCTGATCGGAGGTCTGTGATGACTCGGAAGCCATGAAATTGGATCTAAGTTTTTCAGTTACAGTCAAGTTGTTAGCCATGCAAGAAAGGCAAACAGTAGTTTAATTTTCCAGACAAGCCAGAATAGGCTATGTAACAACTTTCAGAAGCTTGCAAACTCTACTCCTGGGGGGATTCTGGGCCACTGCACATGCACAGAATTTATGTCCCTGCAGATTTCTTTGCTTCCCCACAGAAGAATGACTTTCTGATGGGGAAGCAAAGGGAAGCCACAAGAGCGGTCATGAGACTCTCCACAGGTGCCCAGGGCAGCCGGCAGAGAGGTAAATTACTGTGGGGCAGGGGGCGGCACTAGGGAAGACCTGGCCCGTGGCTCCTACCCTGTGCCGGGATCAGCTGCTAGTCCCAGTTCAGCTGGGGAGCATGGGACTTCCTCTTTCCCTGCATGGCATCCGGGGCCAGGTCAGACCCACCCCGAGATTTCTTCCCCGGCTGCAGGAAGCTCTGCAAACTCCCTACACACACTTGCTTCCTGTGCCCATCGCTCTCCAGCTGCAGCGGGAGGGATCCCTGTATAGGGAGCTGCTCCCACATCCACCCAACCCCTGTGCATCCAGACCCCCCCCCCCCCCCCCCCCCCCCCCCCCCCCCCCCNGAGCCCCCCCCACCCTGATGAGCCCCACTCCCCCTGCACCTGGACCACCCTGACGAGCCACCCACACCCAGATCCCCACCTCACCAAGCGCCAACCAGATGCACCTGGTTCCCAACCCCACTGAGCACCGCTCCACCAGCATCTGGAACCCCCACTGACCCCCCCCACACTCCCTGCTGAGCTCTATCCCCCACACACCAAGACCCCCCCATGCTGAGCCCAAACCACCTACACCTGGACTCCCCTTCAGAGTCCCATTACCGTTGCACCCAGACCCACCCAATAAGCCCCTGTTCACCCAGACCCCCCCTCCACCTGGATCCCCAACTGAGCTGGCCACACCCAGATTGCCCCACACAGAACCCTCTCAACCCACACCTGGATCCCCCCACACTGAGCCCCTCGACACTTGGATCCTGTCTTGCTGAGCCTGCCTGGCCACACCTGGGGTGCAACTGGCATGGAGGGGCAGGGGCCTGGGGTGTTTCTGGGGCAGGCCTGGTCCCTGAGCTGTGTCAGGGATAGGTGCAGCCTCACCACTGAGTCCGTGCCCGAGGAGGGTTGGGGGGGGGCTGCACAGTGATCTCCCACCTCTGTGCAGCCAGTGGCCTGTGCTCCCCAATGCCATGCTGGAACGTCCACATTTATTTGACAAATAAAATTGGCAGAAATTTGCAGAATTTTAAAATACTGTGTGCAGAATTTGTTTTTTGTTTTTTTGGCGCAGAATGCTCTCAGGAGTAAAATTCAGGAGAATCCTTCCCCGGGGTCACAAAGAAGCACCAAAGCCACTCAGCACTCATAATTCCAGTGTCCCTAATCCACAAGGACAATTGCTGCTGGGTCCAGAGAGCAGCAGGTCTATCCACGTACTCAAGAGGCCACTCTCACTATAGGCAAGCTAGGCAGCTGCCTAGGATGGCAGATTTGGCCCAGCCACCCCTCCATCATGATAGAGGGGCAGCCAGACCAAATTTGAGTGGCATGGCGGGGGCAGCACATTGTAGTGTTGTCTAGGGTGGCAGATTGCCTTGAGCAGCCTCTGGACATCCTAGTCTTTCATCTTACTTGCTCCTACCCTGTACGCAAACAGTACATACGCGGCTCACAGAAGTGTGTGCTTCGTGACAAACAGTGGTGTCCACTCCCTGCACGTGTTCCCTAATCCTTCCCACCCCTACGCTGAAGAACCACATTACTTTTGCTGCATCTCAGAAAAATGGAGAGATCAGGGCCCGGTGATACCTCTGATGTGTGCTTCATGACAAACAGCGGTGCCCATTCCCTGCACGTGTTCCCTAATCCTTCCCACCCCCACACTGAAGAACCACATTACTTTTGCTGCATCTCAGAACAATGGAAAGATCAGGGCCTGGTGATACCTCTTAGAACCTATGCCCACAATTAATTATTCAGTAATCATGAAATACTGTTAGAAGATGAAACATGTGGGTATTACACCAGGATTTTTTTCTGAATGAATTCTTGGTTTTGTTTTCTCTCCATAGTTACGCTGACCCTGGATATGAAAGCAGCAAGAAAGAAGAAGGATTGTTAATAAAATTCTTACATCTTCATGCAAATATAATCAATCCACACTTTAATTTGTTTTCCATATCTTTACACATGACTAAGACCACTGTGGTAAGACCTCTTCATTAAAATGATTTTAGACCTACATGTATGCTTTCTACTGATTTCCAAAGAGGTTTTCTTGAAAGTTAAAGCATGTGGTGATGTCACAGTCTGTTTCCACAGGAATTATCTTCTCCTCTACACTTCAGAAGTGAAAAATAATTTACAAGACACATTTTCAGCTTATTCACACAATGTTTACTTGTGTTTGTTAAAAACTTAACTATTTACTTTATTGCAAATTAAGTTGAGTTACATTATATAATTAGTTTGTAATGTGTGTTATTTCTACAAAACAAAGTAGTTTTGTGCTTGCTGCAGGTCCGATAAACCCTGTTTCTCATCCTCGGTAACAACAGCTGACATATGCATTCTCTGAGCCCACGGGGCCATTATTTTGTACATCCTGCTTGTCCATAAATTATGCTGCTTTATCTAAACTCATATTTATGTTAGGATTTTGTTGTAAGCATCATGATTACTTAAAAAAAATTGACAGTTCATGTGTGATCTTTTGCTGTCCATGCCATTTATTTTTCAAGTGGTTAAAATAAGTTACATCTAAAAATAAAAAGACACCATCACAATTTGTGCTTTGTTCAACAATAATCTAATAAACCTAGCTCCTTCCTTGCCACTAAACTCCAAATCAATACAGCAGTTGGGGAGACTCCTTCCCGCTTAGTCCTACAAGGATTTGAAGAATCCCATTCCATACTGACAGATCTCCTATTGGCCACTTTTTTTTAAGTCATGGAAAAGGATACTTCTATCCCTCTACAATCTTGTTCCACCTCCCACACCTTATGACTCTCATCTGATCTCATATTCTCTACAGTCCTGCCAAGTAGTATGCATTTGGTAGCACTGTCATTCCTGCCTATATCTCAGGCAAAATGTCACATTTGTGGAGGAGACCCTTCCCCACTTACCACCCTTTAGCTCAGGGGAAAGTGCACTGGATGGAGAGACAGGAGAGCCTGGTGTTACACTGCACTCCATACTCTTCACGGTGATATTACTCTGATATATTATGGCATAATTCTAATGTATTTTATAAAAGATAGGTCATGTGAGATATCATTGGAAAGGTTATGATTTATGAATATGATTATCCTATTTGTATGCACGTATCATTTTTGTATCTTAAGTTAGGAATATTGACTATGTGTCTGTATCAGAAATGTGTTTACACCTAGGGAACGCCCACTAGGCAAAAGATTGTCAGTCTAGATGGCTGGCTGGGAACAGAGGCAGCAGGTTTGTATAATTTTTGGTGGTGCCCAGAACGGGTCCAAGTCCCGCCCCCACCCCCCACACCTGCCTAACTCTGGGAGGGAGTTTGGGTGCGGGAGGGATTCAGGCTCTGGGATGGAGTTTGGGTGCTGGGTGCAAGTTCTGAGCTGGGGCAGGGGGTTGGGGTGCAGGAGGGGATACGGGGTGCAGGCTCTGGGAGAGAGTTTGGGTGTGGGCTCTAGGAGGGAGTTAGGGTGCTGGGTGCAAGCTCTGGGGTGGGACAAAGGATTGGGGTGTGGAACGGGGTGCAGGGCGTGGGGCTCCAGGGGAGGGGGGCCCTCCCTAGTCCCCCCAGACTGCTGCTCAGGAGGTCTAGCCAGGATAAGCCCCCTCCCCCTCAGAGTCGCCTGCGGGGGGTGGGGGGGCGGGGGTGCCATGTGCCTCCTCCATTCCTTAGGCACAGCAGCCACTGCAGCCTGCCCCCGGCAACGCTCCCTTGTAGCCGGCAGCGGCCGGCAAGGGAGCGCAGCACAGAGCTGCAGGGGGCAGCTGCCCGCTGCCCAGGGCAGGCAGGGACACTTGGAGGAGGCGTGCAGGGGCAGGGACGGGGGACGCTCCGGAGGAGGCATGAAGGGGCAGTAGGCGGGACCAGGGGATGGGTGCAAGGGCAGCAGGTGGGGTTGGGGGAGAGACCCAGCCCCGAACACTGGTGGAGCTGGGCCCACCGGGCCCTGAATTTGCTGGAGCCCGGGCACCACGAGCCCATACAACTCACCGCCCCTGGCTGGGAAGGGTCTATTTTACGTTAATGAACCATTAGGGAGAACAATTGGCCTTAGAAGGAGCTTATTTCCCACCTGGGGATCTTCCTGAGGATGCTACAAATGGCCTCCGAGCAATGGCTACTGTGGCACTACATGGACATTAACCAGCTCACCTGGTACTGGACTCCATCTTGGAGTACCAGTGTTTTTCCACTGAGTGGTGTGGGGAAAGTTTTGAGACAAAGGGTTCCCACCTTATGCAAAAGTTATTTAAGGCAGAGGAGTGACATCATTGTTGTTCTTCACTGACTCCTCACCCATGGAGACTCCTGGAAACACCTAAGGAACAAAGACTGAGCTGGGGGAAGTGCTGGACCCAAGCTAAAGGGAATTTTTAGCATGTGAAAGGAACGCCTGGGGTTTTTAAGATGTAAGCAAGTGCAGCTGGCCCCTTAAGAATCTCTGCATCCTGCTTGAATCATTATTTAGGGTAGGAATTTTCTACCCATATCCAGTCTCTTTAGTATATTAAGCTTGGTTTGCGTGTTTTGTTTATTTGCTAGGTAATCTCCTTTGATCTGTTTGCTATCCCTTATCTCTTAAAATCTATCTTTTCTAGTTAATAAACTTATTTTTGCTTTGTCTAAAACCAGCGTGTGGGAGTTATAGCTTGGGGCAAAAAGCTGTTGCATATCCTTCTCCACATTGAGGGAGAGGGTGAATTTCATGAGCTTACGCCAGGGGTCTCAAACTCAAATGACCACGAGGGCCACATGAGGACTAGTACATTGGGCCGAGGGCCCCATTTACTGACCCCTCCCCCCCGGCGCCCTCGGCCCCTCCCCCACTCCACCCCTTCCACGAGGCCCCGCCCCTGCCCCACCTCTTCCCACCCCTTCCCTGCCCCCATTCAAACCCCTTCCCGAACTCCCCACCCAACGCTGCCCCCAGGGGGTGCAGGAGGTGTGCAGGGGGCGGGGGGGGCTCAGGACAGGGAGTTGGTGTATGGGATGCAACAGGGTGAGGGGTGCGGCAGGGGGTCGGGGTGCAGGGTGCAGCAGGGGGCTCAGGGCAGGGCGTGCAGGAGGGGGGTGAGATGTGGCAGGAGGCTCAGGGCAGGGGGTTGGGGTGCAGGAGGGGCGCGGGGTGCAGCAGGGGGCTCAGGGCAGGGAGTTGGGGTGCAGGAGGGGTTCAGGGAGCGAGCTCCAGCCCGGCGCCGCTTACCTAGAGTGGCTCCGGGGTGGCAGCAGCGCGCACCAGGGCCAGGGCAGGCTCCTTGCCTGCCCTGGCCCCCCGCGCTGCTCTGTTCCAGGAAGCAGCTGGAACCGCGTCCCTGCAGCCAGGGCCGGCTTTACGAAGTGCGGGGTCCGATTCGTGGGGGCGGGGCTTGAACTCACTGGGCGGGCGGCGCTCCAGTCTTCGGCGGCACTCCGGTCTGGAGAGCGGGGGGGCCGTGGGGCTTGCCGCTGCTCCGGCCAGGGGAGCGGGGGGCCGCGGGGCTTGCCGCGCCGGAGCTCCGGCCGGGGGAGTGGGGGGCTGCGGGGATTGCTGCGCTCCGGACGGAGCTCCAGCCGGGGGAGTGGGGCCACGGGGCTTGCCGCGCTCCGGACGGAGCTCCGGACGGGGGAGCGGGGCTGCGGGGCTTGCCGCGCGCTGAAGCCAGAGCTCCGTCTGGGGAAGCGGGGGGCCGCGGGGCTTGCCGCGCTCCATCCGGAGCGCGGGGCCCTCTTAGGCGCGGGGCCCGATTCTGGAGAATCGGGTGAATCGGCCTAAAGCTGGCCCTGCCTGCAGCCCCTGGGGGAGGGGGAGGGGCTCAGGGTTGCTTGCGTGTGCTGCTCTTGCCACGCCTCCAGGTACCTCCCACGAAGCTCCCATTGGCCGTGGTTCCCTGTTCCCGGCCAATGGGAGCTGCGGGGGGTGGTGCCTGGAAGGAGGCAATGCAGGAGTCCTCTGCCTCCTTCCCCCTCCCCCCCGGCCCGAAGGGGCTGTGCTGCCGGCTGCTTCAGAGAGCAGCGTGGGGCTCGCAGCACCACAGAGGGGAATCCCGCGGGTAGGCAGAGGGGAGGGGAGGGGTGCGCGCGGGGAGCTCGGTGGTCTCGTGTTTGAGACCCCTGGCTTACGCTGTATAGATCTCTGTGCAGCACAAGATGGTATAATTTTGAGTTTACACTCCCGAGGGGGGTGTGCACTTGAGTAGCTGGACAGTTCCTAAGCTGTAGCCTCCCCATGCAGAGTTGATCACAACGTCTGTATGTATTGCAGCTGGGTGTGTCCCTACCTGTGTGTGTGTGCTGGAGCCTGGGAGAGGACTTGGCAGGCTGGTCACAGTAGTACAGTGTAAAGGAAGCCCAGACTAGTGGCTCAGTGGTACCCCAGTTCCAGGTGGCACCCCAGGGGGAACCCATCACACATGGGTTCTTGTCTCATTTCTTCAGCTGAATGCTGTTAGTATTGCTGCACAGTTCACAATCCTAATTACTGATCAAAGCCTCACTCACACCTCTAAGGGTATGTCTACACTGGCAAGTTTCTGCACCACAAGTGATACCACTTTTATTAAAACGCTGGAATTAAACTGCTGTTGCGTGTTCACACTGTGCTCCTTGTGAAGCTGGAGCGCATCCACATTAGCAACTTTTGCAACGGCAAAGACAGCAGTGCATTGTGGTAGCTATCCCACTGTGCAACTGGCAGCAGGGTGCTTTGGGAAGGGTTTGCAATACCTCAGGAGGAAGGCACAGCGTCACATGATGCAGGTTTCCCAATCCCATTGTTCCATAGGCATCCTACTACATTGCCAGATGCTTTTCAACTGAAGGGGGGGGGGAGAGAAGAGTGTGAGACAGGGAGTGTGTGTGGGGGGGGGGGGGGGAGGGGGGGGGGGGGGGGGGGGGGGGGGGGGGGGGGGGGGGGGGGGGGGGGGAAGAGACTGTTTTGGGGGACAGAGTGTGTCAGCATGCTGTCTTGTAAGTTCAGACAGCAGCAGGAAGCAACCAGTCCTGAGGTAGGGGGAGGGGGAAACCCCGACTTCAGCCCCCGCCTCCCTCCCTGGGCTCTCTGCACAGCACTCTCTCTCTCTCTCTCTCTCTCACACACACAGACTTTTACACACACGCCTCTATGTTCAACAGCACGAGCATTCCACGTTAATGGTTTGCTTTGTGTCCCGGAGCAGATCAGCACAGCACGCAATGGCTGTCAGAAACGGTGATTTGAAAGGGGAGAGGTGCATGTCTCCAGGGCAGCCAAGTTCAAAACAATGAGCAGAGCAGTCACGTGAAGCATTATGGGACAGCCCCAGAGGCCAATTACAGCGCAGAAAGCAACCACATGTCTACACTGGCAATAGAGCGCTGGAGCCTCTGCGCAAATAGCCTTACGACTCTCGTCGAGGTGGTTTTTTTGCAGCGCTGCAACTGAGGAGTTTCTGTGCACAAAGTGGCTTGGCAGTGTGTGCACGTCTGCAGTTTGAGCACAAAAAGCTGCTTTACTGTGCAGAAACTTGCCAGTGTACACAAGCCCTATGATCAGAGGCATTCCCCCGAACAGCCTTTTACAAAGTGAGAAGTTGTACAAGTTCCACAAAGTCAGTTCTGGGAATAGAACCTAAGTCTCTACTATGAAAGTGCCAAATGCTGTCTCATTGGCCACACTGTCTTTCAGAATGACTGTCCCAGCTCTATGAGCTTGGTTACTCCATCTGTAATCACTGCTCTAACCACTAAACAACACTCAGCTCCCAAAAGTAGGAAGATAACACAGTAATCCTGATACAGCAGTTGCATGCTGGTTATCACAAATAGTTGTGTAGCACACCAGCAAACTGTGCCATTTTCCTCTACTCTCCATTAGCCTACTTTGCTTTCTAGTTGCTTCTTCAGCTCAAGTGGAAGAAGTGTGTGCTGTGCATCTGAAGAACCTGGGTCCAAATCTTGCTGACCAACCACACAGGAGAAAAAAATAGTATGCAATCATGGAAGTATATACTGTATCATAATGCTCAGGCAAACTTAATTCTGGCATTTCCAAGTGTGAGTGCTTGACTTGGCAAACTTCAATGTTCTTTTAGTGTAGCATTTTGTATGTAGTATAAACAAGTTATACATATATGAGTACATACACATTATTTCTGTGAAGAATGTGAAATCCCTGGTGTAACTGCAATAATTTTATAATGCAAAACAAATGAATTGGGATGTTACGTTAGAAATACAATGAAAAATAGTTTGTAGCTCAGTTAATAGGAGCTGCACCTTTAAGAACAGGATGGGTACTTCATTGTAGCATGTGTTTGCAGACCACTGAAAACACACAACAAGAAAATAGGTTGAGAACCACTGGTCTAGGGCAGTGGTTCTCAGACTATGGGGGGCGGGGGCTCCCAAAGGATGCACAGGAATGTGTCAAGGGAGGTGCAGGCTCTGTGCTCCCCCACCCCGCCTTGTTTTATTTTTAAAGCTCTAGCTGTTGGCCCCAGGTGGCAGAAGGGCCATGCACACTCAGGAGGCAGGGATAAAGGAGAAAGCCAGAGCCCTGTTGACCCAGGGCTCTCTTCCCTCCTGCCCAATAAATTCCTCATCAGGCTAGTGCTCTCCTTCCCCCACTTCCTCACTATGAGGCAGCTCAGCCTCTCTTCCCCCTCATCTCTCACCTGGAGGTGGCAGAGCTCCAGCTGTCAGCCCCAGAGTGGCAGCAGCAGCACAGAAATAAGGGTGGCAATGGGGCGCTAAGTCTGCTGTGAAAAGTGATATTGACGAATGTCACTTTTTACATTGCCACCTTACTTCTGCGCTGCTGCTGGTGTGCACTGCCTTCAGAGCTGGGCGCCCAGCCAGCAGCCACTACTCTCCTCTCTCCCTACGGAGCTGCATGGTGGTATATGTACTTGGGGGAGGGGCGTAAATGACTACAGACACACAGAAGGGGGGCCCAATCAAATAAGTTTGAGAACCACTGCTCTAGAGAATATGCCCTGCCCCAGACTAGCCTTAAGGGATGCTGGCAAAGCAGTGGAAAACTTGTCCAAATACATATAGAATTTCATACATCAGGGCTGTCACAGCATTGCTTTCACTAGCTTTGAATTGACATTTTTTCTATACAGGTCTGTCTCGTCTTACGCTGGGGTTACGTTCCGCAGTCAGCGCCTAAAGAGAAAATCGTGTATAGTCAAAATTACATTGAGTGTAATGGCGAGCGGAATCGCCCGCACTACAGAAACAGTATTTAAATTGTTATTTTTCTCTTTTGGGGGGATTTTTTCTTTGTTTTTGCCGACCGTGTAAAGCTGAAATCACGCATGTTAAATGCGCCTAAGATGCGACAGACCTGTAGTTGTTATAGTTATTTTCAAATATGCAAATCAACCTATTAAAATTGCATGAAATGAGTGACAGTCTTTACCCCTATGTTCACCTCTTTTACATGACTATNATAGTTATTTTCAAATATGCAAATCAACCTATTAAAATTGCATGAAATGAGTGACAGTCTTTACCCCTATGTTCACCTCTTTTACATGACTATGATAAATTTCATACAAAGTATACCTTGTGACTCACTTGAAAACTCTTGGTAAAATATGTGGCAACACTATGTAAAGTTCTAATCATAGAATATCAGGGTTGGAAGGGACCTCAGGAGGTCATCTAGTCCAACCCATTGCTCAAAGCAGGACCAATCCCCAGATTTTTGCCCCAGATGCCTAAACGGCCCCCTCAAGGATTGAACTCACAACCGTGGGTTTAGCAGGCCAATGCTCAAACCACTGAGCTAAGTTATAGGATTCTACTGCAAGATATTACTAACAATATGTTCTGAGTCTGGGGAAGGGTCACAAACCACCCAGAGACAAAAGGTTATCCAACGCCTCAGCCTGGTGTCACAAATCAAATGGACTATCACCTGGTTAACTGGCCATTCTTTGGCAGGAAAGAGGATGTGAGCAGAAATCTACATTTTGACAAAAACAGCTGGGGGTTCGGGTTCACACAGACTTATGTCTCCTGAATCTCGGCTGGAGATGATTCTCAAAGAAGAGAAAGGACTATAAAAGGAAAGAGAGGAGACGCTCCAAATTATTCCTCCTTTAGCTTTATCCACAGCATCCACAACACCTGAAGAACAAAGGGAACAGCTATGGACTGGGGGAGGGATCCTGACTGAAAGATTTAGCCCGTAAGACTGCTAAAACATGTGGTGAAGGAGACCTTTGCTTTGAATTCACTCTAGCTTGTTAAGTTAGGCATTAGTTGAGATTTACTTTTATTTTCTTGTAACGAATTTGACTTTTATGCTTCATTACTTGTAATCACTTAAAATCTCTCTTTTGTAGTTAATTAAACTTGTTTTATCTAAACCAGTGTGTTTAGATTGAAGTGTTTGGGAAACTCCATTTCGGATAACAGGATTTGTGCATATTATTTTCCATTAATAAAGTGACAGACCTTATGAGTTTGTATTGTCCAGAGCTGGGCAGTACAAGATGTACATTTCTGAGGGAAAGACTGGGAATTTGCTGGTGTTTCTATGCAGTGTAATTCAAGAGTGGCTGACGATAGCACTCTTGGAGTATAACTGGGAGTAATTTACATGCTGGAGGCTGAGAGAGAGCAGACTAGGAATGGTAGCTCTCAGCAAAGCAGTGTAAAAGGCACCCCAGGTGAGAGAACTGAGGGGACACAGCTGTTCATCAGTCCAGATTGTACGCTGGGTAATGTCACAGTCATACAGAGCTGCACAAAATTGGACGGTTATGTCTCTAGGTCAAAAGGAACAGGAGTACTTGTGGCACCTTAGAGACTAACAAATTTATTGTAGCATANACTCCTGTTCCTTTTTGCGGATACAGACTAACACGGCTATTACTCTGAAACCTGTCTCTAGGTCAGTGGTTCCTAAACTTTTTTACTGGTGACACCTTTCACACAGCAAGCAAGCAACCCCCACCTTATAAATTAAAAACATGTGTTTATATATTTAACACCATTATAAATGTTGGCGGCAAAGCGGGGTTTGGGGTGGAGGATGACAGCTTGTGACCCCCCCATGTAATAGCCCTGTGACCCCTTGAGGGGTCCCAAGCCCCAGTTTGAGAACCCCTGCTCTAGGTTATGACCTCAGATGTATGGGAGGGAGTTAGAGATTCCAATGCTCCCGCAGAACAGCAACCCATCAACAAATAGCC
The DNA here is from genome assembly GCA_003942145.1 of Platysternon megacephalum. NCBI lineage: Eukaryota > Metazoa > Chordata > Testudines > Platysternidae > Platysternon > Platysternon megacephalum. The sequence goes on from QXTE01000501.1 coordinate 344,328, forward strand.
TTGTCAGAAGACATCCACAGTTTGATTCTTTCATTTTAACAAATGTTAAAATCTGTCCTAGTTCATATGGCTATTACCCTGGGAATAGTTGGGAAAGATATTTATACATCCTGCTCTTTGAATTTTATTTCCCAAATCGCCCATTTTCAGTAAAGCCATTAATCATAATATCCTGATGTCACAGTAATTTGTTTACTGCTAGCAAGTCAGCACACCAAAATTCAGTCACTTATCTTACTCTAAGAAATATTTTGCCTCTACTCAACAGCCGAACAGACTTGAAATAAAACACTGTCCCACAGTACCACACTGCTTTAGAAACAAAAAGTCAGTCCTGAAATTATATACTACCTAAACGGTATAATATGCAGTTTAGGAACCAACACCATTCCCTCAGTTCAAAAGCTATTTTATATTCTTGAATGCAAAGCTGTGGAGAGACGGTCACTTAAAACTGAGTGGAATCTCTGTTGTGCCAATACACAACAATTTTTTCTTTGGATACATCCCAACTGTTTGGGCAGCATTCAGTGTAAAAACATGTATTTAATCCTTTGTGCAGTAACACCACAGTATGTTGTGCCTCTTGAAAAGGCTTTCATTCAGTCATGTTTAGAATAATGCACTGGTAAATGGTACAGCACTTGCCCTAGAAATCTCTGCACTGCTGGACAAGCCTTTGCTACATCGTTCAGATGGTACATTTAAACAGAATATCTTCAGCTGAAAAGAAACTATTCGATTCTATTTGGTTTCTCTCACTCCCTAGATTTGAAGTTTAAAATCAGATTCAGGATCTACCTTTAATTTTTAGCATTAGATTTCAGTTTTAATGGTAGGTTTAAAGTTTGATTATCTTAGTGAAAATAAGGGTGAGCATTAACTGCAACAGCAGCTGTTCCCACTTTGGAAAAGTGTATTAGCACCAACATTTTACCAGCTATATGAACGGATTTGATCTTAAAAGTAAAGCAACATTAGCTAAAGAGAACCTCATGTTACGCATAAGAATAAAACAATGCCACATGCAAACACGCAGATGACTTGCAGGAAAACTGACAGACCTATTGATATATTTTATTTTTCCTTTCCCTATTTATTGATACAGTATAATGAAGACACTATGCTGAAAGGTACAGTAGAAATAATTTATAAAATATAGTATATTCTAATATCTAGACTAGACAGTAATATCCTAGAAATATTCTGGCTAGAAATCTGGCCTGGACTTTTGGAACAGAAGGAAGAGACTGCCCCTTGAAGTCCATTTGAGAGTCTACTCCAAGGACATTAATTGCTAGATCAGGACATTTGGCGTTCAGTCAGTTCTGCGTGGATATTCATGTAATACACGTTAGAGGCTCATAGTTGTTTGTCAATACTGAGTTTGTGATTTGGTTGAAGATGCTTCCACGTAATTTGGGACAGTAGTTACTAGTAACTTCTGCTTAGAACTTCATCTGCTCCCTCTTATTCCTCACACAAAGTCTTGGAGAACATAGGCATACCAGACATGATGGCGTGTCCTATAATCATTCCCATGGCTACATTATATATATGCTTATATAGTATTTGGAACAGGTGAGATCTGATGCCAGTCTTATCAATAGGGCAGTTTTAAACAGTGTTATGCATGTCAGAAACATGTATGATGGGATCAAGAAAGTATTGGGTCCAACTTCAAAGAAGACAACAGTGGAAACAATCAGCGACCACACCAAGCAGATGAATCACTGGGTAGAACACTACTCTGAGCTTTACTCTTGTGAAAATATTGTTAGGGACGCAGCCATCAACACCATTGAAAGCCTGCCTGTTATGAACCAACTCAATGATGAACCAACTGTTGAAGAGCTTAGCCTTGTCATAGATAGCTCCCCAATGGAAAGGCCCCTGGAAAAGACTGCATACCATCAGAGGTCATAAAATGCAGAAAACCTATTCTACTGCAACATCTTCACAAATTGCTCAGCCTGTGCTGGAAAGAAGGCTAGGTGCCTCAAGAAATGAGAGATGCCATCATCATCACTCTCTATAAAAACAAGGGTGACAGGAGCGACTGTAACAACTACCGTGACATTTCCCTCCTTAGCCTTATGGGAAAACCCTTTGCCTGAGTTGTCCTAAACAGATTTCAGACAGAATCTATCCTGAATCACAGTGTGGCTTCAGAGCTGAAAGGTCTATTATCAACACAATCTTCTCAAATATCAGAGGGGTAGCTGTGTTAGTCTGTATCCACAAAAACAATGAGGACTCCAGTGGCACTTTAAAGACTAACAGATTTATTTGGGCATAAGCTTTCATGGGTAAAAAACCCACTTCTTCAGATGCATGGAGTGAAAATTACAGATACAGTAATAAATATATATTAGCACATGAAGAAAAGGGAGTTACCTTACAAGTGGAGAACCAATGTTGAAGGCCAATTCAGTCAGGGTGGATGTGGTCCACTCCCAATAACTGATGAGGAGGTGTCAATACCAAGAGAGGGGAAATTGCTTTTGTAGTGAGCCAGACACTCCCAGTCCCTATTCAAGCCCAAATTGACGGTGTTAAGTTTGCAAGATCAATAACTATGAACTTGAAGTGATGCACATACTATCGCAGTCAACCTTTCACTTGAAACGGAATTCAACATCCACATTGGAAAACCTACCACAACAACGTCTACACTGGCAAGACAACAAACTGACAAAACACACAAAGAGATCTGTGTGCATGTGTTATCAGCACACTTTTGTATGGGAGCGAGACACGGACCTTATATTCTCATCAGGAAAAGAGGCTCAACAACTTTCACATGCGTTGCCTTCGTCAAATTTTTGGAATCTCCTGGAGGGACGGAGTCACCAACACTGAGGTGCTCAAGCAAGCCAGTATTCCCAGCATGCAAACACTCCTCAAACAGAGATGCCTCTGGTGGCTTGGGCATGTGTGCCAAATGAATGATGGGCAAATCCCAAAGGACATCCTCTACAGCAAATTGGCATCTGGAAAAAGACCCAAAGGATGCCCAAAATTGTATTTCAAGGATGTGTGCAAGCGAGACCTCAAAGAAATGGACATTGATGTGGACAACTGGGAAGATCACACTCAAGATCGCAGCCTTTGGAAACAAGAGCTTAAAAAAGGTCTCCAGAGTTACGAGAGGAAGTAGTCAAACTTTGCTGAGGAGAAAAGAATTTGCAGGAGGCAGAGCCCAAAGGGTTGAAACATCACCTTTAAATGTGACAGATGTGGCAGAGATGTCTCTCTTGAGTGGGTCTCTTCAGCCACAGCCACAATAAAACCAACTGAGTAAATAGTTTACCTCGCAGGGGTGCATATCCTTCAGTCTCGAGAGACCATGGGTGTCTACTACTACTACTATGCAGCTACTACCAAGGGGAAGAAGAGAGAGTGACACTTGAGAATGCAACCATGGAGGCTGATGACTTTGTCACAGATGTCTGGCACGTCTGTGGGCTAATGGCCATAAAGGCTGATTCCACTGGAGGATCCCTAAAGGTCCCCATTCTGCTATCATTTGGGTTAACAAAACCTACTTTATCCAGCGATATGTTTATGAATCTGAAAGAACTGAAACTTGCAGCTTTACCTGGAATATAAATGATGTTTGAGTGTAGGAAATTTAAGAACTTTCTTGAAAATAAAGTGGCTGGAGCACTTTATTATATAATACTTATTGTAGCAATCAATAAGTAATTTATTAGCAACCATCCAGGCAGAAAAATATTCATTAGAACTTGCCCAGCTATTTGCTCATTTTCTTTTCCTGATAAATAGGTGCTCTTAGGAAACACTATGACCATGGTAATTCATTTTTCCCATTTTGACTAGTTACCACACTAAGCAACAAAAGATTTGCTAGTTTACCTATTCGCCAATAAATCCAATGGAACTCCCATATTAAGATGGCTAAAATAATTGTTTTGTAATTATAGTTAATTTATTGTAATTCAGCAAGAATCCTATACAGAATTATTTTCATATGTTATATGAACCTAACTAAAAAACACAAACCTGGTGTCATTTTTAAAGGGGACTTAATAAAATTGTCATTCCAAAAATAAGTAAAAGTAACCAGAGCATGGTTCAATGGTACAACCGACAAAAATTAAACTGTATAAATAAAACCAGTGAGCTAGAGGGTAATGACAATGAAAAGTAATTACATCTTATTTTAAGAGATGGGATGAATCAGTTGGTACCATTTATTTTCCCAAACAAAAAATTATGTAAGGTTGAAACTAAGTATCAATAATTTAAAGGTAGAAAACGTTACAAGGATGTTGTAATTATATGGAAATGTGGAAAAAGCTAATGTACTCAATGATTTTTTTGCCTCTGTCTTCACGAATAAGGTC
>QXTE01000501.1:351663-389538 GCA_003942145.1 Platysternon megacephalum
AGATAAATACGATATGTTTGGGAAGATTCAACACGGCTTTTGTAAAGGGAAATCACACCTCACCAATCTATTTGAATTATTTGTGGGAGTCAAACATGTGGACAAGGGTGATCCAGTGAATATAATGTACTTGAACTTTCAGAAAGCCTTTGACAAGGTCCCTCACCAAAGGCTCCTATGCAAACTAAGCAGTCATAGGATAAGAGGGAAGGTCCTCTCATGGATCAGTAACTGGTTAAAAGATAGGAAACAAAAGATAGCAATAAATGATCCGTTTTCACAGTTGAGAGAGGTAAAGAACAGGGTCCTCCAAGGATCTGTACTGGGACCGCGCTGTTCAACATATTCATAAATGATCTGGAAAAGGGGTAAACAGTGAGGTGGCAAAGTTTGTAGACAATCCAAAACTACTCAAGATAGTTAAGTCCAAAGGTGATTGTGAAGAGTTACAAAGGGATCTCACAAAACTGCATGACTGGATAACAAAATGACAGATGAAATTCAGTGTTGATAAATGTAAAGTAATGCACATTGGAAAACATAAACCCAACTATACATACAAAATGATAGGGTCTAAATTAGCTGTTACCACTCAAGAAAGATCTTGGAGTCATCATGTATAGTTCTCTGAAAACATCCACTCAATAAGCAGCGACAGTCAAAAAAGCTAACAGAATTTTAGGAACTAGTAGGAAAGGGATAGATAACAAGACAGAATATATCATAATGCCACTATTTAAATCCATGGTACGCCCACACTTTGAATACTGCATGCAGTTCTGTTCGCCAGCTCAAAAAGATCTACTAGAATCGGAAAAAGTACAGAAAAGAGCAACAAAAATGATAAGGGTATGGAATAGCTTCCATATGAGAAGAGATTAAAAAGATTGGGATGGTTCATCTTGGAAAAGAGATGACTGAGGGAGGATCTGACAGGACTATAAAATCATTAATGGCGTGGAGAAAGTGAATAAGGAAGTGTTATTGACCCCTTCACATAACATACGATCCAGGGGTCACCCAATAAAATTAACAGACAGCAGGTTCAAAACATATAAAAGGAAGTACTTCTTCAGACAACAGAGTCAGCCTGTGTAACTTGTTGCCGGGGTTACTGTGAAGGACAAAACTATAACTGGGTTCAAAAAAGAGTTAGATAACTTCACAGAGGATATTTCCATCAATGGCCATTAGCCAAGATGGTCAAGGACTCAATCTCATGCTCTGGGTGTCCCTAAACCTCTGACTGCCAGACACTGGGACGGGATGACAGGGGATGGATCACTCAATGAACTACCCTGTTCTGTTCATACCCTCTAAAGCAGTGGTCCCCAACCTTTTTGTGGCCAGTAGCACATTCATGTTTTCAGAAGAGTGTGGCGGGCGCCAACAATTTTTCAAGGCTTATTTTGTATTTGTACATTAAATAATACGAAAAACATCATATTTAATATTACATAATATATGAATCCAGAGAGAAGAGAGAGCCGGAGAGAAGTCGCGAAGACATAGAACACCGGCACCCGCAGTCCCAGAGTACTCTGTCCCCAGCAGGTGCGGGGCCGCAGCTTCTCTCCCCTGCTGAGCACTAGGCGGGCCCTGCACCTGCCGGGAACAGAGAACATCGCGCCCGCAGCCTGAGTTCTCTGTCCCCGTCAGGCGTGGGGCCGCGGCTTCTCTCCCATGCTGGGCACTAGGCGGGCGCACATAAATGCCCCGGCGGGCGCCATGCCGCCTGCGGGCACCGCGTTGGGGACCACTGCTCTAAAGTATCTGGCACCAGCCAATGTGAGAAGACAGGATATTGAACTAGATGGACCACATGTCTGATCCAGTATGGCCACTCTTATCTTTATGTTCTTAAGAATCTGCATTATTCTATTAAGATCATTCAGGTCAAAAGAAAAGACTGATAAAAGCAAATTTTCTTAAAGGACTCAATTTAATTTTCACTTCAACAAATTATCAGATTTTCTTACAAATTTTCAGAAAATTCATTCTGTACACAGTAAGTGCTGTAAACTTAGTGAGGATACACTATATTTTTCATACAAAGGATGATTTATCCCTGCTTTAAGTGACAAACTGAACTAACTATGGAGTCACAATCAGCATTTCCATAATTATGTTCTATATTTCTTAGGTATATCCAGTGCTACACTGTTGTAACAGATAAAAATAAAAGCAAATTATTGGAAATCATCTGATGGCAGAATACAGATATGCCAATGAGAAAAGGGGTGGTCTGTACAGAATGGGGGGTGGGGGTGAGGTGTCAGGTGAACTGGCTCTTGTTCATTACTCTACCATTCTTTTATTTTTCCCCTGTGAACTGAGGCAACTCACAGTCTCGAAAAAATAGGGCTATAACCGGACAGGTATAATGAGTCTACTGATGTTTGTAAAGCATGTTCCCATCCTTGGAGAATGCCAGTTTCACTCCACGATCACCTTTTAGAAAAAGCAGTGTTGATTCTATGGGTCACCACTTTAATTCAGTAGCTTTATTTTCAGACATTCCTGATCAATGTCTACTTCTTACATAGATTTTCATTAAGAATTACTTAGATCCATTTGCCTCTAACATCAAAGTAGCTTTTTTTCTGGTGTAGTTTGACTGTTACAGAATCAACAAAAAAGTCAAGTTACCGGTTTAATGCGAAGCTGGTCACCCACCACTTCCAATATGGCATGTTTTCGGGATACTCTCTTATCTGTGATCTGAAAAAAAGACAGTTGAGATAAGAGCAAATTATGGCACTCATATCTCGAATCATTATAGCAAACAAGCAAACAAAAATCAAATCAAGATAAACCAATAGGCAGATTACAAGGTCTGATTGAGTACAGTTCATGCAGGCTATAGGTTTCTGATGCCTTGTAAGTAGTTCCACATAATACAATTAGTTTTAAAAAAATAAAGAAAAATTCTGTATTAGAACTAGATTAAAACATTAAGTTCAAGATTTTCAGAACTGGGAGCCTGAAGTTATACTGTTTTAAATCCAGAAATTAACTTTCTAGCCTCAGTGTGGAGAAAAGCTTGAGAATATAAACCCTGTCAGCTCAAAAATCCAAAGGCAAGCAAAAAACCCCAGAATTTACCATTTGTCAAAATCTCATGATTTTTCAAAAGAGACAGTAATGTGTCTTGAAATGTTATAGAGTGCTGTGCTTGTCTCAAAGCTATTAGCATACAGAGAGCAGGAATTCATGTTTTCTATAAAGAAAGTTTCAGGGTAATTCCAGTAAATTCCACCACCATCACCACAGCAGACAAACAGTTAAACCTAGAAACACTGACACAAAAACTGAAATAGAGACAGTACCCGGAGGCTTACAAAACTCAGGAAAAAAGTTATTAGTTCCTAAGAACTGGCATTACAAGAACATTTTGTGAGGAACACGCTGTTTTAAAAAATTGAGATAATTTTTAATCCAATGTAACAGATGCTAATTCTCCTGTTTTTTCATTTGGAGAAGTTTGGAGCTCTAATGAGATTTTGCCAGAGTCATTTGTTTTAATATTATTTATTACAGTGAGAGAGCTCTCTCTTCTGTATATGCAGCAAAACTTAATATTGATGGGTTAACTAGAAACCTGCTGCTATTTGCAAGGAAAGTTTTTCCTGTTCACACATTTCCTTTAAGTGTGACATTCAAGACAGCAAAAAGATCCAATTACGCCTTTGTAGGAAACTATAATTCATTTCTCTCAATGTTTATTAGGTTTAAAGATGTGTATTCAAACTGGCAGAAAACTGCTACCAGAATTACAAGTGTATATTGTGACCTCTAGTGAGGAACTATGTTACTTCACTTAACCAAATTAAGTTCATAAGAGAAAACACAGTCGCTATATATGAGATTATTATACAAGAAAATACATCTGAAAGATTACTGAAGGTAAAACGTGTTAAATTTGACCAGTAAAAATTCAATTGAAAAAATTAGACTTTTTCTCTCATTGTAGGCACTTACTACAAACAAACATTGCATGCAAAATATTAAACAAGTGCTGCAAGAGCAAAGCTAGGGAAAGAAACAAAGCTTGCACAGGATAAGCATAAATGTGCTACTTCAGGACAGGGTCCTAGCATATTATCTTGAGAAGGAAGATGAAACAGTTTGGAGCCCACTGAATCGGGACATAAAGGGAGCGTCACAGATGAGAGAAGGGGAATGGGTAACTAATCCAGGAGAAATTCACACCCTTAATGGCAAAAGCAGCATAAATTAAGAGGTGGCATGTTGTGTGAAATGTTCCAAGCCACAGATGGAATACAGTAAGCATGTGTATGGTGTATATCAGGGGTAGGCAACCTATGGCACGAGTGATATGGCGAGCTGATTTTCAATGGCACTCACACTGCCCGGGTCCTGGCCACCGGTCCAGAGGGCTCTGCATTTTAATTTAATTTTAAATTAAGCTTCTTAAACATTTTAAAAACCTTATTTACTNAGACTTAGAGAAAGAGACCGTCTAAAAACGTTAAAATGTATTACTGGCACACGAAACCTTAAATTAGAATGAATAAATGAAGACTCAGCACACCACTTCTGAAAGGTTGCCGACCCCTGGTGTATATATAGCAGAGTTGTAAGAAACAAGGTGCTGTGTGATTACTGAGAACACCCTATTAGGTCCAAGTCACTAGAAACTCCATGACAATAACAATGAGTACTGTTGTTGGCCAGGAACAACAAAATTTACTATCCTTGTTAGGAATCAAAGTCCAATTTTAGAACAAGATAATTAACTAGTAAAATAATCCATCAAGCTGCTATTGTGGCAAGAACAAGCCCATGATACCACAGGATCCTAATTAATGGCTAATGGCCATAAACCCTTGTACACACAATAACCTCAAGGTCAGTGCTTGGAAGGTGTGCAGTAGCACATAAGCGTCCATGATTCTGCCAGACTGCCAAGCATTCTACATGCCAATCTGAAGTAAGCGAATAAGAACCAACACACTCCATGAACAAAGATGGTAGCAGACTACATCACCATCATAACAGTGTGTGTGTGTGTGTGTGTGTGTGTGTCTGCTACATGTCAGTGAGGAAGCCAAGCACATGTGATCATGGGACCTGCATTGATATTTGGGATAGTCATTGTGGGGCACTTCACCTTGGTAGTGGATATTACCTGAGCTGGAGTCTGCAGCTTCCATGGTTTTCGCCAACACTGATACAATGTTCATAGATCTGGCCTTTATAGAGATAAAGGCTACGTCCACACTACCCGCCCGGATCGGCGGGTAGCCATCGATATATCGGGGATCGATCTATCGCGTCTCGTCTGGACGCGATAGATCGATCCCCGAACGCGCTCCCTTCGACTCCGGAACTCCAGCAGGGCGAGCGGAGTTGCGGAGTCGACGTGGGAGCCGCGGCCGTCGATCCCGCGCCGCGAGGACGCGAGGTAAGTCGCGGTACTTCGAAGTAAGATACTTCGACTTCAGCTACGCTATTCTTGTAGCTGAAGTCGCGTATCTTACTTCGACATCCCCCCCTAGTGTGGACCAGGCCNCCATCGATATATCGGGGATCGATCTATCGCGTCTCGTCTGGATGCGATAGATCGATCCCCGAACGCGCTCCCTTCGACTCCGGAACTCCAGCAGGGCGAGCGGAGGTAGCGGAGTCGACGTGGGAGCCGCGGCCGTCGATCCCGCGCCACGAGGACGCGAGGTAAGTCGCGGTACTTCGAAGTAAGATACTTCGACTTCAGCTACGCTATTCTTGTAGCTGAAGTCGCGTATCTTACTTCGACATCCCCTGCTAGTGTGGACCAGGCCAAAGGAACTACACTGAGTTAGAAGATACTGTTCTCATATCTCTGCTGCTCTTTTTTGCCAGGTGACAGAGAAATCAAAAGGACTCAGAGTGGTTTCACTCCTGCTATTAAGAACCTGTGGTCAATTAAACGGATAACAGTGACAAGGTGGATGAGGGAATATCTTTTATTGGACAAACTTCTGTTGGTAAGAGAAACAAGCTTTCAAGCTATAGAGCTCTTCATCTGCAAACAACTGATAGATCAGTTTCACTCTGCTGTTTTAGAAAGCTATGAACACCAGCAGATGTAAGCATTAGAATAAAAAAACCCACAGAAGCTTGGGGAGAGTAACAGAGATCCACCTCAATCTATAGATCCTTCCCAGCACCACTTTGATTGCTGCCAGGAGACTGAAGGTGGGGTAAAGCAACAAAGACACCCAAGCCAGCATGGCTCTGCAGCAATCAGGAGGTTCTGAGAGAGCAAGCTGAGAGAGAGTTCTTTCTTTTTATCAGCCAGAGGCTGCTGGTATGGCTTTCAATTTTCAAACACCCACTAGGCAGAAACCAATACGAAAACTGGAGCATGATCTGAGCCAAGTCCACTGATAAGAATCCCAGCACCAGCCCCCCTACCAACAGTTGGGTGTGAGGGCTGGAATTCTCAGTGTGTTGTCTTTGGATCTCTCAAACTTCCCCACCACTGTTCATCTTTCCTGCTGGTCTCTGGCTAGTAGGTGTCTTACATTTTTTCAGCCCTACTCCAGTTCTACAAATGAGGTTTTGACATAGTGGACATGATTTCATCTCTTTCCACAGAAGGACAATGTAGTTAATACGGGAAGAAGTGTTCCCACTGCCAATGGCCTGCTCATATCCACTGACATTTCCAGTGCCAGAGAAAGTGATCCAAACAAATCTTTCACACATCCCCACATTAAATAGAGGAAGCATTGCCTGCAAAGATCTTATCAGCAGCCTCCCCAAAGTCAAGCCTTCCTCAACTGACATCCTCAGCTCTTCAGAAATCCAAAGATCGTAGAGCAGTTAAGTCTAACATATTACAACAGCAGGTCTGGGAGCCTCATGAAACGGTCCTCCTCCATTCTTTAGCTACCAGCTTAGCCTTTGAAAAACAATTAAGCATGCAAAAAGCAACAGAGTCCTGTGGCACCTTTAAGACTAACAGATGTATTGGAGCGTAAGCTTTCGTGGGTGAATACCCACTTCGTCAGACGCATGTAATGGAAATTTCCAGAGGCAGGTATAAATATGCAGGCAAGAATCAGTCTGGAGATAACGAGGTTAGTTCAATTAGGGAGGGTGAGGTCCTCTACTAGCAGTTGAGGTGTGAACACCAAGGGAGGAGAAACTGCTTTTGTAGTTGGCTAGCCATTCACAGTCTTTGTTTAATCCTGATCTGATGGTGTCAAATTTGCAAATGAACTGAAGTTCAGCAGTTTCTCTTTGAAGTCTGGTCCTGAAGTTCTTTTGCTGTAAGATGGCTACCTTTACATCTGCTATTGTGTGGCCAGGGAGGTTGAAGTGTTCTCCTACAGGTTTTTGTATATTGCCATTCCTGATATCTGACTTGTGTCCATTTATCCCTTTTTGTAGTGACTGTCCAGTTTGGCCAATGTACATAGCAGAGGGGCATTGCTGGCATATGATGGCGTATATAACATTGGTGGACGTGCAGGTGAATGAACCGGTGATGATGTAGCTGATCTGGTTAGGTCCTGTGATGGTGTTGCTGGTGTAGATATGTGGGCAGAGTTGCAGAACGCAATGTCATCCACAGTCTCAGAAACATGGCCCCACAATATGCCAACATTTTTATGGCTGACCTGGAACAATGCTTCCTCAGCTCTTGTCCACTCACTCCCCTTCTCTACCTACGCTACATTGATGACATCTTCATCATCTGGACCCATGGGAAGGAGGCTCTGGAAGAATTCCACCACGATTTCAACAGCTTCCACCCCACCATCAACCTCAGCCTGGACCAATCTACACGGGAAGTCCACTTCCTAGACACCACAGTACAAATAAGTGATGGTCACGTTAACACCACCCTATACCGAAAACCCACTGACCGCTATGCCTACTTTCATGCCTCCAGCTTCCACCCCGGACACACCACACGATCCATCGTCTACAGCCAAGCGCTGAGGTACAACCGCATCTGCTCCAACCCCTCAGACAGAGACCAACACCTACAAGACCTTCACCAAGCATTCTCAAAACTACAATATCCACACAAGGAAATAAGGAAACAAATCAACAGAGCCAGACGTGTACCCAGAAGCCTCCTGCTACAAGACAAGCCCAAGAAAGAAACCAACAGAACTCCACTGGCCATCACCTACAGTCCTCAGCTTAAACCTCTCCAACGCATCATCAGCGATCTACAACCCATCCTGGACAATGATCCCTCGCTTTCACAGACCTTGGGAGGCAGGCCAGTCCTTAAACATATTCTCACCAGCAACCACACACCGCACCATAACAACTCTAACTCAGGAACCAATCCATGCAACAAACCTCGATGCCAACTCTGCCCACATATCTACACCAGTAACACCATCACAGGACCTAACCAGATCAGCTACATCATCACCGGTTCATTCACCTGCACGTCCACCAATGTTATATATGCCATCATGTGCCAGCAATGCCCCTCTGCTATGTACATTGGCCAAACTGGACAGTCACTACAAAAAAGGATAAATGGACACAAGTCAGATATCAGGAATGGCAATATACAAAAACCTGTAGGAGAACACTTCAACCTCCCTGGCCACACAATAGCAGATGTCAAGGTAGCCATCTTACAGCAAAAGAACTTCAGGACCAGACTTCAAAGAGAAACTGCTGAACTTCAGTTCATTCGCAAAGTTGACACCATCAGATCAGGATTAAACAAAGACTGTGAATGGCTAGCCAACTACAAAAGCAGTTTCTCCTCCCTTGGTGTTCACACCTCAACTGCTAGTAGAGGACCTCACCCTCCCTGATTGAACTAACCTCGTTATCTCCAGACTGATTCTTGCCTGCATATTTATACCTGCCTCTGGAAATTTCCATTACATGCGTCTGACGAAGTGGGTATTCACCCACGAAAGCTTACGCTCCAATACATCTGTTAGTCTTAAAGGTGCCACAGGACTCTCTGTTGCTTTTTACAGATCCAGACTAACACGGCTACCCCTCTGATAATTAAGCATGCAGACAAGCAACTAAAGCAGTTCTCATTAAAGCAAATTCTGACAAAGTAAAATATATTAGAAGTCAGCTAGCAGGTATTCTATGAATTAGTAAGGAATACATTCAAGCCATAAAACATTACAAAATGAAAAAATGCCTCAGTTAAACTGAAGTCAAATATAATTCAACAGAACAGATCAGAAACAGCCTAGTGGTCCAATTCTGAAATACATCCCATGAAGAAGCAACATTTCCCTGTGCACAACTCTTGGAACCAACCATGAACTCATCTTAAAACTACATTATATATGCTCTTAAAATACAAATACAAAAGTGAACCCAGGTGTACATAAGAAACAACAAATGGCCATCTAATAGCAGAAAGTAACTTAAATGAGAATAATCCAGGATGGATAAAAATCAATGATTTAAAAAAAACCAAAAAAAAACCACCCAGATTTTTATTTAAACCAGATTTTTTTGATAAAATGCTTTTTGAGGAAAAAACCTATCTAGATAGTTTTAGTTAAGATACATTATAGCTCAAAAATATCTCATCATGGAATAGGGATTATAAATTCTAATTCTATAGTATGAGACAATATATTCATGTAATGTTTAAGAAAAGTTTTGTAAATGAGTTCCAATAGTTCATGGATTAGGGATCCAATCTTTTGCTGTTCCAGGGGCTTCTATATAGATTATTTAGGTTAATCTTTCTATCTACCCAATGGGACTCAGTGCTCAGTCTAGAACAGTGCTTCTCAAAGTCAGGCCGCCGCTTGTTCAGGGAAAGCCCCTGGCGGTCCGGGCCGGTTTGTTTACCTGCCGCGTCCACGGGTTCAGTCGATCGCGGCTCCCACTGGCCGCAGTTCGCCGCTCCAGGCCAATGGGGCTGCAGGAAGCAGCGCGGGTCTTTCTGAGTGTAGCCTTCACTGATTTGAGATCTACCATACCATTCTCTCACTAGAAGGGAAAACCTATAATGGCAGCACGCCGTAAAAGAGACCCAGTTTGGGAATAAGAACCATTCAAGAAATATGTTTGCTGATGATGTTTTAAAGAAAGTCACACCAGTGAACTGGTGAAGTCACTTAAGAACTTGGATTCAGAGACTGTTGAACTGATAATCTCACTTTTAATAGCAGTAGCTTCCTCTGCTGGTGTAGAAAGAATATTTTCTTCCTTTGGACTAATTAATTCCAAATTGAGAAATCGTTTGGGACCTGAAAATGCAGGAAAGCTTGTTTTTCTTTTCCAGATTATGAACAAACAGGAAAATGAAGGTGAAGACGACTGAGTTAGCTGCAAAAGCCAATATGTTAAGTTTCTCTTGTTGACCTGGCTGACAGTCGATTTAATTTTTGTGGGTTTTTTTTTAAAAATATTTAACTATTTTAGTTAAAAACAATTTTAACAAAATCAAATCTGATTTTAAAAATCTTGAATGTTTAACTAAATTCAAAGAATCATATGCTTGTTTTGTTAAAATATTATGTTTGCTGTTGAAGAAAAAAATCCAGAATACATAATGTTGTTTTAGTTAAATAAAACAATTTCAATGTCTGTCTAGTGATGTTCTCCTCCTAATACAGCATGGCAAGAAAATCCTCCAAATATTAATGATTAACCCGTTGAATTGGAGATAGTTCACCTCCCAATGACTTCATAAATACATCTCTACCCCGATATAACGTGACCCGATATAACACAAATTTGGATATAACGCGGTAAAGAAGTGCTCTGGGGGGGCGGGGCTGCGCACTCCGGGGGATCAAAGCAAGTTCGATATAACGCGGTTTCACCTATAACGCGGTAAGATTTTTTGGCTCCCAAGGACAGGGTTATATCGAGGTAGAGGTGTAACAACCAACAAGAATGCACTTTTATGTAGAAATCCATGATTAAATCGAGTCTTCCTGACTAGTGATTTAAATCAAATCCACCCTGGAATAATCTGACTATCTGAAACGGCTTCCAGTCTATGCATATGAAGACTACATAGCTTTTAAAGCAGTCAGATTGCTTATGCTCCCCCCCCCCATCCCCCACACACACTTACTTTCATAAGTATTTGACCCCTGTGCTGATCTGTCTACCTGTTCCACTTATGGCATTTCATTTACTATGCATTAATATTGCTACAACTGCTTGATTTTCTCCAGGAAACCTTTGAAGCTTGGGCAGCAGAGTTGGACAATCTGAATACGTACTTCAGGAAGTACTCATTTATTTATTATATAGCTATATTGCTAGAGAGAAGCCTAGAACAGGACAGCTTGTTGTTTTTAATGTAATGCTATTTATGCTGACTGGGAATGAGCCATCATGCCAATTGGAAAAATGTACCTGCCCTCTTCAGAGGAAGACCAAAGGGACAAACACAAAATAATGGTTTAGTGCAAAAACCCTAGGCAATAAAGGATATCTAAACGTGAAAAGGGCCCAATTTGAATGCAACCAGAAGAATTTCTTTTAAAATGACTGGCTCCCTCGCCTCACTACACCTCTCCTACCACTACAAACTACAGCAGATGGATTCTTTAACAGCATAAATGGGATATATCCATCCGGGTATTTAATATGGTGCTTAGCCCTCTGGGCTGGGATTATGCAGACATGTGTCTACCTAAGAGCTGGAAAAAAAGATGGAATGTTAAGTAATTTAGTATATTAGAATGTGTAGAACACTGAAAGTTGTATTTACTTTCCACTACTTATACAAGTATCAGGGGGTAGCTGTGTTAGTCTGTATCCACAAAAACAACAAGGAGTCCGGTGGCATCTTAAAGACTAACAGATTTATTTGGGCATAAGCTTTCGTGCGCAAAAAAACCCACTTCTTCAGATGCATGGAGTGACAATTACCAACTTATTACAACTAATTACTATTTATACAGTTTCCTTTTTGCATTCCACATCTAGTATAATGAATCCACACTGATCAGTTTCACAAGTTTTTCTAGTCAATCTCACTTTTCTCACCTTCATGCACACTATTCTGAGTGTGGGCACTAGCATTACAAAAGAGTAAATTAAACACAGAAAACAGCGGATCAAATTCTGCCCCTAGTTAAATCCACTGGTTTGTACAGGGTGTAACTAAGGGCAAAAATGTATCCTACTGTTTTAAATGAGTTTAAAAATACTAACACCATTTGTATTAGTTTATCTTGAAATCTTTCCCGCAAATCTAAAACTACTTAACAGACTCTTATATAAGCTTTTGGTGAATGCAGCCACATTTGCCAACTAGAGAAAGATACCATAGCAATTAGGCACTAAGTGCTAATATGGCTGAGTGAAGTGAGTACAAGCCCTGGTCTACACTGAACATTTAGACTGACATAACTACGCTCAGGGGTGTAAGAAATTCACACCCCTGAGCGCCATAGTTAAGCCAACCTTAAGAATTCTAAATTAAGAATTCTTCTGCTGGTCCAGCTACTGCCGCTCAGGGATGTGGAATACCTACATCAATGGAAAAACCCCTTTCCTAGATGTAGGAAGGGTCTACGCTATGGTGCTAAAGCTGTACAGCTGTCACTGTAGCACCAATACTGTAGACATACCTCAAAACTACCTGCAAAAAAAGTTTTGTTGGACGAGACACTGTCAACTTAAGTCACATCTTTCTGAAATGTTATTACCAACCTATTGTTATAAGTATACCTGAAGTTACTATTGAGAAAATTGTTTCACTTTAAATTTGTACACAGTGCTTCAGGAGAAGAGGTGATTTTTCTGGAGGATGCCCTCTTGTGTGCCAAAGCAGTGTTTCCTGAATGGTGGGTTGCAGACCCAGTGCAGAGGGGAAGCCACAGGAAGCGATGGCAGGCTTGAAAAGTGAGCCTGTCCTGCTCTCACTAGCAGTAGCAGCTCCTGCCCCACAGGGCTGAGCTTGGCTCCCCACTCTGGGCATTGTGACCTGGCACACAGGTCGCATCCGCACTCAGGTTTCGCCCAGCCATCAGGACAAACCCGAGTGGTGCTGAGACCCAGTGCGCCAGGTCACAACACCCAGAACAGCGAGCCAGGCCCTACCCTGTGGGACTGGAACCATTGCTGCTAGATGACTGCGAGGCAGGTTTGCTCTCCAACTTCCTCCCAGGGCAAGGCCTCCCCTCTGCACTGGGCTGGGATTACGGTTGAAGTGTCAGGGCAGACGGTACTGCTGCAGGTGGTCAATGCCCCCTCAGTGGGGCAAAGAGGCAGTGGAGAACACCACCAGCCTATGAATTGGGCCCCACAAACATGCACATTTGGACCCTGGGTGGATCGCATCAAAAAAAAAAAAAAAGAGAGAGAGAGAGAAAACGCAATTGGTGAGTCACCTTTGTAAAAAATTTGGGAACCACTGCTTTAAATCTTAAGATTTCACTCAAATAAATAAATAAATAAAACAAAAAAGGAGGGGGCTTTTGCCCCGATGGCTGCGAAGATTACACTTAATTTCACATTATTAAAATTAATGGATGTAGTGAAATTGGCACCACAAAGTCTGAAAAAAGAGCTCTGAGAAAGATGTGCACTGTCCCTATACATTTCAATGGGTTTGGAACTCTGAAGGCTACTGTTAAGGATGTGTTACATTATTAGTTATTTCACTGTTGATGAAAGCACACATCAGCATGAGACAATATTGTGTTATTCAAGTTTCTTGTAAGTGAAGTCTTGCTTTGATGTCTCAGAGCAGAATTTAGTTTATGGGGCAGAAAGTCTGGGGGACTGATGCTATTCCATCTCTCCAGTTCAACCCCTAATTTCCTCTGATTTGGGAGAGAATCAGGAAAGAGATGTTTATGCAAACAGGAAAATGAGTCAGCGTCGCCAACCCATACGATTTGTTAGTCTCATAATGTTTAGAATTTATCTTAAAGCCCTAGCTCCTAGAGTCACGTTAAAGGAGAATCTGGTTTTGTTAACACAAGTTTCCCATCACTGCAGATTATGGAGAAATGCTTGAAAGGAGCTGGAGGGCTCTGATTCCGCCTTCTCCCATATGGGGGGCCAGCCTCTATTCACCCTGGTCCCACGGCCTGATGGAGATATTGGTTAGCGGCTCCTCTGTGGAGCCGTGAGCATGGGCATGTACCTGGCACGGTTCACCGCCAACCCCAACACCTGCCCCTTTTGCGGTGTGAGGGAGAACCTGGTGCATGCTTATCTCAAATGCACCGGGTTGCAGCCCCTATTGCGGCTCCTCCAGAACCTCCTGCTGAGGTTCTGGTTGCGCTTTTCCCCATGCCTGTTTATATTCGCACACCCTGTCCATGGCCCCACCAAGTCACGAGACCGCCTCATCAACCTCCTCCTCGCCCTGGCCAAAGTAGCCATCTACAACACCAGGAGAAGGATGTTAGATGAGGGGGGTGCTCTGTGACTGCAGAGCCTATTTCTGCTCCTCCCTGGCTCATGCATCTGGGCAGAGTTCCTCTGGGCAGCACCCGCTGGCTCCCTAAACAGGTTTGAGGAGCAGTGGGCACTGTCTGGAGTTCTCTGCTCAGTGTCCCCCTCTAGCTCCCTAGTTCTGAACCTGTGACCTTCACTCCCGACCCTGTTATTCCTTAGTTGCCCCCATCTTCATTTGGCTCCCGGGGCCAGAGGTCCCTCCCGCCAGGCTGTGGATGAAGTCTGAGAGCCTTAGCTATGCCGGAGGCTCTGATGAGCCCATGGTCCCTTCCAGCCCCAAGTGGAACTTGCGGGGTGCGCAGCGCCCGGCCCAGCCTGGGGCAACGGGCAGGCCCGCGCCAGGCCTCCCCCGAGGCGGCTCCTGGGCTCGCTGGTACTGGGCTGGAGGCTGCCGCGGCCGCGCTGGGAGCGCTGGGCAGCGGGGTCAGGGAGCCCCCCACCCCCTGCCGAGGAGCCAGACTTACTCCCAGCAGGGGGCCTCTTCCCAGCACTGTCTGGCCGGGCTGCAGCGCCACCGGGCAGCCCCCGTCCGCGGGCGCCAGCTCGAACCCCGGCATGGGCGTCGCTGGGGGGCTCTCCGCCTGCGGACAGGGAGCAGGCCCCGCTGCCCCCTCCGGAAACTCGCGCCACGCAGGGAGGTTCCTCTCCCTTCCGTTTCCCTCTATGCTAGGAGGCGGGGCAGGCTACCGCTGTTTGTGTTTAAAACCCCGCACGGCCGCCCACCCCTTGGCCGGCCATCCCGGAAACGGTAGTTTCCAACTCACACCCTCCCCGCCCGGCCGCGCTTGAGCGTCGCCGCGGGGAAACTACAAATCCCGGCGTGCCCCGCCTCAACAGCCCCCGCCGCATGCGCATTGCCTCAGGAAGCCAGCGGGCGGCGATGTAAACAAACACGTTCGAATGGGGAGACGTTTAAACCGTCACCTGGGGGCACCAGCGCGGGGCCAGGTAGGGGGCGGCCTGCGGGGCTGGAGTTTCCCTCCATCTGCCTTTGCCGCGGGCGGCTGGGGGATGAGAGCTGGCTCCAGCCACGGCTTGGCCAGGCGAGCTCCGAGGCGGGGCCGGGCTCGGCAGCGGGCGCCTGATGGTTGAGCACAGGCAGGGCACCGTCTATCTCTTGCCTAACGCCTGGAGGCTGGGCTAGCCTAGCCTTGGCACAGGGCACCGTACAAGGGTGGAGTGATTGCCGAGGGCTGGGCAAACACGAAGGTCACTGGTGACCCATCCTGCTCTGCTTGAGGGCTGTAGGGTAACCAGACAGCAAGTGTGAAAAATCAGGACAGGGGGTAAAAATCAGGGTGGGGGGTAATAGGAGCCTATATAAGAAAAAGCCCCAAATATCAGCACGGTCCCTATAACATCGGGACATCTGGTCACCCTAGAGGGCTGGGCCAGCCAGGGCACAAGGCATAGCATGCTGTTTAATACATGAGGCACTTCAACATAACCTTCAAAATTAGAGTTAACTTGGTGAAAGTTAACTCCATGTATTATGTAATTGAGATCAGTGATAAGGGCCATGCAACCGGCTACATGTGAGGCTGTTTAGTGACCACTGTACTTCCTCACCCCCAGGGTTACTCGTGGTGGATGTACTGAGGCCTTAAATTATGCAGAAAGCCTCAAAGAAGAACAAACAGGCAGTTGCTTCATGTAAAGAACTGACCATCCTTCCTCCAGCCAAGAAAAAAGAGGAAAATCGGGAGGACTTTGTAGAGCTGCTGCCTCCAGAAGTCAGTTTTAAAATTTTCAGTGAACTGGATATTCAGAGCTTATGCAAAGCTGCAATGACATGCAAGAGCTGGAATCGTGCAATTGAGAACAGTGACCATTTGTGGAAACATCACTGTTTAACTGTAAGAGCTGTCTGTCAGCGAGAGATAGACTGGGATCGAGGAAATGGATATTCATGGAAGGTAAATTTAAGAACATGGACTGTCTAGCTTTGGGAAACTGGGTAGCTTTCAGGATGAGTATTAAGATATGTGAGGTTCTCTCCTGATCAGTATTTCTGATCCATCCAAGGTCAAGAGCAATTCAATGCTGTTACCATCTAATAGCTACAGCCTGTGAGGTCTCGGGGCTTGTTTACACTACAAACTTAAGTTGACTTAAGTTGAAGTACAGCCACCACAGTAATTAAAAGCGGTAGTTCACATCCACGCTTACTCCTGCGGTCGGCAGTGCGCATCCTCACCAGGAGTGCTTTCACCAACTGAAGTGGGGCATTATAGGACACAGATCTGGAGCCTAGCAGCCCAAGCTGTCAGTGGGGTGCAGGGCTCACCCAGCTGTCAGCGCCAGGGCATGGGGGCCCCAGCTGCGAGCAAGCGCCCACAACTGACAGCTCAGGCTATCACCACCAGAGAGTAGAAGGACTCCAGCTGACAGCCCCCACTTGGGGCTGACAGCCAACGGGCATGTCAGTTAATCACTGTCTAACTGCATCAACATAAGCGCTACACCTCTCATGGAGATGGAGTTATGTCACCGTAGCAGGTGACTTCCTTCATCAGAAGCAGCATTCTAATGTAGACACTGACATAATTAGGTCATAATAAGCCACCTTGCATCAACCTAACTCTGTAGGATAGACCAGGCCGTGGTAAAATAGTATCACAAACACCATCACGACTGGCAGTCTGTGCAGAGATGCCAAAAAATAAGAGTACCATAGAGACAATCAGTCCAGCTCTGGAATGGAACACATTGCGAAAGGGACACAGTTTTACATACACGTTCCCCATAATTTTACTTCAGTGGAATACTCCTGCTGGGAGAGAAGGGGTTCCTGGAATCTGCTGATCTAGAGAAATTTTTGCCCCTACACACCTCTTAAGCCAGATACACCTAGGGGTCAAAAAACCAGCTGCTTTAGAACCCCCTTACCCAGCACCATTGCAGCTGCTACTCAAAACAGTGAGGAGGAGCTGAACATGTTGAGTGAAATCCTATTGAGGAATAGAGAAAGCATGAACTCTGGCAACTTACGTGTTAAAATATAATTAGGAAGGCCAAAAAAGAATTTGAAGAACAGCCAATGAAAGACTCAAAGTAATAACAAAAACATTTTTAAGTACATCAGAAGCAGGAAGCCTACTAAACAACCAGTGAGGCCAGATTCCCAAACCTGAGCCATTCTTTTTAGGTGACAAATCTGAGGAATGTCCTAGACTGAGGTGTCATTAGAGGAGGTTTTGAAACAAATTAATAAATTAAACAGTAATAAGTCACCAGGACCAGATGGTATTCACCCAGTAGTTCAGAAGGAACTAAAATATGAAGTTACAGAACTACTAAACTTTATCATTTAAATCAGCTTCTGTACCAGATGGCTGGAGGACAGCTAATGTGATGCTAATTTTTGAAAAAGGGCTCCAGGTGCAATCCTGGCAATTAAGGGTCAGTAAGCCTAACTTCAGTACCAGGCAAATTGGTTGAAACTATCGTAAAGAAAATAATTATCAGACACATGATTTGTGGAGGTAGAGTCTACAAAAAGTGTTAAGGGAAATCATGCCTCAGCAATCTACTAGAATTCTTTGAGGTGGTCAACAAGCATGTGGACAAGGGTGATCCAGTGGATATAGTGTACTGAGATCTTCAGAAAGTCTTTGACAAGGTTCCTCATCAAAGGCTCTTGAGCAAAGTAAGCTCTCATGGGTAGGGTCCTACCAAATTCACTGTCCATTTTGGGCAATTTCACGATGATAGGATTTTTTAAATTGTAAATTTCATGATTTCAGCTATTTAAATCTGAAATGTCAAGGTGTTGTAATTGTAGGGGTTCTGACCCAAAAAGGAGTTGTAGGGGGTTGCAAGTTTATTGTAGGGTGGTTGCTGTACTGCTACCCTTACTTCTGTACTGGTGCTGGCAGCGGCTCTGCCTTCAGAGCTGGGCAGCTGGAGAATGGTGGCTGCTGGTCGGGAGCCCAGCTCTGAAGGCAGAGCTGCCGCCAGCAGCAGCACAGAAGTAAGGATGACATGGTATAGTATTGCCACCCTTACTTCTGCGCTGCTGCCTGCAGAGCTGGACCATCAGTCAGTAGCTGCCTCTCTCCGGCCATCCAGCTCTGAAGGAAGCAATGCAGAAGTAAGGGTGGTGTGGTGTGGTATGGTATTGCCACCCTTACTTCTGCAGTGCTGCTGGCGAGGCGCTGCCTTCAGAGCTGGGCACCTGGCCAACAGCCACCACTCTCCAGCCGCCCAGGTCTGAAGGCAGCACAGAAGTAAGGGTGGCAATACCACAGACTCAAAATAACCTTGTGACCCCCCCAATTTGAGAAAATGTTGGTCTCCCCCATGAAATCTGTATAGTATAGGGTACAAGCACACAAAAGACCAGATTTCACAGGGGAGACCAACTTTCACGGTTTGTGATGCGTTTTTCATGGCCGTGAATTTGGTAGGGCCCTACTCTTTGGGATAAGAAGGTCCTCTCCTGGATCAGTAACTGGTTACAAGATAGGAAACAAAGGGTAGGAATAAATGGTCAGTTTTCAGAATGGAGAGAGGTAAATAGTGGTGTCCCCCAAGGGTCTGTACTGGGACCAGTACTGTTTAACATATTCATAAATGAGCTGGAAAAGGGTAAACATTGAGGTGGCAAAATTTGTAGATGATACAAAACTACGCAAGGTAGTTAAGTCCCAGGCAGACTGCAAAGAGCTACAAAAGGATCTCACAAAACTAGGTGACTTGGCAACAAAATGGCAGATGAAATTCAATGTAGATAAATGCAAAGTAATGCACATTGGAAAACAATCCCAACTATACATGTAAAATGATGTGGTCTAAATTAGCTGTTACCACTCAAGAAAGGGGATAGATACTAAGACAGAAAATATCATATTGCCTCTATAAATCCATGGTATGCCCACATTTTGAATACTGCGTGCAGATGTGTCATCCCCTCTCAAAAAAGATATATTGGAACTGGGAAAAGTACAGAAAAGAGCATCAAACATGATTAGAAGTATGGAACAGCTTCCATATGAGGAGAGAGCTTGGAAAAGAGACGACTAAGGTTATGATAGAGGTCTAGAAATTCATGACTGGTGTGGAGAAAGTAAATAAAATAGAAGAAGGTGTTATTTACTCTAACACAAGAACTCAGGGTCACCAAATGAAATTAATAGGCAGCAAATTTAAAACAAACAAAAGGAAGTATTTCTTCACACAACACACAGTCAACCTGTGGAACTCTTTACCAGAGGATATTGTGAAGGCCAAGACTATAACAGGGTTCAAAAAGAACTAGCTATGTTCATGGAGGATAGCCATTGATGGACCTATTAGCCAGGATGAGCAGGGATTCAAAACCATGCTCTGAAGTTTCCCTAGCCTCTGTTTGCCAGAAGCCTGGAATGGGCGACAGGGGATGGATCACTTGATGATTACCTGTTCTATTCATTCCCTCTGGGGCACCTGGCATTGGCTACTATCAGAAGACATCTTGCATCCGAAGAAGTGGGTATTCACCCACGAAAGCTCATGCTGCAAAACGTCTGTTAGTCTATAAGGTGCCACAGGATTCTTTGCTGCTTTTACAGATCCAGACTAACACGGCTACCCCTCTGATACTTATCAGAAGACAGGGTACTGGGCTAGATGGACCACTGGTCTAACCCAGTATGGCCGTTCTTATGACAGCTATAGCATCATACTTATAGAATCCAGCCTGCAGGACTTAGCAGCTCAGAGAGGGAATGGATTCAGACATTGCAACCACCACCCTCAACCAGCACTAGTTTGAAAGAAAGTAGGATACAGCCACCTCTTTTGGGGCTTTAAGTCTACCTCTGCATAGACCACTGGTCAGTGGAACTCAGAGTTACAGTTTCAGACTCTTTTCCTCTCTGAGGAAGTGTTTTAGTAGTTCAGTATGAGGCAAGAGCTCACAAGGAGGCAAGGCTGTGAGCAGATGGAGTACTCATGCTGCTCTGAAGATAGTAGACTCACTGAAATCCAAACTCAACACCTTCCTGGCATCTGACTTCATTATCAAAGCAAACATCACAAATCCTAGTCCAGACTTTCTCCAGTTATATGGCCATTTCCATGTCTCCTCCCATAGGCCTTCTCTGCCCTAGATCCCTCTCCCAGAAAGCTACTTCTACCTCCTAATGTCCAGGGTTGAGGTAACAAGCTACATGTGTCAAAAAGTCAATAAGTTAGTACCTCCCTGCATGAGCAGGGAACATCCCAACAGAGGAACCCAACCACCCTGTTGCTAGAGCACACAAGAGAGTTTGGATTATTTTGGGGCCTGCAGAATAGGGAAGAGAAAGATTTTTAAAAAGTTTTACTTTAGGGTAGGGATTTAGCCTGAAAAGGTGGGGATGAGAGGCAGAAGATTTGAGAAGTGAGAATGATCCTCACTTGCATCCGAAGAAGTGGGTATTCACCCACGAAAGCTCATGCTGCAAAATGTCTGTTAGTCTATAAGGTGCCACAGGATTCTTTGCTGCTTTTAATGATCCTCATGTTACTCTGAAAAATGTGAAATTAAAGCCCTGGTCCACTAGAGGGCATCTGTACACCTATGTATTGCATTGAGGGCCCAGACACCCAAATGTGTTATAATGTAGATCAGGGGTAGGCAACCTATGGCACGCGTGCCGAAGGCGGCACGCGAGCTGATTTTCAGTGGCACTCACACTGCCCGGGTCCTGGCCACCGGTCCGGGGGGCTCTGCATTTGAAGTTAATTTTAAATGAAGCTTCTTAAACATTTTAAAAACCTTATTTACTTGACATACAACAATAGTTTATTTATATATTATAGACTTATAGAAAGAGACCTTCTAAAAACGTTAAAATGTATTACTGGCACGCGAAACCTTAAATTAGAGTGAATAAATGAAGACTCGGCACACCACTTCTGAAAGGTTGCCGACCCCTGATGTAGATGCTTCTTCTGGTGTAAAACTTTAGTTCTCCCAACTTCCAATGTTTACATTGACTTCTGCTTAGTTTATTCAAGTTTTTCAAGGCTTTCTAACTGTTTACTCTGTATCAGGTCACTCTACTGAGAAACTACTGGAAGAGCAAAGTGAAGCATGAATGGCTAAGTGGAAAATATAGCAACATTCACTCACGCTGTGGCTTACCAGAAAAAATCATGTATCCCATGGATGCTGATACATGGGGAGAAATCCTGGAAGCAGAACTGGAGAGATAAGAAAACAGACATGGATCTTAAAATAGCAAGAAATGGCACAGAACTGACTGTTTTTACTGTAAATATTTAGCCATTCACACCAGTGACATTTGCAAATATGTAGTAGAAACTTCACTGGAAAAAATGTATAAATACAGAGTTTATTTTTATTTTGCACTTTATCAGAACAGCTTGTTGTAAAAACCCTAAATGAGATATAAACTATACAATGTAATTATTTTTTAAAGATCTGCTGTTCTGTTAAACAGATGTTAAGTCTTGGACTGACTTTTCATTATGCACTTTTTGAAAAAATAGAAAAAAAAAATATTTTTTTCACTTGAAATTCGTATGAAGCAGAAACATGAGACCACAGGCATGGGAAATTGAGGGGATTGACTACCATATAAGCATCAAAGCCACTGGGTATGAACTCCTTCAGTCTGGCCCTCTTTACCATCACGTTCTACTTGAAGTACAGTTATGGTCAGAAGAGTGACTATAGTAGTGCCTCCTTTTTAGTCCACTGACCTGCTCCTAGTGTGTATTCAGTCACAGCAACAAAAATCAGCAGTTAAGTTTTATCTTTTACTACTGCAGAAACTACTATGGGTAACTGAGCTGGATTTACTTTGACTTAATTCAGGTTACATTAATTTTTATAGTAGAGCTCTCCTTGAAATGTAAATAAGGGTTAAATTTCCCCAATAAACCTCTTTAAACCTAGAGTTGAAACCTCACATACAATAGGAAGGGAATTCAGTCATCCTCTTACCCTCACCCAACCTCCAGCTAGTTGACACTTCTTCCTCTTTGCTTCTGGGGCAAAGAGATTTCTACATATCACTTTTCTTTTGACGGCTTGAGTCCAGCCTTTGTAATAAGGGGATGTGTTAGAGAACTCTTCAGGGGAAGAGAAAATCAGGAAGGTCAGAGGACATTGTACAGGTGGGTTCAGGAAAAGGGTAGATGAATTCATGGAAGGGAAGTAGTAGTGGGAGAATGGAAAACAAAAGGGATTGCACAGAAGAGCAGTGAGAAAACAGCAGCCTGGTGCAATAAACCACCACCTCTTACGCTCATTTTGTAGGCCTGGTCTATACACAGTTTTTGTAGTGATATAAAACTTGATATTTTTTTTAACTGAAATCGTTCAGTTGACACAACCTCTATTGTGGACACAGTTATAAAGGTGCTTATAATTGCATCCACACTGAGGGGAGGGGGGTCATACTAATTTACATAGGTTTTAAACCGATAGAATGTTGTTTAAACAAGCCCTGTCAGAGCATCTTCCATACAATGTATTGTAAAATGTTTTACAATGAGAACCAAGCAAACTGATGAATGAGGTTTAAGAGAAGTTGGCTCAGAAGGAAGAGAAGAGAGCTGGACAGAGAACGTAATATAGAGAGGAGGCAATAGAGAGTTAGGGTTAGGATGAGTTAGGGTTAAGTGGTTAGAGTAAGGGTTAGGGTTTGAGATAGGTTTAGAGTTCGTGTGAGCATTAGGGTTTGTGTTGGGGTTAGGGTGAGGGTTAGAGGTTAAGGTTAGGGTGAGCGTTAGGGTTTGGGTTATGGTTAGAGTTAAGGTTTAGGGTTTTTAGCTAGGGTTAGAGTTAGGGTTAGTGGTTTAGGGTGAGGGTTAGTGGTTAAGGTTAGGGTTAATGTAAGGTTGAGGGTTTGGATTAGGGTTAGGTTTAGGGGTGAGGGTGAGGGAGACTTTGTGTTAGGGTTAGGGTTTGTGGAAGGGTTAGTGTGTGGGTTAGGGTGAGGGTTAGGATTAGAGTTAGGGATTGGGGTTGGGTTAGAGTTAAGGTTATGGGTTAAAGATTAGGATTAGAGTCAGGGTTAGTAAGAGGTTGCAGGTTAGGGTTAGGCTGAGGTTAACGGTTAGGGTTTAGGGTCAGGGTTAGGTTGAGGTTGAATGTTAGCGGTTAGGGTTTCGGTAAGGTTAAAGTTAGGTTTAGGGTTAAGGTGAGGGTTAGAGATTATGGTTAGGGTGAAGGTTAGGATTTGGGGATAGGGTTAGGGTTAAGGTGAGGGTTAGAGGTTAGGGTTAGCTTTAGAGTTAGGGTTAGGGGTTGGTTAGGGTGAGGGTTAGGATTAGAGTTAGGGATTGGGTTAGGGGTTAGAGTTAGAGATAGCGTTAGCATTAGGGTGAGGTTGAGGGTGAGAGGTTAGGGTGAGGAGATTTTGGGTTAAAGTTAGTGGTAGAGTTAAAGTTAGGGGTGAGGGTGAGGTTTAGGATGAGGGTTATGGTTAGGGTTTAGGGTTAGGTAAGGGTGAGGTTGAGAGTTGGGTTAGGGTTAGGATTTAGGGTGAGGGTTAGGAAGATGTTGCGGGTGAGTGTGAGTGTTAGAGGTTAGGGTCAGGGTGAAGTTTAGGGTTAAGGTTAGGATTAGAGTTAGAGTTAAGGTTGGGGGTTAGGGTGAGGGTTAGGATGAGGTTGTAGGTGAGGTTTAGAGTTTAGGTTGAGGTTTAGGGTGAGGGTTATGGTTAGAATAAGGGTTAGGGTGAGGTTAAGAGTTAGGGTTAGGATTGAGGGTTAGGATTAGAGTTAGGGTTGGGGTGAGGTGGAGGGTTAGGTTTTAGGATTAGGCATTCACTCTCTTGTGAAGTTTCTGATCTCTGTTCCCAGCTTCAATGCGGAGTCATCCCCTGTGTGCAATGGGGTCAGGGCTCAATTCTGCTCCCACCCCTCTGGGTTCAATCCATACTGACCTTCCCTCTGCATTTCCCCGCTGTCTGGGGTCTGTTCTTGGCTCACGTGACTCCTGGAGCTCCCCTCAGAGATGGATCCAGCTGCCAGCTGAACTGAGCTGCCAGCTGAACCGAGTCTCCTTCCCCTTCCAGTGTTGTTATATAGATCCCGACTTGGAAGTTGGGTTTGGGGTGGGGGCAGCTCCTCCCACTGAGAGGCCTAAAGATGCTGGGTGAGGCAGGGAGTTAGGTGGGAAGCGGGCACAGGGCAGGGTCCTGAGACACTGAGAACCACACAGCCCCAGTGCCTGGTGCACCTGCCCCTGCAATGCTCAACCCAGTATTTCCCCAAGGATGGGAATGGAACCCAGGAGTTCTGGTCCCAGCCCCGCTGCTCTAACCACTAGATACCACTCCTCTCCCAGAGACAGGGATAGAACCCAGAAGTCCTGACTCCCAGACCATCTAACCGCACGGCCCTGGTGCCCCAGTGAATCTACCCCCTTACTGGGTGCCCTGGGTACCCCATAATCACAACCCCCTGCCCCAGCCAGTCCCTGCTCAGGTTCCCTGCCCAGGTCCCTGGATATCATGAGGGGCAGCGACCCAGCCAGGGGAGGGGCAGGCCTGGCTTCTGGAGATGTCCATGTCCAACCAAGTCAGTGGGAGCTGTGTCCTTCCCCTTCCGCCCCCAGCAACACCTGAGTCTCAGGGTCTGGGGGAAAGGCAAGGGCTGGAGAGGACGTGAGGCGCAGTCGTCTCTCCTGGGTGTGTGTCCTGCCCCTGCAGTGCGTGTGTGTGTGAGAGAGAGAGTCGGAGTGTGTATGAGTGTGTGTGCGCAGTGTGTACCAGTGTGTGTGTGCTCATTGTGTATGAGCAATGTGTGTGTGTGTGTGTGCAAAGGTATGCATCTGGGTAGGGAATGTGTTCGGGTGTGCGGTCTGTCAGCATGTGCGTGTCACTCTGTGCTCGTGGGTGAATTTGTCCCTGTGTGTGTCTGATCTAGGGCTTTCTCACCAGCTGATCTTGTCACAGTCTGATCCCCAGGTGTGTCCTGTTGGAGTAGGGATGGCCTGGGCCCAGGGGGATCCGGGGCAGGGCCGGGGTGGCTGAGCCGAGAGGGATCTGCGGCAGGCCAGGCTGGCTGGGCCCAGGGGGATCCCATTCACCCTGCAGTGTCCCCTGGTGCTCACGGGCTCAGTGTTTGACACCACCACAGTCCTGGGGCAGGTCCAGATCTGGCCCTAATGGGGCTGCCCACAACCCCGTTAGCCTGGACTGGCCCCACCCCATCCCAGGCAGGGAGCGAGGCCACAGGGCCTGTCCAACTCTGCCCAGCCCCGCTGGCTCCCCCGGTGTCGGTTGGTGGTTGGGCCGTTGCTGGATCCCTCCCTGTGGTCTGGGGCAGGCTGCTCTCCCCAAGACATGTGGTGGGGAACCCTACACATCCAGGGGCAGTTTCACAACCCCAGGGCCTATGGGCTGAGGCTGGAGAAACTAGCAGAGGGACGGGGCTGGGGGTGTGTGACTGTGGGTGGGAAAATTTTCCACCCAAGGTGCTTTAGAGCTGAGGGATGTGATGGGAAATGTCCCAGCAGAATGTGTCTGGGTGTAGAGCTATGTGTCCTGGCAAGATAAGGGCACCTGCCAGGGGCTCCTCGCATCTCCCCATTCTCCCTCCAAGCTCCATGTGTGTCCCCTCCTTCTACTTCAGAGTCCCCTTGAGAGCCCTAAAATGCCCCCAGCCCCCCAAACACACTGACTCATTCTGCATTGGCAGGAAAGTGTTTTATTGCAGGAAGCAGCAAGGAAACAAAACTCAGTGACAGCTTCCAGGCCCCGCCTCTGGGACAATCTTCTCCCGACGACATGTCTCCGATACCATGGATGTGGAGGGGGGAGGAGGCGACAGAACTGTATGATGGGCATCCAGTGAGGCGGCCACTGGGCTCAGGCTGAGGGTGTCAGTGCCAGCTGGGGGGCTGGGCACCCAGATTTTCACTCATGTGGATGGGAACTGAGTACCCAGCATGGGAAATCCCCCCACAGGCCCCAAGCTGCCAGCCTGTGGGATGAGGGGAGACACTGAATGTCCCTGTGGAGTCATGGCGAGCACTGCCCAGGAGGGGCAGGAGAGCCCCAAGCAACAGGGGGCTGCCCAGGAGCAAAAGTGGGGAGCAGGGGAACCCCTGCTCCCAGACCATGGCCAGTGCCTGGGCTCTACAGGACTCTGTCAAAGTCCACGGGCCTTCCTTGGCCACAGGTCACGTGGATCCTGCTGGTCTGGGCTCTGCCTCGGTACATACAACACCCCGGACGGGAGCCGGGCACCATCCGGCAGGTTGTCATAGGGTAGGCTGCGTTACTGTCACAGTGGTGGCATCTATCACACATCACACCGTGGCCGCAGATGGCTCGGAGCCGGCTGGCGGGGGCGAGGATGAAGGTGTGGGTGGGTTTGCAGAAAGGGCTAGTCAGGTTCCAGTTCAGCATCAGGAAGTTGTAGCACCGATGGTCATTAGTGGCACTGGTGTTGGGGAAATCAACATGTTCTCTCACGAACCATTCGCAGGTGTCACGTGGTCTGAACTGGGCCAGGCCGGCGGCCAGCAGGATGAGGGTCAGGAAGAGCAAGGGGCAGGGTCCACTTGGGGCCATAGCCGTGTCTGTCACTGGATAGACCTGCAGTGGGGAGAAGGAGGAGATGGATGCAGACAGCGCAGGGTGGGGGGGATCTGCCTCCTTTATGAAACCTCCTGAGCCCAAACGCCTCCCCCTGCCAGCCCATTCTACCCCTAAAGCCTCATTACCCCGACCGAGATTCGGGCCCCCATTGTGCCAGGCGCTGCACAGTTCCCAACCGAAATCAGGGTCCCATTCTGCAAGGTTCTGTACAGACCCCGACTGAGTTCAGGGCCCCATTGTTCTGGACTCTGCACAGACCCAGACCGAGTTCAGAGCCCCCTTTGTGCCAGGTGCTGCACAGACCCCGAGAGAGATCAGGGACCCCACTATGCCGGGCGCTGCAGGAACCCCCACCGAGATCAGGGCCCCTGTTTTGAAAGCAAAAAGCATTCTAAGCTGATCTTAACACTTTTGGTGCCCTTACAAACTTAGATGCTTCTCACCCCAGGCTGGCTGGTTGCCCTTAAGCCAGGCTCTTCCCTTTGATCAGCGCTTCAGTCGCTTGGTGGTGGTGTCTGTAGATGGAGGGGGAAGAGAGAGAGCATGGCCAACGTCTCTCCCTTTTATCATGTTCTTTCTTCCCTCTTGGCTATGCCCCTCCCTCTTCTCTTCCCGGCTCTGCTCACTTGATTGTAGCAGTTCAGCGGATGGTCCAGCTTTACTCTTTCACTTCTATTCTTCTTCACTTCTGTGGATGGCTGCATTTGCCATTGAGCAGCATGATGGAAATACCCGAGTCCTCTGTCTAGGCATGCAGGCCCAGCAGCTAAACCCAAAGCCCCACTGAGAGCAGTGGGAAATTAGCTTGGAGTGTCAGGAGTGGAGGCTTGGCCCATGGGGACCCCAGGCACTGCAGCTGCTGCCACCTACATGGTGAATCCTCCAA
This sequence comes from Platysternon megacephalum, assembly GCA_003942145.1. NCBI lineage: Eukaryota > Metazoa > Chordata > Testudines > Platysternidae > Platysternon > Platysternon megacephalum. The sequence continues at coordinate 379,501 of QXTE01000501.1, forward strand.
CCCATCGCCAAACAGCTCTTCCACATTCTGCAAACTGGCCTCACTGGCTGACTCTCTAGGAGAATAGAAACCCTTTGTTAGAGCAGGAGAATCTCTTCAATGCAGCTCTCTTTCCACGGCTCCCAGAGGGTCACAGTGAAACACCTGCAAGTCTCTAGGAGTCTCTCAAGGAGTTCCGTACTCAGTCACTTCGCACCCACTAGCAATGATCTCTGACAGTGGCATTGCAAAGGGGAGCTCAGCAGATGATCCCTTCTATGGCTTCCTGAGTGGGAGGGAGGTTGGTCTTGTCATTTAAGGCCTAGCTGTCAGAATCAGGGCTCCTGGGTTCTCTGGCTTTGGAAGTGGGTGGAGTCTAGTGGTTGGAGCTGGACTGGTATCAGTACCATGCTTCCTTCCTGCCTCTGGCAGTGACATTGTCTGTGACCTTGCAGCCAGTTGCTTTCCATCCATGTCCCCAGCTAACAGAGATAATACTGACCCCCTCAGAGGGGCTGGTAGGGGTCACTACCGTAATGACTCAAGTTGGAATGAGTTGTGCTTTTAGCAGCGAAGTGCCCAGATTCAGTCTCCATGGATGCCCAAGATATCGATATGTGGCCATGGTTTGACTCACCTATCATTACAGGCTGTTTAGCCCGGTCCTGGCCATGCGTGGTGCATCTTCTCCTGGCCCTCTCTGGCACACAGCTCTATCACACTCAAGAACATAGCTCACCAAGGACAATCTATCAGCTCCCATCTGGTGTTCAGCTCCAAGATGGATGGTGAGCCCTAGTCAGACCATGGAAAGACAAGGTGGTGTGCTTTGGTGGAAACTGCTGGAGCTTCAGCCTCTGCTCCCACCTCCACGCACACGCTAAGGGCTTCGAAAGTGGTCCCTGATCCCAGGTAAACAAAGTAGCTGAGCTGAGGCCAGGGTGGGTGGAATTACTGCTGGGACTGATCCTAAGAGAAGAGGAGATTTCTCCTCTGCTCTAGGGAGATTCCCATAGGAAAAGCAGCTGGGGTGGGGGCAATACAAGCACTACCCCTCAGCCCTTGAATAGCAGGCAACCAGGACTTTGGGAGCCAAGGTACTGGTGTATCTTGCTGGACAGCAAAAAAGAGCATTGGAGAAATTGTACCAAAGTCAATGGCATGGCTGGGTCAAGGGCAGTTAGACCTACTGGTCAGAGCCAGAGTCCACACTCACATGACCGGAGTTGAGAGTCAGCTGGGTCAGGATCCTGGAAGATCAGAAGCACAAGACAAACTTGCAATCACAACCACAAATCAGATGCCAGGAAATCAAGCCAGGGGAGCGGCAGCAGAAACAGGCAGCACACGGTCCAGAACAGGGAGCAGCCCTGGTGTTCAGTCAGCTTCCTTTTCCTGCTGCTGCCTTAAGCAGGGCCAGAGGGCCAATTAGCTTCTCTGGGACTCCTCCACTAGAACCTCAGGAGTGGAGCTTCAAACTGGGGCTGAACGTCATGGGTCCTAGGTAAGCAATTTTCAGCAGGCTTCCAGGTGGCGGGTTGGAGTGTGGCTGCTTCCATGAATCTTACAGACCCGGGTTGAAGACCTCTGGGTTGTGACAGTGAGTGATCTCTCCCCGTTCAAACCTCCTGCAGAAAACTTTATCCAGGATCCTGGACACATCCTCTGAGAATAAAATGAGGATATCATGATGAGAAATAGGTCTCTGTACCAGGACTGGGATCCAGGGATAGGGAAAGCTCCCAACCAGGATATGTAGCAGGAGCCCCCTGTTTGTTGCAAAAGCCTCAAGTGGCAGGAAGAGTCAACGGTTCTTACCTCCAGGAGATGCATGGGATCTTCCATCTGAGCCTCAATGAGACCCATGTTGCTTGGGACAGAGCCTGAAAGACAGAGGTGACAATCAGGGTTCTGTCACCCCAGGGGGAGAACAGAGGGTCTGAACCCCAAAGAATAAGCAATTGAATCAACTGATTCAATGCAGAATTATTGTGCCATACAGGTACATCATAAGGTCCTCTCATGGATTGGTAACTGGTTCAAAGATAGGAAACAAAGCGTAGGAATAAATGGTCAGTTTTCAGAATGGAGAGAGGTAAATGGTGGTGTCCCCCCGGGGGCTGAACTGAGATCAGTGCTGTTCAACATATTCATAAATGATCTGGAAAAAGGGGTAAACAGTGAGGTGGCAAAATTTGCAGATGATAAAAAAACTACTCAAGATAGTTAAGTCCCAGGCAGACTGCAAAGAGCTACAAAAGGATCTCACAAAACTAGGTGACTTGGTAACAAAATGGCAGATGAAATTCAGTGTAGATAAATGCAAAGTAATGCACATTGGAAAACAATCCCAACTATACATATAAAATGATGGGGTCTAAATTAGCTGTTACCACTCAAGAAAGGGGATAGATAATAAGACAGAAAATAACATATTGCCTCTGTAGAAATCCATGGTATGCCCACATTGTGAATACTGCATGCAGATGTGTCATCCCCTCTCAAAAAAGATATATTGGAATTGGGAAAAGTACAGAAAAGAGCATCAAACATGATTAGAAGTATGGAACAGCTTCCATAGGAGGAGAGATTAATAAAATGGATTTTTACACTTGGAAAAGAGACGACTAAGGAGATGATAGAGGTCATTTCCCCTTCCACTAGCTCCCCATTGACAGTGAGCCAGAGCAGTACCTGCAGCAGGGAGCGGGAGTTGCTGGTGGCCTCAGAGGCACAGCCCCTGCAGTGCCTCAGGCACCTGGCGCAAGTGCCGGATGATGCGGAGCTGGTGCATCACTTTGGCTGTGACGTCCTCCTGCTGCAAGGGAACGAGAACCTGTCAGAGACTCAAACGCTCCGAGGAATCAGGGGGAATTAAGGGCACCTGGAAAAAGCAGCATTTCCACCCAGCACCTGCCCACCTCTGAGGGATGGATTCACCTCCTGACCGCCAGAATGGAGTCTTGTTGTCCTTTCTAATAACCTCCAGTGCCAACCCCATTCCTTGTAGGGTGAGCTCCTGCCACGTCCCCTTCAGTGCCCTTGATAGCTGTTCCACCTCCAAACCACAGCTCAAGTTCTCAGAACCCGCTCCTCCACCCCCACCCAGGTTGGGCAGGGATGGGGGTATAGCAGCACTGAAGTGGGTTGCGGGGAGGTTGAGATCTTGCCCCAAGTCATTCCAGACACTAATGCTGAAGCCACAGGATGGCAGCCCTGGTGAATGGGGCAGATCAGCTGCCCCTGCTGACTTAAACCTCCCGTTCTCTCTAGGTGGTGGCTTGGTTGACACGGACACTACGCCACTGGGAACTGGGTAAGGCCCTGTGGGACAGGAGAGGCTCGCAGAGCGCACTTACGGGACTCGTCTGCTCTTCCCAAGAGCGAAAGCACCGTGCCCTAAGAACATAAGTCCATGATGAGGTAATGCTTCTCATTAATTAGCCTTGCTAAAGAGCTGTGTTGCAGCTGCTCCGGGGACAAGCTGGTTCCCTCCTGCTCATGGAGGTTAATTCATCTCCCTTCCCAGTAGCACCTGCTCTCACTCTCATTCCACATCAGGATCCTTGCTGCCAGCCCAGCGAATGGTGATAGGATGGGAATGAGGCCTGGGCCCCGTCCCAATCTCCTGAGTCTAATGCAGCTGCTTACCATGTCCCCCATCAGCTGCTGGGCTTCCCCCAGGAGGGACTAGGCCAGGACCAGCCCAGCCTGGCTGACACGCAGCAGGGGGTCATGGATGGCCAGCACTGCCATCCGGAGGAAGAATCTTCTCTGCCCCTCCGAGAAGAACTTTCCGAAGACCTAAAACCAACAGGATGTGAGGCATTAGCAGATTGCCCAGAGCCAGGCTCCAAATCCTGGGGCTAGAACGGCAGCTCCATCTAGTGGCCACAGGAGGCAGCCACTGCAGGGGACCCAGCCACCCCCACTCCCTGAGCTGTCTCATGCTCTGGCAGAATGTCCTTACCTCCCCCACCCTGGCTGTGTTCCTGTAGCCCAGGAGCCTGCTGACCTGGTGCCAGTCCCAGCACCACAGGTTTTCGGCCTCATGGATGGTCAGCCCTGGGAAAGAGAGACACACACGCATTTGTCATTCTGGTTGCAGTGCTTGTGTCCTTCCAATCCCATTGGTGGCTGCACAGTTGGCAGAGTCCTCGCTGCGTGCCTGGCCCAACAGAATTGCAGGGGAGAACAGAGAAAGAGACAGACAGAGATTCATCCTCCTGCTGGGGTCAGTCAGATAAATTGGCTGGGGTCCCAGTCTCACTCTTCTATCGGGTGCCATTTCCCAGCTGGGGTCCTTACCCCTCTGGACCAGCAGCAGCTGGTAGAGCCGGGAAACCCCCACCCTGGCCTGCCGGCTGATGTCCTTGCCTGGGTCACAGATGAACAGAGCCAGCTGTGCCACATGGTGACCCATCCTGGGGAATTCTGCTGAGTTCTAATGGAAGGGAGAGGGAGAGGGGACTCCATCAGCATTTTCCTGTCAGCTCCCAGTCCCCCCTGGGTCAGGACTCTCTTTTTCCCCTCAGCCGCTCTGCGGGAGATGCTAGAGGATCGAAGCTAGAGCTAGATCCTTAATTTCCTCTGCCACCAAGGGAGCCTGGAGAACAGAGATGTGGGCAGGGCCCTCCATGAGGACTTGCTTCCCCAGCTGCTCCAGGATGACAGGAAGGCATGAACCTGGAGCATGGTCCCCTTAAAAGCCCAGTCATCACTTAACCAGGACAAGAAGAACTTGACTCAAGCCAAGCTCATTCTCTGCTCTGCCTCTGCCTCCCCAAGAGGAACACTCCTAACCCACAGCCCCTGCAGCAGCAGATCCTACAGCCAGTTGGAGCCAGCCCGCCTACGCCTGGAGTCAGGAAGCTGGGCTCAGAGGTCACTTACGTCAAACTCAGGGAGGGTGATGGTGAATCTGAGCAGGGCCGTGCTGCTCATAATGGCCCTGGCTCTCTTCTGCGACACGCTGGTCACGATCCAGTAGTTAATGTGCTGTGGGGAAAGGAGGAAGCTCAAGATCCATGGGCAGGTGCACGTGTTGTGCAAATGAGACCTCCCCCCTCCCCAGGCTCCAGGGGGCTGAGACATTGTGCGCAGGGTGGAATATCTGATTCATTGATTGCAGAACTTTAGAAGGGAATTGTTGCCACCCAGGACAATGCTTGTATCCTGCAGGTCACAACTTGTCATTGTCTCTCTAGACTGGAACATAAACAGCTCACCAGGAAGGAGACAGACCCCTCCCCCCTCCCTGCCTCTCAAGTCCTTGGTTGGGTGAAGGGACTGAGTGTGAGCACAATCCCCCCAGGAATCTCAGGGCCTGTCGGAGAGAAGGGCTGATTCTCTAGGAAGGAGACTGTGACTCTACTCTGAGAACCATCTTCTGGATCTCACAGGAGGGGTTCAGACTCTCACTCCCCAAGCCAGCCAGGGGCCCAGTGGTTAGTGCACAAGAGAACCAGGCAGAGCTCTGGTTTGAAGTCCCAGCTCCTTCCTCTGTCCTTCAAGGAGGAAGGGCCTGACATTGCATTGCACTGACTGCCCTGACCGAGGATGGGCCACTGGGGACCCAGCTAGGAGGACAGACTGGAAAATAGCTCTAAGAGTTAAGGTAAAATTGCCCCCACCCCTCTCATCGGGCTCACCTCCAAGATGTAGTGGAGCCTGTCGGTGTCTGGGGACTCTGCCAGAAGGTTCCCCAGCATGGCATCCAGGAGGTCTGGCAAGACCCTATGCAGATCCTGCAAAGCAAGGGACAGCCATGGGTCAGAGTTAGGGAAAGTGCGGCTACACTGTCACAGGATGGGAAGAGGGGTCTCTGGGAAGCACTGGTGAGACCCTCAAACACATATCCCGGCCTCTCTCATTCACATCCCACTGCAAGCAATTAGAAAGGATTCATGGCAGGATGACTGCTGGCTCTTCAATCCATCACTTTAGCATGATCTACCTGGACTTGAGTGGTGTCCTTCCGCATGCCCAGGGTGAAGACGGCGTGCAGGGCAGCTCGAAGGAGGTTGGTCTCTAGTTCTGGCTCAAGGGCAGGTGTCATGGTGCTGGCAAGAGAGAGGAGCCGGTATTAGACTGTACGGTGCGGGGGTGGGACTGGCACCAACATGGCCGTGAAACTGCAGGGAACTAGGCAGAGGCTGGCAAGAATGGAAACTGAGGCAACGAACCAGGGAATGACAAGGCCAAGGTTTCCCAGACAGACAGTGGCAGGGCAGGAATAGCGCCTCTTCCCTGGACCCTGCTGCCCTCCTGTATCTGATCCTGGGAGTGAGCCTCTCCCCAAAGCCATTGCAATGTTACTGGAGTGAAAAGAACAGCCCAGCCAGGAGAGAGAGAACCTTCCCACCACCTCTGCCACAGGAGCCACCCTTGGGAAGTGAGCTGGGAGTGGGAGGGGCAGTGACTCCCAGCCCTGGGCCTGAGCAGCACCGGGGTTAGGGGAACCGGGCGGGAGGGTCTCGGTACCTGAGGTTGCCCACAGCAATCAGGGAGTTAGCGAGGACGCCGCTGGGTGGAGAGTTATCAGGCAGCTCCTCAATGAGCTTCTGTGAGACCCAAAGGAGACAAAGGAGCGTGTGAGATTCGGGCCTCACTGACACTTCCCAGGATGGAGATTACACAGCCAGCACCCCACACAGCCAGCAGGATCCACCCACCTGCCTCCTGCTCCTCCGATTCCTGCCCACTAGTGCCCAATCTCAGAATTTATCCCGTCTCTTCTCCCCAATCTTCAGCCCCAGCAATCCCTGCCCTCAGCTGCCCCTCCAGCACCAGCCATCCCCCATCCATTGGCCCGGGGAGACACCTGCCCCTCCCATGTCTCTGTCCTCCCTTCAGCTGCAGGGTGCAGTGTCTCGCTCACCACAGTCCTCTCCACCACAGCCGCCTTGCAGCAGTGCGGCTCCAATATGTCCTGCCCTCTCTGCTGTGCGGCGAGACAAGCGGGGTGGAAAATGAGCTGCTGAGCCTCAACCTCTCGGAGGCTCTTACCTTCTAAACAGGGACATCTGTTTTCCAGTAAAATCTGTAAAAGGAAAGGAGAAAACTCAAAAGAGGTTCCTCCTTGAGCTCACGTATGTGAACCCTAATAATCTCTCAGTCGTCAAAGTGAGACTTCGAGAAGGAGACTTGCTGAAGCAAAGCCACAGGGGTCTCCAAGGTTTCCCTGGCCCTGCGCCCCTGTCCTGCCTGGCTGATGTCAGCATCTCTCTGTGAGGTCACCACCTCCCCACCACCTTTGACCAATAGGCTGAGGTCCTGCAAAAGGCCTTTGTGATGTCACTGCTACACACACACCCCTCCCCTGAAGTGCTAATGTCCTGCCGCTGGCCAGACACATTGAAGGTTTGAGCTACTCCCTCTGGATCACCCCACTCAATGAGTGTTCAGTCTAGGAAGCAAGCCGGCTAGACAGTAAAACATCAGAGGCTGCTCCCAATGCTACACTCAGTTTTTCCAAAATTAGTAGACTTTATGGCCAGAAGAGACCTTTAGAGCATCTAATCTAACCCCCTGCATATCGCAGGCTTCCTGTATAGCACAATAGTTACTTTTTGGGCAAACACATCCATGAAAGGCATCTAGTCTTCATTAAATGACATCAAGAGATGGAGAATCCACCACTTTCCCTTTTAGTGAGTGCCAGGGGGCTCCATTTCCCCTTCCACTAGCTCCTCATTTACAGTGAGCCAGAGCAGTACCTGCAGAAGGGAGCGGGAGTTGCTGGTGGCCTCAGAGGCACAGCCCCTGCAGTGCCTCAGGCACCTGGCGCAAGTGCCGGATGATGTGGAGCTGGTGCATCACTTTGGCCATGACGTCCTCCTGCTGCAAGGGAACGACAACCTGTCAGAGACTCAAACGCCCCGAGGAATCAGGGGGAATTAAGGGCACCTGGAAACAGCAGCATTTCCACCCAGCACCTGCCCACCTCTGAGGGATGGATTCACCTCCTGACCCCCAGAATGGAGTCTTGTTTTCCTTTCTAGTAACCTCCAGTGCCAACCCCCGTCCCTCCAGCAACCTCCCCCTCAGTGCCCTTGACAGCTGTTCCACCTCCAAACCACAGCTCAAGTTCTCAAATCCTGCTCCTCCACCCGCACCCAGGTTGGACACGGTGGGGGGTATAGCGGGGTGGCAGGAAGGATTCTGGCAGAAGTGAAGTGGGTTGCGGGGAGGTTGAGATCTTGCCCCAGTTCATCCCAAAAACTAATGCTGAAGCCACAGGATGGCAGCCCTGGTGAATGGGGCAGATCAGCAGCCCCTGCTGACTGAATCCTCCCGTTCTCTCTAGGTGGTGGCTTGGTTGATACGGAGGAAATGCCTGACACTGCATTGCACTGACTGCCCTGACCGAGGACGGGCCAGTGGGGACCGAGCTAGGAAGACAGACTGGAAAATGGATATAAGAGTGAAAGTAAAATTGCCCCCACCCCTCCCTCTCATCGGGCTCACCTCCAAGATGTAGTGGAGACTGTCAGTGTCTGGGGACTCTGTCAGCAGGTTCCCCAGCATGGCATCCAGGAGGTCTGGCAAGACCCTATGCAGATCCTGCAAAGCAAGGGAGAGCCATGGGTCAGAGTTAGGCCTCTCTCATTCATATCCCACTGCAGGCATCACATCATTCACATCCCACTGCCCCTGAGTTTAATATAATATTTAATATAATATAATATAATTAATATTTCGTTGAAAGGTGACAGGGCCAGAAAGAGTTAATTAACTCACAGACTGACCTGACACATGGGTGTACTTTAGAGACTGGCTAGGAAGAGAGGTAAATGAATAGAGCTTGGAAATGCAAGTCTGCATTGTTAGAGATAGAAGGGTAGATGTTTGCTCAGGTCTTATAATGTAAGCAAACAAGTCTTGTCTATTGCTATAACTTTGAATTAAAGATCAAAAAAGAAATATTAACATTTATGATAATACTGAAGTGAAATAGTATTATTGTCTATATGTCTCTTTGAAGGTTGTGGTAACCTGTATCTGAACTGTTTAATGGATAAATTACCCTGTGCTAATTGCCAGGATGTTTGGGAGAAGGAGAGTTAAGCCTATTGTTTTTTCAGGCCGAAACGCTGCTGGAAATGTATAAGAACCCTGGGACACGATCCTACTTCGTCTCAGATCTGCTTTGCGTTTCAAGAGCGGGAAACCTTAAGCCACAAGGATTGAGATCCCCAGTCATTGACTGGAGCCACCCTGAATATGGACATTAAACTATAACCTATGGACTATTTGTAAAAGGACTTTTGGCAACTATAAGGTCACCTCTGCTATGTATCTGAACCCCAAGAATTGAATTCAAGTCTGTATGTATATTGATCTTCTAATCAACACTCTCTCTCTTTTCTTTTTTAATACATTTCAGCTTAGTTAATACGAATTGGCTATAGCGTGTATTTTGGGTAAGATCTAAGTTATAAATTGAACCTGGGTATGGGGCTGATCCTTTGGGATTGGAAGAACCTTTTCTTTTATATGATGAGATAAGATTCTCAGTAATAATCATCATATCTGACGTGTGTGTCTGGACGGAGGCCTGAGGCTGCGAACTTTAAGAGAACTGCATTGTTTGGACTTCTAAGTAACCAGTGAGGTACTATAGAAGCTTTTTTGTGCTGGCTTGGTAAATCTAAGTATTGGAATATCCACCAACTTTTGGGGTTTGTCTGCCCTGTTCTGTTTGCAGTTCACCCTGATTGAGTGACCTCAGCTGGCTCCCACGAGCAGCACCGTCACACCCTCCCATGTCTCTGTCCTCCCTCCAGCTGCTGGGCGCCGGGTCTCGCTCACCACAGTCCTCTCCATCACAGCCGCCTTGCAGCAGTGCGGCTCCAATGTGTCCTGCCCTCTCTGCTGTGCAGCGAGACACGTGGGGTTGAACTTGAGCTGCTGAGCCTCAACCTCTCGGAGGCTCTTACCTTCTAAACAGAGACATCTGTTTTCCAGTAAAATCAGGAAAAGGAAAGGAGAAAACTCGAAAGAGGTTCCTCCTCGCACTCATGTACGTGACCCCTAATAATCTCTCAGTCCTCAAAG
>QXTE01000502.1:0-13565 GCA_003942145.1 Platysternon megacephalum
GCAGCACCAGTGGGCAGCAAATGTGTAGTGTCTATGTGTGTGTGTGTGTGTAGGGGGGGTGGGGGCGGGGCAGAGGAACAGGCTTTCCCAGTTCTCCTGTTTCCCCAAATTTCCTAGAGAAGCCAACAACATAACTACACAGAATACACATTAATGATGATTCCACACACATAACTGTACTCAAACTGGCCCATGATTTGGCTACTATGAATGTAGAACAGTGTCCTTTACAGGATGGAATCAGTGCTAGTCTTTGGTTCTCAAACTCTAACAAACCAATTAGAGACCTACAGTTCTGGAACAAGATTTCATAATTTGTATAGTTGCTGTGGCACCGAAGATGCTTGTGACCCTGAAACTTTTCTGGGAATGGGAAGAAATTATTTGTATTTTATAATCTCAGGTCCAAGAAGCCTAAGGGAGTTAGGTGCCAAATTATCATATCAATGTCATGGGAGTTTGGTCTTTATTGTGTACGTTACCCCCCACTGCTATGGGCACCCGCATGGCCCCACAGTATGCCAACATTTTTATGTCTGACTTAGAACAATGCTTCCTCAGCTCTTGTCCCCTAATGCCCCTACTCTACTTGCGCTACATTGATGACATCCTCATCATCTGGACCCATGGAAAAGAAGCCCTTGAGGAATTCCACCATGATTTCAACAATTTCCATCCCACCATCAACCTCAGCCTGGACCAGTCCACACAAGAGATCCACTTCCTGGACACTACAGTGCTAATTAGCGATGGTCACATAAACACCACCCTATACCGGAAACCTACTGACCACTATACTTACCTACATGCCTCCAGCTTTCATCCAGACCACACCACACGATCCATTGTCTATAGCCAAGCTCTGAGATACAACCACATTTGCTCCAGCCCCTCAGACAGAGACAAACATCTACAAGATCTCTATCAAGCATTCTTACAACTACAATACCCACCTGCTGAAGTGAAGAAACAGATTGACAGAGCCAGAAGAGGACCCAGAAGTCACCTATTACAGGACAGGCCCAACAAAGAAAGTAACAGAACACCACTAGCCGTCACCTTCAGCCCCCAACTAAAACCTCTCCAGTGTATCATCAAGGATCTTCAACCTATCCTGAAGGACAATCCCTCACTCTCACAGATCTTGGGAGACAGGCCAGTCCTCGCTTACAGACGGACCCCCAACCTGAAGCAGATACTCACCAGCAACCACACACCACACACCAAAAACACTAACCCAGGAACCTATCTTTGCAACAAAGCCCGTTGCCAACTCTGTCCACATATCTATTCAAGGGACACCATCATAGGACCTAATCACATCAGCCACACTATCAGAGGCTCGTTCACCTGCACATTTACCAATGTGATATATGCCATCATGTGCCAGCAATGCCCCTCTGCCTTGTACACTGGCCAAACCGGACAGTCTCTATGCAAAAGAATAAACAGACACAAAACAGATGTCAAGAATTATAACATTCAAAAACCAGTCGGAGAACACTTCAACCTCCCTGGTCACTCAATTACAGACCTCAAAGTCACAATACTCCAATAAAAAAACTTCAAAACCAGACCCCAACGAGAAACTGCAGAATTAGAATTAATTTGCAAACTGGACACCATTAAATTAGGCTTGAATAAAGACTGGGAGTGGATGGGTCATTACACAAAGTAAAAACTATTTTCCCATGCTAATTTTTTTCCCCTACTGTTACTCACACCTTCTTGTCAACTGTTGGAAATGAGCCATCCTGATTATCACTACAAAAGTTTTTTTTTCTCCTACTGATAATATCCCACCTTAATTGATTATTCTCATTATAGTTAGTATGGCAACACCCATTTTTTCATATCCTCTGTGTATATATATCTTCCTACTGTATTTTCCACTACATGCATCCAATGAAGGGGTTTTAGCTCACGGAAGCTTATGCTCTCATAAATTTGTTAGTCTCTAAGGTGCCACAAGGACTCCTCGTTCTTTTTGCTGATACAGACTAACACGGCTACCATTCTGAAACCTAAATATGTGAAGCACCCTCTTGCACCTGCATTTTATCTGAGCAGCAGCCTGCACTTCCTTGTTTCAGAAATGACTGACCAGCAGGCATTGAGCTAAGGGTCACATTTTCAAAAACACCTAAGCAAACTTCAAAAGTGACATAGGAGGCTAAGTCCCATTGCCTTTCAGTGAGATTTAGGTTGCTAAGATTTAGCAACTGAGAAACTTTTGAAAATGAGATGTAGGCTTCTAAATCACTTAGACTCTTTTAAAAAAGTTACCTGAATTAATTGAATGAGCTCATTGGATGGGGACTGGGAACATGTGTGCTTGCTATAGAGGGCAACGGGGGGGTTAGTTGGAGAAAATGTAAGATCAGCTAACTCTGCTGACAGTCTCAAAACTTTCTAAGGGAATTGAATTGGAACTCAGTGACTAAATCACTGAGGCAGCTGTAAAATCTAGAATTAGTGCGTTATTTCTTAACAGTCACCATAGCGTTCACGCAATAGGGAGAGAGATTTGTTTCAGGAGTAGAAGTTTCTTCCCTCTCCAGGACTCTCCCTTTGAGATTAGAAGTTTGACGCTGGTTTAGTTTTAGAGACTGTCAATAAATTGCAACTTCCCCTTGCCTGTTGCTTTCCCCGCAGCAGTCGTGCCTCGGGAGACCACCTCTTCCCGCAGAAGGCTATATAATGAATCAGAAAAGACCTTCCCCATTTGACAGAGGGTATGAGGCACAGGGTCACATTACCAGACATGGAACAGAGCCTCGGTAGCTTTTCTAGGTTCTAGATACTGGAAATACGGAAGTAGGTGAATGCAGTGGGGAGAGAAAATGAGCTGAATAAACTGGATCCTGGTCCCTGAAATGCTGTGTGAGGAGGTGACAACCGAGACTCCAGCTGCTCACAGACCCACCTTAGAGGTAAATCAACCCTTTCCTCCCTGATCCATGAATCTTAAGGAGTTTGAAGCAGTGTAGGTCTGTTTGGTAACTAATTCCACTGGAATCCAAGGCGAACTAAGCACTGATCTCTCTTAAACTCCCAACCCAAAGAAAAATTATGGAATTTGGAAAAAGGAAAGACCTGTCAGGTCAGGTCTATCCTAGCTCCTCATCTGGCCTCCATCACCCTGGTATCTTGGCACCTCACTGCCTTGAATGCATCTATCCTCCCACGACCCCTATGTGATGCAATTACCCCTGCTTTACAGACAGCACCTGGCGCCCAGAGGGGCAGATTTATGGAGGTTTTTGGCACTTCAAGACACAGACCTTCCAGTTGGATTGGAAATCGATGGGTGTTAGGTACGGCCCCTACTCAGGCCCCGTGTGCATTGTTAGGTACCTACCGGCCTTTGGAAATCTGCCCTGAAAGTCACACAAGGAGCTGGTGAAAAAGCAGGGGACTGAACCAACATCTGCCGAGTCCAAGGCCAGCGCTTCAAACATGGGAGTTGCCTTCGTTCCTCTCTAACCTCCCCTCCTGACCCCTACAGCATTGTGCCCTCCATGGCAGCTCCCTCCTCATGGGGCACTGAGTGATCTGCCGTGGGGAAAGCAGAGCTGCTTTTGGCTGCTGCGCTCGGTGCTCAGGGGGCAGAAACTGGCTATAAATAGACTAGGCACAAATTGCTTTTCTTTCTCCCCTTAGAGGGTTCATATTGGGATTATTTTATCTTTAAGGTTTTTTCCCCGAATTTTTAACTATTAATTTTTCCAGTCGCAGGAAGCTCAGCGGGGGTTAAGGTGCGGGTCAGGGCGATGGCAGCGCTGCCAGCAGGGTGTGGGGGGCTCCTGACCGGCCGGGGGATCCAAGACTCCAGGGCGCAAGGGGCAGGGAAGGCGGCTGCTCTGGCCCAGTGGAGCAGAGATCCATGGCCAGGGCTGGGAGCAGGAGGCGGAGCATGTCAGGGAGCCCCCGGCCACAGAAGTGGCCACCTCATTGTTGAACTGCTCCATCGATGGGCAGAAACCTTTCGGCAGCGGGGTGGCCTCCCCCACAGCCAGGGACTCACCCTCCTCCTCACAGCCCAGGCCTGCCAGGGCCGCAGCCTTCCCCGCACCTTGCACCTGCAGGGATGGGTGTCGCCAGCCACGCGGCCATGCAGGGAGCCCTCTGCAGCTCTGCTGTCCCAGCCCTGCTCATTCACTCCCGGGACAGCTGGGTGCAGCGGGCTCCCTGCCCGGCCATGGGGCCGGTGACACCATCCCTGCAGGTGCAAGGCGCAGGGAGAGGCTGCACTAATGCCCACTGTTACTGATAGTTTCTGTTGTTGGTTTGGTTGTATCAGCTGATATCGACCTTTACCAACGTCTGTCGATGGAAATCGAATCCAGCTGAGCTGTACGTTTATAGAAAGCTCAAGGCATTTGCTGTCCAAATCCCATTGAAATCAAAGGGGCCCCATCCTGGAAGTCAGTGGAAATTTTCTCTTAGATGTCAGCGGAGAAATTTCGGACTGAACAGAATTATTCCCAGGGTGTAAAATTAACCTTGTGCATAACTGTGTGCAGGATCAGGGCCTTATTGAGCAGTTAATAAAAAATTAGTAAATCGGTCCGGGAAAAGATATGACCTCACCCAACTTGTCTCTCTAGGATCAGTAATGGGGAAAGAGACAGTAATGGCAGACTAGACAGAGACAGAGACAGAGAGAGAGGATTAATATTACTTTTAACCAAAGCCTGCGACGAAAATGTAAAGCTGATAAAAAATTCTGATTGGCATTTTTGATGGAAAAATGTTTTTTGATAGAGATCAAAATGTTCCAGGGGAACAGATCAATCTCTACACAGTTTTGTTTAGAAAAAGAATTATTGTATAGAGCTTTATGAAATAAAATAATATAAAAATTAATAGAAATAAATGTTAATAACTATAATATGCAATGTAATGTAAAATAAAAATATCCTAGAAATAATATTTAAAATAGATAAATACATTTTTAAAAAGGAAAATTGGAATGAATGTTCTTCATTTATGTCACAGAGTTCATTTGCTTCCCATAGACGCACCCCATGGCAAACCCAGAGCAGGGAAACCAAACGTCCATCACAGAATTCATCCTCCTGGGATTCGGGGACCTCCCAGAACTGCAGATTCTTCTCTTCCTGCTGTTCCTAGTGATCTATATTGCGACTGTGACCGGGAACATCCTCATCATGGCGCTAGTTGTGGCTGATCGGCACCTTCACACCCCCATGTACTTCTTCCTGGGGAACTTGTCCTGCTTGGAGACCTGCTACACCTCCACCATCCTGCCCAGGATGCTGGCCGGTCCCCTGACTGGGGACAGGACAATTTCATTCAACGGGTGTGTCATGCAATATTATTTATTTGGTTCTCTTCTTGCTACAGAATGCCTTCTCCTGTCGGTGATGTCTTACGATCGGTATTTAGCCATATGCAATCCACTGCACTATGCAGCCCGTATGAGTGACAGGGCCTGCCTCCAGCTTGCAGGTGGCTCTTGGATAGGTGGCTTCCTAGGTAATAGTATAACAACGTTGTCAATATCACAGTTAACGTTCTGTGGCCCCAATGGTATTGACCATTTTTTTTGTGATCTCATCCCCCTTGTAAAACTCTCCTGCAATGACCCTCACCTGATGGAAACGTTGGCTTTCATACTCAGCTTCCTTTTCTCTCTTGTCCCATTCCTGCTTACCTTGATGTCCTACATCTGCATTATCACCACCATCCTGAGAATCCCGTCCACTACCGGGAGGCAAAAGGCCTTTTCCACCTGCTCCTCCCACCTCATTGTGGTGAGCATTTATTATGCAACTCTGCTCATTGTCTATATGTTCCCAACCACCGACATCTTGAACGACTTCAAGAAAGTTCTCTCTGTCGTCTACGCTGTCCTCACTCCCCTGGTCAATCCCCTCATCTACAGCCTGAGAAACAAAGAGGTCCAGGAGGCCCTGAGGAAAGCTTGCAGGAAATTCATGCTTGGACTATGCTAACCAGTCAATTTCCTTGTTTTACAATAGATATAACATGGGCTGGGGTAGGGCCTGAAGCAAAGCCTGGTGTAGTCCCAGGTCATGTTTCCCTGAGCTTCATTGGGCTTTGTGTCCTGCTCTTACACAGTGTCTCTCATCCTTTCCAGACTACTGTACCTCTTTCAGGAGTCTGATTTGTCTTGCTTATCCCCAAGTTTCATCTCACTTAAAAACTATTTGCTTACAAATTCAGACATAAAAATACAAAACTGTCACAGCGCACTACTACTGAAAAATTGCTGACTTTCTCATTATTACCATATAATTATGAAATAAATAAATTGGAAAATAAATATTGTTCTTACATTTCAGTGTATAGTCTATAGAGTATACACAAGTCTGTATGAAATTTTAGTTTGTACAGACTTTGATAGTGCTTTTTATGCAGATTGTTGTAAAACTAGGCAAATATCTAGATGAGTTGATGGAAGACCTCTGTGTACCCCTAGGCTACACGTACCACTGCTCCTACCACCTGGGAGAAAGTGGAGATGGAGAGACCTCTCAAAACGTGGGACCCCAGTCTTTTCAGGGACTTTAAAAGATTCACAGATGGGTATCACTGAGCTGGTGGGAGACTTGAACTCGTGGCTGCTCAAAGTTCAGACAATGACGGGCGATTGTGATCAGTGAGAGGGTGCAGGCGAAATGGACTCAGTCGGAATGCTGAGTATAAGTTCATTGTAGGGTGAGAGACTTCTAGATACACATACACTAACACACACAAATGTATGATACCTATGTTATAAAAACATAGGCTTGCAATGTCCACCGGAACTCCAGTGTTAGGGGATTGTACAATTAACGTTTGTTTCCTAGTGTCTATTTCATCCCCAGGCTGCTTTCCAAAGGAAGAAAAAAGCCAAAGGGAACCCTCTGGCCTAGGCCACAAGACACCAGCACAGATTTCCTTATTTGCCCATTTTTCAGCAATGATTTAGGGTCAGTTGTTTCCAGATACTTGAAGGCCCAGTGGGATTTTCCAAAGCCTCTGGGTCTTGCAGGCAAATCAGGCAGGGGATCGCCCACCTTCCCCAGCTTTGCACATCGCTCTGGAGCCTTGGCGTCCAGATGCCTGGTGTGGGGCTGCAGAGGGCACATCCAGAGGTACCTACGGCCCGTTTACAGCAAACACTTGGGTGCCTGCAGGGTTTGCCAGCAGCCGAGCTGGGTCTGGTAATCCTGAGGGGCCGGATTCTGGGATTCCGGTGCCTAAAGTTGGAGCTTTGTGATTCTAGCCCTAGCTCCTCACCCTTTTCCTCACATTATAGCTGGGGAAAGTCAGGCAGAATGAGGTGACATTACCTGCCCAGAGTCACTCAGCAAGCTCATGGCAGGCAATCAACTCAGTGGGATCATGGGCCAGAGTCCCAGTCCAATGCCCTGTCTGCTCCACCACGTCCAGTTGTAATTGACAATAGCACCTAAAGGTGTGAGGTGCCCAACTCCCATTCACTGCCCATAGGATTTGGGTGCATAACATCGGCTTCTAATGGGAAAACCCAGCCTGTACATTTACAGACAAACCAGTATCCTGAGAATTCCTTCCTCTCCCAGGGGATATTTTCCACCAGTTCCTTCTCCTGTTTTACCATTTTCTAGGAGCCCCTAATTATTGTGGATCTTACACCAAAATGATCATGCAATAAAAGAACTAAACTAAGTCTTCTCTTTCTCTCATCTCTGTTGTCAGAACTCCTGTTATCTGTCCCCTTCGTGTCCAGTGCGTGGAATAAATGTACAAGGCTTGTCTACAAATCGACGTTGCACCACGTTACCTATATCTGCTTATCCCTGCCTGTGACAGGGCTGCACACCCGGGCGCTGGAGAGCTGGAGCCAAGCCAGCCCTGCTTAGAGAAGGGTCCCCACCTGAGGGGAATCAGGCCATTTCCAATAAAGGGCAGAAGGGGGCCTCGGGAACGAGGCAAACTAGGGAGGCTGGAGTGAGACTTCAGAGAGTGAGAGAGGCTCCTGCAGGGAAAACCCTGAGACCAGGGAAATTCCTCCATTATATGGGGAATGAAGAAGGGAAACTGAGGTGAGGGGCTGTGTTCTGGGCTGCCCTGAGTCCTCCATGAAGCGTCATGAGGTGTCCACTCATCTACACCAGTTAGATGCAATGATACTGATGTGATGCTGCTTCTGGCGGGATAGTTCATTCCCACATGGGAAGGGGAATAAGGGATCTATTGGTAAACTGTGTCCGCACGAGAGGGTGTAGCAGTATAACTATTTCCATAACACATTCGCACCACTAACCAAAATAGTTATCCTGGTGCATAATCTGGGTGGAGACCTTGTGTGAGTCCCTGTGAAAATATGTCTGTACGTTCCTGGCTTTGAAAGAAACTCTGATAATCCAAGGGAAATGTCTTTTCCATTAACAGAATCATAGAAGAGTAGGACTGAAAGGGAGCTCAGCGCACTCAAGTCAGAACTACGTCATTACGGGATCATCCCTGACAGGTGTTTGTCTGACCTGTTCTCAAAAACCTCCAATGACTTAGATTCCACAATCTTGTGAAGCAATTTATTACAGTGTTTAACTACACTAGCTGTTAGGAAGTTTTTCCTAATGTCCAACCTAAACCGTCCTTGCTGCAATTTAAGCCCATTGCTTCTTGTCCTATCCTAAGCGGTTAAGGAGAACAATTTTTCACCCTCCTTCTTTTTCCAATTTGTCCCCATCTTTCCTGAAAAGGACACAGTACTCCAGTGGAGGCCTTATCAGCATTGTATAGATAGAAAGAATTGCTTCACATATCTTGCTGATGTAAGCAGAGTCAGGATGAGGTCTACCCTGACATCTGGTGGTGAATTGTGGCTAGTGTGGAAAAGAACTTCAGGGGCTGATCTTGTTTGCATAGGCACACCCACCCCGCCTAGCATGAGCCCACAGCAGCCCAAAATGGTCACTTTGGCTGCTGTGGGATCCCCATTTTCTCTGTTATTGGGGCAGGAGGAATAAAGTGTTGTTACCCTGATTATGTGAATCAAGGCCAGTGGAACTGTTTTATGACAGGGGGACTCACCATCAACTAAGTAGCACTCGCTAGACAAGGGACATGGGTTCCAAAACCCAGTGACTTAAAAGAGGCTGGGGATAGGTATTTGTACCTGGTGGTATGGGTCTCTTTTCAGGGCTTGAAACACCAATTGCACCATCTTATTTTCCCACTGTTAAATAGCAGAGTTAATTTTGGTTCTGTTAAGAGTCTAGTTACAGGCTGCTGTACTGAATTCACTTTAGGCCACTGGTGCACCAGCACTGGGGCTCCCCTACTTTAAGCTGAAATCACTGAGTGCTGCATTAGCTATTGGGGAGTCTGAAGATACAGTGCTATGGTCGGAGCGGCCCGAGCGGAGCATTTTGTGGCACGGTTGGAGTGGCTCACGGGACGGCGAGTAGATGGCTGGAGGAGCGGAGTGGCTGGTGGAGTGGAGCGGCTCATGGTGAAGACTGCAGCAGAACCCCATGGAGAGCCGGGGCAGTTGGCCTTGGACCATGTAAGGTGCCCCTTAACACCCTGTGTGCCCCTTCCCCCCCATTTCCACCTAGGCTGGGGGGTTAAGACTCTGCAGATAAACTTTTGAACTCTGGGGCTGCACTGACCAGGGACAGAGACTTTTGGGGTGTTGGACTTTTGGGACTTTGGGGTGATCTTTTGGGTTGTTGGACTTAAGACCCTGAGGGGAAAAGGACACTGCCAAACTTACTTGGGGGTGGGTCTTTTGCTCATGGTTTGTATTATGAATCCTGTTTGTGATGTTTCCCCAACATAATGCCGCAATGTTTCCCTCCTTTATTAAAAGGCTTTTGCTACACTCAGACTCTGTGCTTGCGAGAGGGGAAGTATTGCCTCTTAGAGGCGCCCATGGGGGTGGTATGTAATTGTCCCAGGTCACTGGGTGGGGGCTCGAGCCGGTTTTGCATTGTGTTATTGAAACAGAACCCCTAGATACTGAACCCGGTCCTTGTTGCTGCCAACTCAGATGGGCAGAAGGGTTACACTTACAGCACTCCTGCTGATACATCCCTGAATGATGTTCAGGGTTTGTTTGTTTGTTTGTTTCCAACAGTGTACTGTTGTACATCCTCCTTTTTGCACACTGCCAGCTGCACATGCAAGAATGTACCTGGGGCAAAGGGGCATTGTGGGCAGCAGAGGGTGAGGAATGGGAAAGGGGCAGCTCTTCTGTAGCATGGGGGCACTATAGATAGCAGAGGATGAAGGCTGGGAAAGGGGTGAATATACTGTGTATTGGGTTAATGTGGCCAATGTTCTATGTACCTCTACATGGCAGCTGATCACAGGGAATGGCAAATAGCCAGTAATAATTATTTTTAACTGAAATCACAGCTTTAATATTCCTTAAAGGGATGAAGAATCAATCAGCTTGGAATTAAAAACTTAACCCGCAGTGTGAGAAGATTCAGCTCTCTCCTTGTATTCTAGCCAATGTGCAGATTAGACGTGTTTCCCTCAAAGAGTTAAGCAATGGGATTTCATCCCTGTTGGCATGGGCAGTGCATGAGACGCTCCTTGGGGGAGGCTAGCCCCAAGCCCCCTTCTGCCTGAGGCCCCGCCCCCTCCACCCCTTCCAACCCCCATACCCTACCAGAGCCCCAAACCCCTCTTTCCCCCCCGCAGTCGCTGACCCCACCCCAGGCCACCCCACCCCAATGCCCCCAGCCCTCCACCACCAGGCGCTGTGGCCCCAGCACCCCCAGCCCTGGAGTGCTGGGCAGTGTGGCCCCAGAGCCCGAGGGAGCCCAGTGCTGGGCAGCCACAGCTGCCTCAAGTCCCGGCTGTTTTTAGCCGCAGCCCCGGCGCGCTTCCTGGAAGACGAACAGCCTGCCAGGGCTATGGGAGGCAGGGGGGAAGTGGCAAGATGGAGGGGGCCTCGGGACGGAGCATGGGCAGGGCCATGCTGGGCTGTTTGGGTAGGCTTAGCTTCCCCCAGCCTACGATATGCACCACCCAGGCCTGACAGCAATGTTTTTGCCGGAGATCAATTAAAAAACAAACAAAACCTTTTTTCAAAAATACAATGATGCGAGCCACATATATTGTACATTTGGACATTATGAACCACAAAACTTTGACACAAAATTATTCAGACTGAGGATAAATTGAATTGAAACCTTACTGCATGGATAGGGGGCAAATTATGGTAGGAGAGGACTGCGAATTATAACTATCTCCTAGTTGGTTTTGCATTCAGAAATAACTGGATATTTGTAACCTGTAAATGCTGGAACAAACCTTCCCTTCAGGGCAAGAAGTGACAGTAGGTCAAAAACTTCATGCTGAAAAAGGACAGTGTTGGAGTCAAGTTGTAGAATATATTGCAATACACACACCTGAAATGATTATATTGACTGCACCCAAACTGCCCCATGATTTGGCTAGTGTGAATGGAGAACACTGTCCTTTACTGGATGGAATCAGTGGTAGTCTTTGGTTCTCAAACGCTAACAGACCAATTAGTGACCTACACTTCTGGACAAGGCTGGATTAATGCAGGGGCTTTAGGAGCTGCAGCCCTGGGCCTCAGGCTAAGGGGGGCCCCGCAAAAATAAATCCATAATTATATACAATTCAGTGGTCACCAACCCATAGATTGCGATTGACTGGTCGATCCTGGAGCCTCTGCCAGTCGATCGCGATCTCCGGGCGGCTAAAAGTCCAGCAACATAGCAGGGCTCAGGCAATTTTTAAGTATTAATTTTTACAGTCACAGGAAGAGCAGTGGAGGTTAAGATGCGGGTCCGGGCGAGGGCAGCGCTGCCAGTAGGGTGTGGGGGGCACCCGACCGGCCGAGGGATCCAAGACACCAGGGCACAAGGGGTAGGGAACGCGGCTGCTCTGGCCCAGTGGAGCAGAGATCCATGGCAAGGGCTGGGAGCAGGAGGAGGATGGCGGGGAGTCCCTGGCCGCGGGAGTGGCCACCTCATTGTTGAACTGCACCATTGATGGGCAGAAACCATTCGGCAGCACGGTTGGCCTCCCCCACAGCCAGGGACTCACCATTCTCCTCACAGCCCAGGCCTGCCAGGGCCGCAGCCTTCCCCGCACCTTGCGCCTGCAGGGATGGGTGTCGCCAGCCATGTGCCCATGCAGGGAGCCCTCAGGATCTCTGCTGTCCCAGCCCTGCTCGCTCACTCCTGTGATAGCTGGGTGCAGAGGGCTCCCTGCACGGCTGTGGAGCCAGTGACACCATCCCTGCAGGTGCAAGGCGCAGGGAGAGGCTGCACTAACGCCCACTCTTCCTGATAGTTTCTGTTGTTGGTTTGGTTGTATCAGCTGATATCGACCTTTACCCAGGGCTGGTGCAAGGATATTTTGCGCCCTAGGCGAAACTTCCACCTTGCGCCCCGCCCCCCTCCCCGCACATCGGTTCATTGAGGGGCAAATCCCAACGAGCCTTTATAGACCCCAGGGGCCAGCCTGCCAAGGGACCAGCCATGCCCAGGGGCTGCTCCCCAGACCAGTTTCCCCCCTGCCCGCCCCCTGAACTCCCCTGGAGGGTGCGCAGCCCCCCCACGAGCTCACCCCACCCCGGCGGCCCCCGCCCCGAGTTCACTCACTGGGTTTGCCAGGCTTGGGCCGCTGCAGCAGCTCGGCAGGGAGGAGCCGCCTTCCGGAGGCACCGGAGAGCCAGAGCGTCCTGCTTGCGGCGACGAGCCCCAGCCATGGAGGAGCCGGGGCGGTGCAGGGGGGCAGCAGCCCTGCAAAGGCGGCAGCACGGCTAGCGGGGAGCAGCTGCGCCCCCTGCCCCTCCTGCCTGGCACTCCCCCCAGGGGCTCCTGCAAGCTGCAGCGGATGCATGCAGGCGCCGGCTGCCCGTGCGCCTCCCGGCTGCCCCCTCGCCGTGCTCAGGCTCTGCGGCTCCCGGGAGTGTGAGCCACCACCGCTGCTGCCCCTCCTGGAGCAGGCTCAGGGCCCCGCGCCCTGGTGGCCAGGGCCGGCGCACCCATTAGGGGACCTAGGCAGTCGCCTAGGGCGCTGCCATTTTGGGGGCGCCGGCGCCTCCGCCACCCGTTGAAATTTGGGGGCGGGACCTTCCGCCGCCGCTGTCGGGGGCGGCATTTTGGGGGCGGGACCTTCCGCTGCCTAGGGCGCCGGAAGAGCTGACGCCGCTACTGCTGGTGGCTCACATGCCCGGGAGCAGCAGAGCCCGAGCGTGGCAAGAGGGAAGCTGGTGGGGCGCACGAGAGCTGGGGGGTGCATGCATCTGCTGCAGCCTGCAGGAGCCCCTGGAGGGGTGCGTGCCAGGCCGCAGCCTGGGCAGGAGGGGCAGGGGGCGCGGCCTCCCCACCCCTGCTCCCTGACAGCCCCCCCCCAGAACTTCCAACTCATCCAACCCTCCCCCCACCCCCTGACATGCCACCCAGAACTCCCAACTCATCCAACCCTCCCCCGCCCCTGACAGCTCCCCCAGAACTTCCAACTCATCCACCCCTGACAGCTCCCCCAGAACTCCCAACTCATCCAACCCTCCCCCCACCCCCTGACAGCCCCCCCCCAGAACTCCCAAC
>QXTE01000502.1:14986-129890 GCA_003942145.1 Platysternon megacephalum
CCCCCCCCCCGGACTCCCCTTTCCATGCCCAGGCCGGTCAGACGCTGGCTCCACATGGAGCCCAAAACAAAAAGGCTGCAGAGCCCCAGCCCCTCCCCCGCAGTGTGCTGGCGAGGCGATGCTGAGGCAAGGGGAGGGGGGAGCGGGGGTGGGACTCTGCCTGCTGGAGGCCAATGGGAGCGGCTAAATCAGTCCAGGCGCCCAATCAGCCGTGCTGCACTCTGTGTGAGGGGAAGGGAGGGGAGGAAGGAAAAATCCCGGACGCCCCCCAACCACTTGGCGCCCTAGGCGACCGCCTAGTTCACCTAATGGTTGCACCGGCCCTGCCTTTACCAACATCTGTCGATGGAAATTGAATCCAGCCGAGCTGAATGTTTAAGGAAAGCTCAAGGCATTCGCTGTCCAAATCCCATTGAAATCAAAGGGGCCCCATCCTGGAAGTCAGTAGAACTTTTGTCTGAGATGTCAGCGGAGAAGTCTTGGATGGAACAGAATTATTCCCGGGGTGTAAAATTAACCTTCTGCATCACTCTGTGCAGGATCAGGACCTTACTGAGCAGTTAATAAATATTAGTAAATTGGTCTGGGAAAATATATGACCTCACCTGTGATAAACGAAGTGGGGTAGCTCCCTTTTATGGACACCCACCCAGCCAGCCAGCCAGCCAGTTAGCTATAAAATCCCTCCTAGTAGCTGTTCTCTACTTGCTTTACCTGTAAAGGCTTAAAAAGTCTCACTGCTATGCATAGGTAAAAGGAAGTGAGCGGGCACCTGGCCAAAAGAGCCAATGGGAAGGCTAGAACTTTTTAAAATTGAGAAAACACTACCCTTTTGTCTGTCTGTTGTTGTTCTCCCGGGGAGAGGCGGAGAGGGCAGCAGCTATGCTGTAAGAAGCTTGGGCCAGGTATGAAAAATCATCAGTATCATACCTAGAAACTACTCATGTGAAACCCCAGATATGTAAGCAGATGAGGAAATGTCTAGGAAGACATAATTAGGTTTATCCCTTGTATTTCTTTATGGCTTGCGGATTCCTCTGTGCTAATCCCAGGTGCTTTTGTTTTGCTTGTAACCTTTAAGCTGGATCTCAAGAAAACTATTCTTGGTGCTTAATCCTTGTAGTTGCTCTTTTAAAAGCTAGCAATAGCCTGAGTTCCCAGATGTATTTCCTTCCTCTTTTTTTTAATAAAATTTACATTTTTTAAGAACAGGATTGGATTTCTGTGTCTTAAGAGGTTTGTGCACATGTTTTTCAATTAGCTGGTGGCAAGAGCTGATTTCTTTTTTTTTTTTCTCTTTCTCAGCTCTTCCCCGGAGGGGTGTGTGAAAGGGCTTGAGGGTACCGCACAGGAAGGAATTCCCAAGTGCGCCTTCCTGGGCTCTCAAAGGGGTTCTGCACTTCGGTGGTAGCAGCATCTACCAATCCAAGAACAGAGAAAAGCTGTAACCTTGGGAGTTTAATACAAGCCTGGAGTGGCAAGTATTAACTTTTAGAGTCCTTGCGGGCCCCCAGCTTCTGCACTCGAAGTGCCAGAGTGGGGAATCAGCCTTGACATCACCCATCCTCTCTCTATAAGGATCAGTAATGGGGAGAGAAACATTAATGGCAGACTAGAGAGAGAGAGGGAGGATTAATCTTACCTTTAACCAAAGATAAAGAAGAAAATGTAGAGCTGATAAAAATTTCTGATTGGCATTTTTGATGAAAAAATGTTTTGTTGATAGAGATCAAAATGTTCCAGGGGAACAGATCCATTTCTACACAGTTTTGTTTAGGAAAAGAATTACTGTATAGAGCTTTATGAGATAAAATAATATAAAAATAAATAGAAATAAATGTTAATAACTATAATATGCAATGTAATGTAAAATAAAAATATCCTAGAAATAATATTTAAAATAGATAAATACATTTTTAAAAAGGAAAATTGGAATGAATGTTCTTCATTTATGTCACAGAGTTCATTTGTTTCCCATAGACTCACCCCATGGCAAACCCAGAGCAGAGACCTACCAAACGTCCATCACAGAATTCATCCTCCTGGGATTTGGGGACATCCCAGAACTGCAGATTCCTCTCTTCCTGCTGTTCCTAGTGATCTACATCATGACTGTGACAGGGAACATCTTCATCATGGTACTAGTTGTGGCTGATTGGCACCTTCACACCCCCTCTGCAGGCCGGTGTCTCGCCTACCTCTGGCCCCCGTGTCCCTCCCGGACCCTTTACTTCGGGGTTCAGCCCCCAGCAATAATCCACAGTCTGGGTCTCCCCTCCCAGGGGAACCCCCAACCCTCTATCCCCACTTTGCCTCAGTGGCTACTGCCAGTCATCATATAGCCCAGCTCACAGCAGACTGCAGTCTGCACTGGCCACCCATCATTGGCAAGGGGGTAGGACCTGCTGCCTTTGCCTATCCCTTTCCGAGGCCTTCAGCAAGGCCTGCAGCCTGGGGGTTTACCAGGCTGGAGCTCCCCAGCTCCCTTTGCCCTTTCCCAGCACTGCTCCACCTCTGGTACGCTGCTCCCAGGCAGCTAGGTCCTTTGCTAGAGAGAGACTGACCTAGCTCCTCTCTGAGCCTTTATAACAGTGCCGGCTGCACAAGCAAGAATGTACCCAGGGCCAAGGGGCATTGGGAGCTGCAGAGATGGGAAAGGGGCAGTCGTACTGTATCATGGAGACTAGGGAGAGCAGAGGGTGAAGTTTGGTAAAGGCATGGCCCTGGTGTACAATGGGCATTAGGAGGAAGCCAAGGGTAATATGGACAATGTTTTCTGTATCCTTCCTATTGATCTCTACATGACAGCTGATCACAGTGAATGGTAAATAGCCAGTAATAATGATTAAACCCCTGATTTCAGTTAAAAAATATTCCTTACGTTATGGAGTCAATCAACTTGGAATTTAAAATTTAAGCCAGGGTCCGAGAAGATTTTGGTCTGTTTAGATTAGACGTGCATCCTTCGAAGAGTTAAGCAATGGGATTTCATCCCTGACTGCAGTATGAAATGAAAATTCTGATCCTGCATAGCTCTAATAATGAGAAAATCACCACCACATTTCTTACAAATTTCACACAGAATTTATTTCTGCCTAATAGAGTACATTTCCAGCTAAAATAATATTTGCAGCTTTTTTGGTTTCTGTTTTTAAAGAAAACTGGATAATTGTGTGACCAGTAATACTCTTTCTACCCCTGGGAGCTAACCACAAAGATTTTCAAACTTTGTTACTTTTGGCGTAAGATGCTCCCCTGGCTGGGTCTCTGTATGTAGTGAGCCCTACTGTGGAATAAGGAAACGCGGTTAAAGAGAAGGAGAGAAGTGTGTATGTAGTGCCGTGCCCACCTCCCTGTGGATATGCCATGAGCGTCCAGAGGAAACTGGACAACAAATGATTTTAGGCATCGGTTCTGCTGCACTCAAAAGCACCTGCCCATCAAGCTCAGTTCTGGATCGACCTCTGGCACAATTTGGTCCAAAGTGTTGGTGCCAGGGACCTGATGGGGAATTCTGCACTGGATCAATGTGTTATTTCAAGGGTTATTTCAAGGGCACTTACAGACAGATTATGCCTAGTGCGTTTTTCCAAAGCACCGAGGCTCCTCAAACTGACTGATTTCAAAAGGTGTTCGCAACTTCAATGCAGGGCCGGCTTTAGCAAGTGCGGGGCCCAATTCGTACTCACCCGGCGGCGCTCAGGGTCTTTGGCGGCACGGCAGCAGCGGGGCCTTCACTCGCTCTGGGTCTTCGGCGGTGGGTCCTTGAGTGCCGCCGAAGACCTGGAGCGCTGCCGGGTGAGTAAAAATTAAAAAGGCGCCGGTGCGGGGCCCTGTTAGGCGCAAGGCCCCATTCCGGGGAATCGGGCGAATCGGCCTAAAGCCGGCCCTGCTTCAATGCTTTTCAAAGTCCCACCCAGGGCTGGATTCACAAAGGGTCTGTGATAATTGGCCTACAAACGTACCCTCAGTGCGAGCTCAACTGGGAGAAGTGAGTGACAGTTCATAGAGCATCACGGTGACCAAGAACAACAAATGGGGATGGAAAAAAGATGCAAAGAAGGGACAAAAAACTGACTTAGTCCAAACAAAAAGCTTTTGCTAGAACTCAAGGACAGTGTTATGGTCGTGCCTTGTAAATGAGAACAGCGTGAGAGCGCAAGTCAATGAACCAAAACTGGTGTGTGGGAAATTTGAGCTAATTGACAGATATGATAGTTAGGGGATGGGCTATTGCCCCATCGCTCCCTCTGGGGTTCTTGGAGAAAGGACAAGAGATGGGGAAGGTGCGAACTTCACCAGCATGGGCTCCCACCCCAGCCCCACCGTCTCCTGGCACCCTGGACTTTCTTCCTAATCATAGAATCATAGAATATCAGGGTTGGAAGGGACCTCAGGAGGTCATCTAGTCCAACCCCCTGCTCAAAGCAGGACCTAATCCCAACTAAATCATCACAGCCAGGGCTTTGTCAAGCCTGACCTTAAAAACCTCTAAGGAAGGAGATTCCACCACCTCCCTAGGTAACCCATTCCAGTGCTTCACCACCCTCCTAGTGAAAAAGTTTTTCCTAATATCCAATCTAAACCTCCCCCACTGCAACTTGAGACCATTACTCCTTGTTCTGTCATCTGGTACCACTGTGAACAGTCTAGATCCATCCTCTTTGGAACCCCCTTTCAGGTAGTTGAAAGCAGCTATCAAATCCCCCCTCATTCTTCTCTTCTGCAGACTAAACAATCCCAGTTCCCTCAGCCTCTCCTCATAACTCATGTGCTCCAGCCCCCTAATCATTTTTGTTGCCCTCCGCTGGACTCTTTCCAATTTTTCCACATCCTTCTTGTAGTGTGGGGCCCAAAACTGGACACAGTACTCCAGGTGAGGCCTCACCAATGTCGAATAGAGGGGAACGATCACGTCCCTCGATCTGCTGGCAATGCCCCTACTTATACAGCCCAAAATGCCGTTAGCCTTCTTGGCAACAAGGGCACACTGTTGACTCATATCCAGCTTCTCGTCCACCGTAACCCCTAGGTCCTTTTCTGCAGAACTGCTGCCTAGCCACTCGGTCCCTAGTCTGTAACAGTGCATGGGATTCTTCCGTCCTAAGTGCAGGACTCTGCACTTGTCCTTGTTGAACCTCATCAGGTTTCTTTTGGCCCAATCCTCTAATTTGTCTAGGTCCCTCTGTATCCTATCCCTACCCTCCAGCGTATCTACCACTCCTCCCAGTTTAGTGTCATCTGCAAATTTGCTGAGAGTGCAGTCCACGCCATCCTCCAGATCATTAATGAAGATATTGAACAAAACCGGCCCCAGGACCGACCCTTGGGGCACTCCGCTTGAAACCGGCTGCCAACTAGACATGGAGCCGTTGATCACTACCCGTTGAGCCCGACGATCTAGCCAGCTTTCTATCCACCTTATAGTCCATTCATCCAGCCCATACTTCTTTAACTTGCCGGCAAGAATACTGTGGGAGACCGTATCAAAAGCTTTGCTAAAGTCAAGGAATAACACATCCACTGCTTTCCCCTCATCCACAGACCCAGTTATCTCCTCATAGAAGGCAATTAGGTTAGTCAGGCATGACTTGCCCTTGGTGAATCCATGCTGACTGTTCCTGATCACTTTCCTCTCCTCTAAGTGCTTCAGAATTGATTCCTTGAGGACCTGCTCCATGATTTTTCCAGGGACTGAGGTGAGGCTGACTGGCCTGTAGTTCCCCGGATCCTCCTTCTTCCCTTTTTTAAAGATGGGCACTACATTAGCCTTTTTCCAGTCATCCGGGACCTCCCCCGATCGCCATGAGTTTTCAAAGATAATGGCCAATGGCTCTGCAATCACATCCGCCAACTCCTTTAGCACCCTCGGATGCAGCGCATCCGGCCCCATGGACTTGTGCTCGTCCAGTTTTTCTAAATAGTCCCGAACCACTTCTTTCTCCACAGAGGGCTGGTCACCTTCTCCCCATACTGTGCTGCCCAGTGCAGCAGTCTGGGAGCTGACCTTGTTCGTGAAGACAGAGGCAAAAAAAGCATTGAGTACATTAGCTTTTTCCACATCCTCGGTCACTAGGTTGCCTCCCTCATTCAGTAAGGGGCCCACACTTTCCTTGACTTTCTTCTTGTTGCTAACATACCTGAAGAAACCCTTCTTGTTACTCTTAACATCTCTTGCTAGCTGCAACTCCAAGTGTGATTTGGCCTTCCTGATTTCACTCCTGCATGCCTGAGCAATATTTTTATACTCCTCCCTGGTCATTTGTCCAATCTTCCACTTCTTGTAAGCTTCTTTTTTGCGTTTAAGATCAGCAAGGATTTCACTGTTTAGCCAAGCTGGTCGCCTGCCATATTTACTATTCTTTCTACACATCGGGATGGTTTGTTCCTGCAACCTCAATAAGGATTCTTTAAAATACAGCCAGCTCTCCTGGACTCCTTTCCCCCTCATGTTATTCTCCCAGGGGATCCTGCCCATCAGTTCCCTGAGGGAGTCAAAGTCTGCTTTTCTGAAGTCCAGGGTCCGTATTCTGCTGCTTTCCTTTCTTCCTTGTGTCAGGATCCTGAACTCGACCATCTCATGGTCACTGCCTCCCAGGTTCCCATCCACTTTTGCTTCCCCTACTAATTCTTCCCGGTTTGTGAGCAGCAGGTCTAGAAGAGCTCTGCCCCTAGTTGGTTCCTCCAGCACTTGCACCAGGAAATTGTCCCCTACACTTTCCAAAAACTTCCTGGATTGTCTGTGCACCGCTGTATTGCTCTCCCAGCAGATATCAGGGTGATTAAAGTCTCCCATGAGAACCAGGGCCTGCGATCTAGTAACTTGTGCTAGTTGCCGGAAGAAAGCCTCGTCCACCTCATCCCCCTGGTCTGGTGGTCTATAGCAGACTCCCACCACGACATCACCCTTGTTGTTCACACTTCTAAACTTAATCCAGAGACTCTCAGGTTTTTCTGCAGTTTCATACCGGAGCTCTGAGCAGTCATACTCCTCTCTTACATACAATGCAACTCCCCCACCTTTTCTGCCCTGCCTGTCCTTCCTGAACAGTTTATATCCATCCATGACAGTACTCCAGGAGGTGAGGAGGTGCTGGGTAAAGCTACGTGCCAATGCTACCGTAACTCTGCGCTCCTTGAGCAATGACCCGGCCTGCCATAATCCACACACGCTCACTCTGCCTTGGCAGCGCGCTCAGGCGCTAGGGCACAGGACAGCTCTAGGGCACAGACGGGACGTGGAGGAGGCGTATGAAATAACTATTCATTGCAGCAAGGGGACTGGAGCTTGGGTCTCCCAGCTCCTACATGAGTCCCCCAACCAGTGGGCTGGAGTGTAATTCTCCGTCTGTGTCTTTGGCCCAATGAATATCTAAGTATTTCACACACACCTTCAACAGGCCAGAATGAGAGAGGCCTGGGGCAGGAACCATCTCTTTCTTCTGTGTTTGTACAGCACCGAGCACAGTGGGGCCCTGGTCCATGTCTCGGACTTCAAATAATAAAGACTTTTTAGTTCTGAAGCTTTTCCTTCTCTGGTCCATTCCCTGAGTGGCCAGAAGAAATTTGAGTCTATTAACATACTGTCTACCTCAAGAACCTAAACAAAACATGCTATTTACTTTTCCTTCCCGGTAATTTAATGTGCCCATTAGCAAAGTCTCAAGGGAAAATTCACCTGCAGTGTTTGCAGGGTAAACAATGACTCAGGAGAGACATTTATTTTTTGGTGAGAGATACAAGGCAAAGCAAACCAAGGGTCTCAGCACAACTAGGGTGTCCAGCCAGGAACATGCAGGTCTCTTTACTGCGCTTCACTGCGCTGTGTACCTACTCAGACCCTACACGCCTCCGCCAGTAGTGTGCAGGGTAGATGTACCTTGAGACAACTAAAATAGGTGAAGGGGTTGCAGATCGGAGACGGATCCTGCTTTCTGAAATGCCAAGTGAAGAGGTCACATTACAGATTCCAGCTTCTTCTATGCCAAGTTGAAGGTAAACAAACCTTTCACCTCATCTTTGTTAAAAATAGATCATTCAGGACAGGGAAGAAAATGTCACCATATCCATCACCTGCACAAAGGCATCATTTCCTTTTGGATGATGCCAAGTCTTTTCCCCGGGCCAAGGACAGAATTAATGGGTTCATGTTGTAAAGCATTTTGGTGATGGAAAACTCTCAGTGATAAGAATGAGAACATTGCTGAGGACTTTCCATCTTCAATACTGAGTAACGTTACCAGTACTTTACCACACGAAATTCTGGGTTTGTACATCTCCGAGTGCAATGGGTCTTGGTCCATGAGGTGGTCTCCTAGGGACCGTTGCAATATTAATAATCTCCATCAAGAATTGAGTCTTATAATAATTACCATAATCATTAATATAGTGTTGTGACTGATACTGTTGAGGAGAATAGCTGTTTGTCTGTGCAAAAAAGTGCTTTGTATGTGAATGAAGTTTCTGAATGTATGGCTAATATCTCAGAAGTGAATCTGGAATTAGATAAAACACAGAGAGAACTCTTAATCAGGAACATGTTTCTCTAGAGCAGGTAAAGTTGATGGTCAGGTTAAAGCCTTAATTGAGGAAGAAAAGGGTAGATTTTTTTATAGGTAATGGATTGTTGGCAAGTGAAGCTTGTGAAAGTGAGCCTGAACAAGGTAGAAGTAATTTGCTTAATCTTGCTCAGTGCGATGAGACACTATCTGTGGAGCAATTTATCTGTTGGGAGTGACAACTTGCCTGTTAAGAAAGCTGTCGCCCACTTTCCAAGTATATGTCTGAAATCAGCCACGGATGCTGGGACAAAGGAAAGGATACCTCCAATTGTTTGTCTGTTAAGAATAGCAGTGTGTCTGCTGCAAAAGTGTGGGTGTGTAGCTCTTTGTCTGTGGAGCAGACAGAATGTGTTTCTCAGTTTATGCTACTTGAAAGTTTATCAGTTGTACCAGAGTTGGTTCTGGATTTAACAAAAGCCCAGGAAGGAAATGTTACTAAGTTTGTGTGCTAGGGAGAATGGCATTGTAACTAGGTTGCATCCAGTTAGTGTCATAGCAAAGTCCCAGGGACCAGGTGATTCTGGGGCTTCTATTTTGCCTGTTGCTAGTGTGTTGCTGAGTAAGGTTATGACAACTCTGTTTAACCAGGTTGATAGCATGACCAGGGCACAAGGAGAGCATGAAGGTGATTTAACTGTGTTACCCACTGACACTGTGGAAACTTGTAACACTTAGCTCACAATGGACCCTGGAAAATGCCTGTCTACACGTAATGGACTTTTTTTGATTGTTCTAACTAGAATATGGGTGGGGGTGATGGACATGTAACTTGCCCATGTGACTTCAAATACCATCTTTCACATTGAGAATAGATTTCCCTTTACTTGGCAGAAGTTAAAGGGCCCTGGCCTGGAAACATCTCCATTTTGCCTCTTTCCTGCTCCAGCCTCTTTCCTGCTCCAGCCTCTGGACTATGAACATATATTAATGGTAGCATTCTAACCAAGGGACTGAGCACTTTAAGGAAATCTGGAGCCTTCATATTTCCTTGATCCTTTGCAGATGGACTTATGAGTTGGATATGCTACAGAGACTGTTCTAGCCTCATTGATTGCTGAGTTCTCCCTTGCAATGGACAAAGATCAGATGTCTGATGACTTTCTCACATGAGTCAGCAGCCTTTGGGTACGTCTACACTACGGGATTACTCCGAACTTACGGAATTAGATTTTTTTGCAACCGATTGTATAAATTCGATTGCGCACAGCCACAGTAAGCAGATTAATTCGGCGGTGCGCGTCCATATACCGAGAGTAGCGTCAAATTCCGGAGCGTTGCACTGTGGGTAGCTATCCCATAGCTATCCCATAGTTCCCGCAGTCCCCCCCGCCCATTGGAATTCTGGGTTGAGATCCCAATGCCTGATGGGACAAAAAACATTGTCGCGGGCGGTTCTGGGAACATCCTCCCCCTCCCTCCGTGAAAACAACGGCAGACAACCGTTTCGCGCCTTTTTTCCTTGGTGAACTGTGCAGACGCCATACCTCGGCAAGCATGGAGCCCGGTCAGCTCAAGACAGCAGTCATGAACATTGTAAACACCTCGCGCATGATCGTGCAGATTATGCTGAACCAGGACCAGAAAAGCCAGGCGAGGAGGAGGCGGCTACGGCAGCGCAGCGATGAGAGTGATGAGGACATGGACATAGAATTGTCTCGCGCCACGGGCCCCGGCACTTTGGAGATCATGTTGTTAATGGGGCAGCTTCTCGCTGTGGAACGCCGATTCTGGGCCCGGGAAACAAGCACAGACTGGTGGGACCGCATAGTGCTGCAGGTGTGGGACGATTCCCAGTGGCTGCGAAACTTTCGCATGCGTAAGGGCACTTTCCTGGAACTTTGTGACTTGCTTTCCTCTGCCCTGAAGCGCCAGAACACCAAGATGAGAGCAGCCTTCACAGTTGAGAAGTGAGTGGCGATAGCCCTGTGGAAGCTTGCAACACCGGACAGCTACCAGTCAGTCGGTAATCAATTTGGAGTGGGAAAATCTACTGTGGGGGCTGCTGTGATGCAAGTAGCCAAAGCAATCGCTGAGCTGCTGCTACCAAAGGTAGTGACTCTGGGAATTGTGCAGCTCATAGTGGATGGCTTTGCTGCAATGGGATTCCCTAACTGTGGTGGGGCGATAGATGGAACCCATATCCCGATCTTGGCACCGGAGCACCAGGGCAGCCAGTACATAAACCGCAAGGGGTACTTTTCAATGGTGCTGCAAGCAATGGTGGATCACAAGGGACGTTTCACCAACATCAACGTGGGATGGCCGGGAAGGGTTCATGACGCCCGCGTCTTCAGGAACACTAGTCTGTTTAAACGGCTGCAACAAGGGATTTACTTTCCAGACCGGAAAATTACCATTGGGGATGTTGAGATGCCCATCGTTATCCTTGGGGACCCAGCCTACCCCTTAATGCCGTGGCTCATGAAGCCATACACAGGCAGCCTGGACAGTAGTCAGGAGCGGTTCAACTACAGGCTGAGCAAGTGCAGGATGGTGGTAGAGTGTGCCTTTGGACGTTTAAAAGGTCGCTGGCGCTCGTTACTGACTCGCTCGGACCTCAGCCAAACCAACATCCCCATTGCTATTGCAGCTTGCTGTGTGCTCCACAATCTCTGTGAGAGCAAGGGGGAGACCTTTATGGCGGGGTGGGAGGCTGAGGCAAACCGCCTGGCCGCTGATTACGCGCAGCCAGACACCAGGGCGATTAGAAGAGCACACCGGGAAGCGGTGCGCATCAGAGAAGCTCTGAAAACAAGTTTCATTGCTGGCCAGGCTCCTGTGTGAAAGTTATGTTTGTTTGTCCCTGTTGAAAACCCGCCCCCTTGATTCACTCATTCCCTGTAAGCAACCCACCCTTCCCCCTTCCCCCTTCGATCCCAGTTTGATTTGAAAAAAATAAAGTCAGTTTCGTTTACAACTCAAGAACTTTTTATTAACGGGTGGTAATGAACATAGGGAGAGAAATAACCAGGTAGTCCGGGTGGGGTTTGGGAGGAGGGTAGGAGTGAAGGAACAGGGCAGGAAAAACATTCAAAATAATGAGAGCCTTTTGCTTGGGCTCTCTAATGGGGTGGAGTGGCAGGGTGCACGGAGCCTCCCCCCCCGCGTTCTTACACGTCGGGGTGAGGAGGCTACGGGACTTGGGGAGGGGGGAGGGCGGTTATAGAGGGGCTGCAGCGGCACTCGGTAATCCTGCAGCTGCCGTTCCTGGAGCTCCACCAGACGCCGGAGCATGTCTGTCTGCTCACGCAGCAGCCCCAGCGTTGCATCCCGCCACTTCTCGTCTCGGGCGTCCCTCCTCTCCTCACGTTCGTCCCTTCTCTCCTCACGTTGGTCCCTTTTCTCCTCCCGTTGGTCCCTCATGTCCTCCCGTTGGTCCCTCTTCTCCTCACGGTCACTGGCCTCTTTCCGGAATTTTAATACAGTGTCCTTCCAGTCATTGAAATTAGCTCTCTCATCCCGGGTCGATTGCATAATTTCCGAGAACATGTCGTCTCGCGTGCGTCTCTTTCGCCGCCTTATCTGGGAGAGCCTTCGGGCCGGGGGCGGGAGGATTGAAAAATTTGCAGCTGCAGGAGGAGGGAAAAAAAGGGAGAGAAGTATGTAAAAAGATACATTTTATAGAACAATGCTTATACTCTTTCACGGTGAACACTTTTCACATTACATAGCAATGTACAAGGTCGCATTTTGCATCTTATATTGAGTGCCCGCGGCTTTGGTGTTAGAGATCACAGCAGACGCAGGGCCGGGCAACAGAATTCGGCTTGTATGCAGCCATGGTAAGCCATTGTCCTGCGGCTTCTGCATTAAATCAGCGCCCTCCTTTCCCATAGCAAGCAAAGCCCTTTACGTGCTGCGGTTTTCCTGTTACCGTGCAGCATCAGATAACATAATAACCCCCACCCACCACCCATTCAATTCTGTGGGATGATCGGTTGACCCCCTCCCCCCACCACGTGGCTGGTATCATGGAAGATCCATGCAGATAACAAACTAGCCCCCCCATCCACTTCTGTGGGATGATCGCGTTACCCCTCCCCCCACCGCGTGGCTGGTATCAGGGAAGACCCCTGCTAGCCAAACGCGAAAACCTCAGCGCCATTGTCCACCCACTCCCCCCCGCCCGCTTGGCTAACTGCAGGGAAAGATTTCTTTTCAGCTACAGGCAAACAGCCCAGTAGGAACGGGGCCACCTCTGTCCCCTTAATTACATTCCCGTATTTCAAACAGGTTACCCTGAACGATATCACTCTCCTGAGGATAACACAGCAAGATAAAGAACGGATGTTGCTTGAATGCCAGCAAACACCGGGACCATACGCTGCCAAGCTTTGTCAAGCAATGATACCGGATTACTTGCTGCTAGCATGGCGCGGTCAAGTGTCCTACCATGGAGGACGGAATAAGGCTGCCCTGCCCAGAAACCTTCTGGAAAAGCTTTTGGAGTACCTCCAGGAGAGTTTCATGGAGATGTCCCTGGAGGATTTCAACTCCATCCCCAGACACGTTAACAGACTTTTCCAGTAGCTGTACTGGCCGCGAATGCATCCCAAGTCCCCAGGGCAAATTAATCATTAAACAAATACTTGTTTTAAACCATGTTTGATATATTTGAAAAGGTACACTCACCAGAGGTCCCTTCCAGGGGGTCTGCGATGCCGCCTTGGGAGGGTTCGGAGGGCACTTCGGTCAGGGTCAGAAACAGCTCCTGGCTGTCGGGGAGAATGGAGTGCTGTGTGCTCTCCACAAGTTCGTCCTCCTCCTCCTCCTCCTCTTCCCCGTCCGCAGATTCGTCATTCAAGGATGAGATTAACCCCTCCTCGGAGTCCACGGTCAGGGGTGGGGTAGTGGTGGCGGCCCCCCCGAGAATTGCATGCAGCTCCTCGTAGAAGCGGCATGTCTGCGGCTCTGCCCCGGACCGTCCGTTTGCCTCCTTGGTTTTCTGATAGGCCTGTCGGAGCTCCTTCACTTTAACACGGCACTGATATGAGTCCCTATTGTGGCCTCTCTCAATCATGCCCTTGGAGATCTTGTCAAAAGTTTTTGCGTTCCGTCTCTTGGACCGTAGTTCTGCTAGCACTGAATCCTCTCCCCATATAGCGATCAGATCCAGTACCTCGCTTGTGGTCCATGCTGGTGCTCTTTTTCGGTTCTCGGACTGCATGGCTACCTGTGCTGTTCAGCTCTGTGTGGTCACCTGTGCTCACCACGCTGGGCTAACAGGAAATGAAATTCAAGAGTTCGCGGGGCTTTTCCTGTCCAACTGGCCAGAGCATCCGAGTTTAGATTGCTGTCCAGAGCGGTCACAATGGTGCACAGTGGGATAGCTCCCAGAGGCCAATACCATCGAATGCCGTCCACACTAACCCTAATTCGAAATGGCAATACCGATATCAGCGCTACTCCCCTCGTCGGAGAGGAGTACAGAAACCGATTTTAAGAGCCCTTTAAATCGAATTAAATGGCCTCGTTGTGTGGACAGGTGCAAGAATAATTTGCTATAATGCGAACGCTATAACGCAATAACGCTGCTAAATTCGAACTAAAATCGTAGTGTAGACCAGGCCAGAGGTACCTGTGGTATAAGCAACATAGCCCTTGCTTGAGCGGTTTTGTTCTTTCCTCTCCGATTGTCAAAGCCTGTTCCCATTGAACTCAATAGCAAAACTCCTTTTGATCTCAATGAGAACAGGATTTGGCCCTAAGAGATCAGAGAATGTGATTTTGATCAATTGCTTATCTGTCCAGAGACAGTTCTCATGCATGATCTGCCAGGCTGATTTTGATTGCCCCTCCTGTATGTCATGCTGGGGAAAATAATAAAACAATTTGGGCTTCAGTTCTATCAAGATGTACATGGCACACACAGTTCTATGCCTCTTTTCCATCAAACCCAGATGGTGCAGCATCTTTGCTTTCCTAGTGCCTGGCGGAGAGCAATACTTAGATAAAGGCAACTGGCAGAAGCTTAGTTTGGACATAAGGGAGGCACTGATAGTGTGTTAAGGGAAAGTGGGGTGATTGTCCTTCCTATTCTTCTTTCATTTAAGAAGTTTTCAATTTGGGTGCTGCTTGATCCTCAGTGACACCTGGAAGTACAGGTGGCACCAGGGGCCCAAAACATCATTTTACAATTGCATCTATTTAACTGTGTGGTACTAGCTGTAGCCTGATCTAGGATGTGTTAATAATAATTGATTTAATTTACCAATTTAATTTAATGTTATCTTAATTAATGTTAATTAATCAATATTATTAATAATGATTAGTTATTAATTAGTATGGGGTTTAGGCTCGCCAATCTGTTTGATCAGAAGATAAAAGTTCTTCTCCTGAATCAGGCTTCACAGAATTTACAAAGGACCCTTGGGGGTATGACAGGAAACTCACACTGAGACAGATATAAAGACTTTTTATTAAAATCAATGAAATAGTAAGTAAATGGTAAAATAGTCAGAGTTACAAAGTTACAATTGTATTACTGTTATTCAAAAGATACATATGGTAAAACAATATTATGTGCTGCAAAACTTTGGTTAATATACTCACACCCTGTCTTGATAACATGGTGTTGAAAGACACAGGACCTCACCTCTGGCGGTTCCGGTTTCTCACCTCTTGCAGAGGTGTGCAGAGGAAACTAATGCGAAGAGCTGGCAAAGCTGCCTTAGAGTTTACTTATCTAACTTAACTTAAAATTAAAACCTAATAAACAAAGCTAAGAACAAAAGTTTAGGGAAACCAAGCTTAACCTAGTCCCCTTGGAACATAAAGTTTGAAAAGAAAATAAGTACGGCCTATTAATAGTTAATAGCCGTCCTGGATGGATAGCATCGATAGTTAGTTGAAGATGAAGATAAGATAGCAAGGTGGGTTACCTCTTTTATAGGGCACAAGTGCCGGAAATCCTTCCTCTTATGCCCAAATTTCATTCCTCACCCACAGAAATGTTAGGGTACACTTACCCCATAGGCTAGTATGTATGTGCGTATTGATGACATGTACATACGCACATAAATTTCTTGTGGTGTACTTGTTAAGTCTGTGGGTACAACTTTGAAAAAAACCCTATGCCATTCTCCATTGCCTATTGGTCTAGGTCAGGGGTAGGCAACCTTTCAGAAGTGGCTTGCCGAGTCTTCATTTACTCACTTTATTTTAAGGTTTCGTGTGCCGGTAATACATTTTAACATTTTTTAGAAGGTCTCTCTCTATGTCTATATTGTATAACTAAACGATTGTTGTATGTAAAGTAAACAAGGTTTTCAAAATGTTTAAGAAGCTTCATTTAAAATTAAATTAAAATGCTGATCTTATGCCGCCAGCCTGCTCAGCCCGCTTCCAGCCTGGGGTTCTGTTCACCTAGGCCGGCAGTGGGCTGAGCGGGGCCTGCGGCCGGGACGCCGGCTGGCAAGAGGCCGGCAGCCAGGACCCCAGACCTGGGGGGCGTTCAGGGGTCAGGGCAGAGGGCTGGGGATGTGTGAGGGGTGCAGGG
The DNA here is from genome assembly GCA_003942145.1 of Platysternon megacephalum. Taxonomy (NCBI): domain Eukaryota; kingdom Metazoa; phylum Chordata; order Testudines; family Platysternidae; genus Platysternon; species Platysternon megacephalum. The sequence continues at coordinate 31,046 of QXTE01000502.1, forward strand.
CAGAAGGCTGGGTTTGGGGGGGGGTCAGGGGTCAGGGCAGAGGGCTGGGGGATGTGGAGGGNGCTGGGGGTGGAGGGGTGTAGGGAAGAAGGCTGGGTGTGTGTGGGGGTTCAGGGATCAGGGCAGAGGGCTGGGGGTGTGTGGAGGTGCAGGGCAGAAGGCTGGGGGGGTGTTCAGGACAGAGAGCTGGGGTGCTCGGCTCGTGGGGGTGCTCCCAGCCCCCTGCCCTGAGTGGCTCACGGCAGGGGGCTGGAAGGGATATGCCCTGTTCCACCCCCTTCCCCAAGGGCCCGACCCTACCTCTTCTCTGTCTCCTCTACGGAGCAGCGAGCACGCTGCGGCTCGGCTCCGCTCCCCCTCCCCCTCACAAGGGGGATCAGCTGGTCGGCGGCAGGGAGAGGGAGGGGGAGGGGCAGGAAAGCACCACACTGGGGAAAGAAGCGTGGGAGGGGGGAGCTTGGCTGCTGCAGGACCAAGCTTCTGCCTCCTGCCCCCGCAGGGGAGAGCGGTGGGCGGGGGGGCTGAGTGGGCCTGGGGGCTAGGACTGTGGCAGGCAGCGGTGTGCCATCCAGAATCGGCTCGCGTGCCATGTTTGGCATGCATGCCGTAGGTTGCCGACCCCTGGTCTAGGTAAAAGGTCTTAGACATAGGCGTGGGTACTTATCTATTTAGGTAACAAGATGAAGTTCAACTTTACTTTCTGGGTAAAAGGTCTTAATATAAATATACTAACTTTGCCTTAGCTTAACATACAGGTTTTTGGCCTGTAGGTCTCTTGCATTACAGCCAAACTTATTTTTAATATAAATCTATAAACTATTACAATACATCAAATACTTAAACTTATAAGAAAAGATATATCTATGCAAGCAAGCAGATTAATCCTTTAGGCTACACGGCAAGAAATGATTTCTACTTGCACCACTGGTTGTGTCTCTTTAAGGTGTGGTGTCCATGCAAACTACCTAGCTGGCAAGGGAGGAACAAAGTTGCCCATAGCTGCTAGCAATAAGAACATAACCAGACCCTAACCCTAATCCTAACTAAAAGCCTATGTTACGGAAAACCCTGAGGTAAAGAAAAAGCTACAAAGGTTCAAAAGGGATATTGAACAAGATGACTAAAAATGGTCTATATAAACAAAAGGCTTGGCATGACCAAAATGCTTGTAAATATACAATTGTGATCGATTTGATGTTAATATTCATGTTAATGTTAATTCTTGTGACTAGTTTGTTGCTAATACCAAAATCTGTAAAAATGTACAATATGCATGAGCTTTTGAAAAAACCCTTGAACACTTGAGAGTGAGACATAAGAACTCACTATGTGCTAGAAGCCTTTATGATTATACTGTTTCATTTCATGACCACACACTTCAAGTTAAAAGTCCTTGGGATAGTGTTGTTACACTGTTAGTGCCTGTAACCAGTCTTGAAACTGTACACTGGAGAACAGACATTACACACCTAATGTGCTGTATGAAAAAGAGAAACTGAGGCACACTACCATATTGCTTTCATGGCTAAATGCCAAAATTCCTACACTATAAAGAACATTAATATCTACATTGACTTGATGTTAAATGGGTTCCAAACATTTGCCAGAGCTTAGATAGATAAACTAGCTATTTTCATTAGCTCATAGCAAGTTTGCATGAGATGTACAGGAATTATGCTGCAACAGCAAATCCAATCCACTATTGGTCTAACCAAGTTTGACCTTGGGTTTATTGGGTAAGATCTGAGTTATATATTCACCTGGGTGTGTGGCTGGTCCTTTGGGATCAAAAGAACCCTTTTGTTTGATGCAATTGGTTTAAATAACCCTCCCTCATTAAATCTAGTGTTTTGGTGGTGGTACAAGGGCTGGAATGACTAAGGAGACTGCGTTTGGCTTTCTTATTAGCTACTGTGGTGAGACTGAAGTTTATTTTGTTGCTGGTTTGGTATATCTTATGGGAGAATAACCACCAGTTTTCGGGTGTGTCTACCCTATTTCTCAGCAGTTTGTCCTGCATTTGTTATTCTCAGTTGTGACCCAGGGAGGAACGGTGACACTCGGTCAACAGAAGAATTATACTTTCAAACTAGTGGTGTCTGCAGTGTGCGGGGGGGAGGTCGACATGACTGTCGCAGAAGGCGTAAAATTGTCCTCAGCCCTGAGCGATGTAGCTAAGTTCATCTAAGTTTTAAGTGTAGACCAGCCCTAGGAAACACAGAAATGAACAGTATGTCTGTCCACGACAGGGGGACAAGAAGACTTGGCCCCACTCGGGCCCCATAAGGCTGCTGGGTGACTCCTGGTGTGTTTGATCTTTGTTTTAAATCTGTTTGTTGTCATTTAATGATCTGTTCCTCAGTAATGCTTTCACCCTAAAAATATATGTGCTGTGTGGTAACTCAGAAGTGTTGGCAATACCTGTTCGTAGCCTTGGAGAGAAAGCAATGCAGTGGTGCTGGGCGTTAGTTAGATTGGCTTCCTGGGGACCTCCCTGTGCAAGGCAGGGAGCTGTGCAGTCTTAAAACCCCCTGCCAGATGGGACTAGGAGAAGGGTCCCTGCCCAGAGACAACTGATGGCTGGAGACATGACTGGGAACTCTCAGAGTGGACCATGGAGGGGAAAACATGTGCAGTTACCCTGAAATTGTGACAATAATTCCCCTAATTCTACACATTGTTCCATTGTTTTCCTAACAATTCCTATTTTATTATTCTTGTTTGATTATTAAGAGAGAAATTGATAAGTGTCTAGAAGGCCTGGGGAAAATGAGCCACACAGGACTGAGCGGCTGTAAAAATCTATCTTATCATACACATGCCATTATTGTCAGTGGAATTATACAATGGCTGAAGGGGTTGCACTGATGTGACATGTTCGGGTGTTACACGGTGTTGGACACTTTGTATCACTAGGACACTGTTTGAAAATATCTGATTGCCTTCGCTACTGGCACTACCGTGTGGCTGGCTGAGTGGCTCAGTTTCCAAAACCAATGGGATTCAGTAACAGAGAGCGAAGCCATGAGCTGGGGGACCGGGGTATTGGATAAAATAGCATTAAAACAGAGCAATCAGAGAGTGGGGGGAAGCCAGTTTGGGGAGATAGCTCATTGGGTTGTGGGTCCTGTGCGAGTTCATAATCCCCCTTCACCCGGAACGTGAAGTTAATCGCGTTGGCAGACAACACCAGCGGGGAGCGGAAGCAAACTCACAGCAGGACTGAGGAACCAGTCAATTGCAGCAAGAAACAAAACGAGACTCAATTGGCGAGTGTTTCTGAGGGAAAGTAACCAAAACACCACGGTGGTTGTGATGCTGGCAAGGGAACCATAAGGGGAGTGAAGTATAAATTTGGCATCAGTTTGTGATGCAACAGCTCAGTGACGAGTCTCTCTCCCTCTCTGGAGAGGTCTAGGATGAATGTCTAAAAATGGAAAAAGAATAAAAGCCGGAAAGGGCTGGACCTTGTTTCATGGAGACTAACATAACCTGCTTTGACAGCATGTTGATCACTGTCCCCTCCTCTTGGCTGAGTCCACTAGAGCCTGCTAGCCATTAGCTGAACCGATAATATGTTTGCAGTGCAAGAAGTCACAGACCACCCTGGTGAGCCATGGGGACCACTTGTCAAAGTTACAAACGACTAATACAAAATGGCTTTGCCAATTTTGACATAAATATGCACAGCGGTGTGTGTGTGGTTTTTTGCCTGCATCAATCTCTTAACTGACCGGAGGGGGGTGATTATGGAATCTCAAAGATCTAAATATGAAATTTGCCTCCAGAGTCTTGGTTCTTCACTGAGCCCACAGGATGAGGGGCGTTATGGAATATTTATGGAACTAAATTGATGCCAAAATGTGATGAAAATGTATCCTCTACAGATTCCATTGTAAATTTTGGTTTCTTTACCCTAGTTGCACCTCATGGCGAACCCAGAGCAAATGAATCAAACGCTTCTCACAGAATTCATCCTGCTAGGATTTGGGAATCTCCCTGACCTACAAACTCTTCTCTTCCTGCTGTTTCTCATAATCTACATCGCAACCGTAGCCGGGAACATCCTGATATCTGCGCTAGTTCTGGCTGATCAGCACCTTCACACCCCCATGTACTTCTTCCTAGGGAACTTGTCCTGCTTGGAGACCTGCTACACCTCCAGCATCCTGCCCAGGGTGCTGGCCGGTCTCCTGACTGGGGACAGGACCATTTCATTTACTGGCTGCCTCACACAATACTATTTCTTTGGTTCTCTGGTGGTTACAGAATGCCTTCTCCTGTCGGTGATGTCTTACGATCGGTATTTAGCGATATGCAATCCACTGCACTATGCAGCCCGTATGAGTGGCAGGACCTGCCTCCAGCTTGCAGGTGGCTCTTGGATAGGTGGCTCCCTATGTAGCATCATATCAACATTGTCGATATCTCAGTTAACTTTCTGTGGCCCCAACGTTATTGATCATTTCTTTTGCGATTTTATCCCCCTTGTAAAGCTCTCCTGCAATGACCCACACCTGATGGAAACATTGGCTTTCACACTCACCTTCCTTTCCTCACTGGTCCCATTCCTACTTACCTTGATGTCCTACATCTGCATCATTGCCACCATCCTGAGAATCCCATCCACCACTGGAAGGCAAAAGGCCTTTTCCACCTGTTCCTCCCACCTCATCGTGGTGAGCATTTTTTATGGAACTCTGCTGATTGTCTATATGTTCCCAACCACTGACATCCTGAGCGACTTCAAGAAAGTTCTGTCTGTCGTCTACACCGTCCTGACTCCCCTGGTCAATCCCCTCATCTACAGCCTGAGAAACAAAGAGGTCCAGGAGGCCCTGAGGAAAGCTTGCAGGAAATTCATGTTTGGACCATGCTAACCAGACAATTTCCTTGGGTTAAAATAGATATAACATGGGCTGGGGTAGGGCCTGAACCAAAGCCTCCTGTAGTCCCAGGTCATATTTCTCTCAGCTTCATTGGTCTTCAAGTCATGCTTTTAAAGATCACAGCTGTGGGAGAAAGTGGAGATGGAGAGACTTCTTAAATCCTGTGACTCCAGCCTTTTTAGGACCTATATAAGATGCCACAGGTGGGTATTACTGGGCTGGTGGGAGACTTGAATTTGTGGCTGCTCAAAGTTCAGAGAATGAGGGGAGACTGTGCTCAGCGAGAGGGTGCAGGCGAAATGGACTCAGCTGGAACACTGGGCATCTATTCCGGGTAGGGTGAGAGACTTCTAGATATAGACACAAACCCCTGAACAATCAGACGCCTGCATTCTAAAAATACAGGGTTGCAATGTCAGCATGGAACTCCAATGTTAGAAAATTGAATAATTAACTTTCTTTTCATAGAGTGTATTTGATCCCCGGGCTTCATTCAAGGGAAAAGAAAAGCCAACGGAAACCCTCTGACCTGTGCCCCAGAACACAGGACACCAGCACAGGCCTCGTATTTGTCCATTTTTCAGCAATAATTCAGGGCCAGTTGTTTCCAGATACTTAGGGTCCGATTGGGACTTTTCAAAGCCTCTGGGCACCTGACAGATGGGGCCCTGAAGGAGAGTCAGGCAGGGAAATGCGCACCTTCCCCAGGTTTGTGCGTCACTCTGAGGCCTTGGCGTCCGGATGCCTGATGAGGGGCTCCACAGGGCCGGCCAGTGGCACCTGCAGCCCATTTATTGTGAACACTTGGTGCCTGCAGGGTTTGCCAACAGCCAAGCTGGGTTTGTGAATCCCAGAGGGTCGGAATCACTCAGTGTGTTCTTGGCAGGAAAACAACTATCCAGAGTCCCAGTCTAGTACCCTATCTGCTCCACCGTGTCCAATTGTATTTGACAATGGGACAACTCCCATTCACTGCCCATAGGATTTGGGTGCCTAACATCGGACTTTTATGGGAAAACCCAGCCTGTACTTTTACAGCCAAACCACTATCCTGAGAACTTTCCCAGGTGATGTTTTCCACCAGTTCCTTCTCGTGTTTCTCCATTTTCTCAGTGACCCAATAACTGTGTCTCTGTCACCAAAAATATCGTGCAATAAAAGAACTAAACTGAGTCTGCTCTTTCTGCTCTCTCTCATCAGACCTCCACTTATCTCTCCCCTTCGTGTCCAGTGTGAGGAATAAATGCATCAAGGCTTGTCTACACATAGAAACTGCACCACTTAAACTACATTGGCCTATCCCTGCCTGTGACAGGGCCGCGTACCCGGTGGCTGGAGAGTCAGGGCCAGGCCAGGCCAGCCCAGCCCTGGTTAGAGGAGGGTCCCCACCTGAGGGGAATCAGGCAATATCCAATAAAGGGCAGAACAGGGAAGAGGGAACCTGAGGAGGTTGAAGTGAAAGTTCAGAGAGTGAATGAGGGAAAACCCTGCAACCGGGGGAATTGCTCCAGCTAGGAAGAGCTGGGAGTGGCCTGCTAAGGCGGGCAGGACTCAGACCGGACGGGGGGCGTTTGGGGTGTAGGCAACTGAATGGAAGGTGTCATCTGCATTTTAGTTTTGAAGGTTAACTTAATAAATGAAACCTAAATGGGGGGCTGTTGCTATTGGACTAGAAAAAACCTGTGTGGAGTTTATTTGGGGAACGAAGAAGGGAAACTGAGGTGAGGGGCTGCATTCTGGGCTTCCCTGAGGCCTCCAGGGGGCTCTGTGAGGGGGCCACTCACATAGGCGCCAACTTCTGCTGGCTCTGGTGGGTGCTCGACCTCCCTCTGCCCCCGGTCCCACCCCTTCCCTGCCCCTGCCCCGCCCCCTGCTGCCCCTTCCGTGCCCCCATTCCAACCCCTTCCCCAAATCCCCACCCCAGCCCTGCCTCTTCCCCGCCTCCTCCCCTGAGCATGCCACATTCCCGTTCCTCGCCCCTCCCTCCCAGAGCTTGTTATGCCACAAAACAGCTGTTTTGCGGCGGCAAGTGCTGGGAGGCAGGCAGAGAATCGGGGATGCGGCGGGCTCAGGGGAGGAGGTGGGGGTGAAGTGAGGCAGGGGTGGGGGGGTTGGCTGCCGGTGGGTGCAGAGCACCCACCAATTTTTCCCCGTGGGTGCTCCAGCCCTGGAGCACCCACAGAGTCAGCGCCTATGGCCACTCATCTAATCTGACTGGATACAACTACACTGATGTAAAGCTGCTTGTATGAGGATAGTTCATTCCAAAGGGGAACAAGCTATACCAGTCCAAGGGACCTTGATATTGGTTCGCTGTGTCGCGCTAGAGGTTGTACTGGTGGAACGATTTCCAAAACAAAGTCACACCACTAACCCCAATAGTGATCCTGGTGAAAAATCTGTGTAGAGACCTCACGTAAGTGAATCCCTGTGAAACTACGTCAGTACGTTCGTGGCTTTGAAAAGAACTCCGGGAATCCAAGGAACCTGTCATGCTGAGAATTTACGCTGATTTGCCAAGTCAAAAACAGCCGACTGACGGAAAGAGGCCTGACTGAATAATTCAGTTTATATACGTGGGGTGCGTCTACACTGCAGCCAGGGGTGTGAATGGCATCTCCTGTAGCCGCTCTAGCTGTACTCTAGCTAGCTCACTAAAAGTAGAAACCGTGGTACCAGCTTCAGCGCCGGCTGCACAAGCAAGAATGTACCCAGGGCCAAGGGGCATTGGGGGCTGCAGAGATGGGAAGGGGGCAGTCGTACTGTATCATGGAGACTAGGGAGAGCAGAGGGTGAAGTTTGGTAAGGGCGTGGCCATGGTGTACAATGAGCATTAGGAGGAAGCCAAGGGTAATATTGACAATGTTTTCTATATGCTTCCTTTGCATCTCTACATGGCAGCTGATCACAGTGAATGGTAAATAGCCAGTAATAATGATTAAACCCCTGATTTCCGTTAAAAAATATTCCTTAAATTATGCAGTCAAACATCTTGGAATTTAAAATTTAAGCCATGGTCCGAGAAGAACGTCCTGATCTTTGCGCTAATTGTGACTGATCAGCACCTTCACACTCCCATGTACTTCTTCCTGGCGAACTTGTCCTGCCTGGAGACCTGCTACACCTCCACCATCCTGCCCAGGATGCTGGCCAGTCTCCTGACTGGGGACAGAACCATTTCCTTTAGCGGCTGCCTCACACAATATTATTTCTTTGGTTTCATGGCAGTTGCAGACTGTTATCTCCTGGCAGTGATGTCTTACGATTGGTATTTAGCAATCTGCAAACCGCTGTGCTATGCAGCCCTTATGAATGGCAGGTCCTGCCTCCAGCTTGGATAAGTAGCTCTCTGGTTGCTGACATAACAATATATTTAATGCAACAATTAACTTTCTGCAGCCCCAATGAAATTGACCATTACTTCTGCGACTTCGTCCCAGTAGTAAAACTCTCCTGCCGTGACACACGTATGATGGAGCTTGTCACTACCGTGATATCTGCTGTATGCACTCTGCCGCTATTTCTGTTAACTCTGGCAACATACATCTGCATCATCTCCACCATCCTGCAAATGCCTTCCACCACTGGGAAGAGAAAAGCCTTTTCGATCTGCTTCTCCCACCTCTTTGTGGTGTCGGTTTTCTATGGGACTATAGTGATTGTCTACATGCTACCCAAAACTGACACACTCAGACACCTGAACAAAGTGTTCTCCGTCTGCTACACAAGCCTGACTCCCCTGGCCAACCCCCTCATCTACAGCCTAAGGAACATAGCGAGGCCCAGGGGAGGGATAGCTCAGTGGTTTGAGCATTGGCCTGCTAAACCCAGGGTTGTGAATTCAATCCTTGAGGGGACCACTTAGGGATCTGGGGCAGAAATCAGTACTTGGTCCTGCTAGTGAAGGCAGGGGGCTAGTCTCGATGACCTTTTGGGGTCCCTTCCAGCTCTATGAGATAGGTATTTCTCCATATATTATTACCCTTGTTTTCCAGATATCCAAACATCATAGCTCTGAAAGCTGATCTGTCAATAGTACAGCAGAGAAAGCGCCTGGTGCTGGGCATGTTCTGTGAATGCGGAGCGTTCCCAGCTCTCGGTGAACCCAGTGGGAATCAAGGGCATTCGGCATCCTGTAATGTGAAGTCCCAAGGTGAGCATGTGGGTGAACACAGCCCCAGCAGATACACCAGGTTCTGGGTCCGCAATTCACTGATGCCCCGTTAGTGTTGTGGTGATAGCAGAATATGCAGAACGCCAGCTCTAGTGTATTTAGGCTTGGAAGGAGTCGATTTTTATTGGTAAATGTCAGTAGATGTTGATTTTCCCCATACACGCACAAATATTTCCATCAATCATCATTGAAATGTGCAGAGAGGCAATGTCAGAAAAACGTTGCCTGAGAATGTGTTGGGGTTTGATTTAAGGCTATGGACTCTGTGGAGTTTGACATGTGAGTTGACAATTGGTGTTTTAATGGTTATAAAACTTTACCGTTTTGAATCTCCATGCCGGCTGTCATTAAACAATTATTGTCTGGCCCTCCTGTGATTTTCCATGACTGTGAACATCAAAAACTCAAAATAATGCTTAAAACTAAACACCAATATTATCCCTCTGACAGAGTGCGAGGCAAGAAAGGCTGTCAGGGCTCTGGGTCAAGCACTGCAGAATGGAGCTGACAAAGCAGAGCTGTGCCTAATTTATAGGTGGGCCGGGCAGGAAGGCAAATTAAGCCATTAGGCAGTGCCCATAAATAGGCACAGGAAGGACGAAGAAAGGGGGGAAGCAGGTAGTAAGGGGAGAGAGAGATTGCTCTCCCCCCCCCTCCCCCCATAGCAGGGCTGAATTAGCTTTTTGTGTGCCCGGCGCCAAACATATTTGTGGGCCCCCATGGGGCAAGGTGCAGGGGGGCGGGATGGCCAGTCTCCAGAGTGAAGGGCGGACTGGGGGCAATGAGGCACAGCGCGGAGAGAGCAGCCCCGCTCTGCACAGCCCAGCAGGAAGGCGCTGTTTACAAACCTGCAGCTGCCAGCCCCACACTGGCCTGCCCAGCCCTGTGCTGCCAGCATGCCCCTTCCCCTTGAGGGCGGGCTCGCACCACACCGCCCCCCTGCCCAGTGCCCCACCCTTATGTCCAGCACCCCCTCGCCCAGAGACCTCCACCACAGACCTCTATGCCCAGCCCCCCAGAGACCTCCCCCCACTGGCCTCCCACCATAACTGCACAGCACCCTGCACACCACACCGCTTGCTCAGTGCCCCCCCCCCAGACCTTCCTCACAGTCCCACCATCACAGCTGCACAGCACCCCATAGTTCTGAGGGGATTCTGCACCAAAAAATTAAAAATTCTGCGCACAATATTTTAAAATTCTGCAAATTTTATTTGTCAATAAATAAATGTGGAGGCTCCAACATGGCAGTGGGGAGAACAGGCCACTGGTTGCATGGAGGTGGGAGATTACTCTGCAGCCTCCCCGCACCCCACCCCAGGACAGGGACTCAGCCGTGAGGCTGCACCCTACCCTGACACAGTGCAAGGGCCAGGCCTGCCCCAGAAACATCCTGGGGCCCTGCCCCCCTGTGCCAGGTACACCAGGTGTGGGTGAGCAGGCTCAGCCCAGCAGCAGGATCCAAGTGCAGAGGGACTTAGTGTGGGGGAATCCAGATGGGGGTATCCCCATCCCATGCTCCTTCCCCGCTGCTCCATCTCCTCCCCATCCCACCCCCTTCCTTCCCCACAGCCTCTTTCCACCTAGCACCAGCCTGCCCCTGCCCTTCCCCACCATAGGCACTCACTGTTGTACAGAAAACAGGATGGCGCCCAACACACAGAAGGGGAGCTCAACCAGCACTAGGACCCAGAAAGTGGCATCTTCTGAGCAGCACCCTCTTTTTTCAGCCGGGCAGCTCTGTGCTTGTAGAAAGGGGGAAAGGCAGTGGCATGTGACTCCGTGTTCGAGCATATCGAACAATGAACATCCCGGGAAACGGGTGGATGTTTGCTGTCTGGCCAGGTGCGGGCCTGAGGATTTACAAAGATAAAGGGACCCCAAGAGAAGTCCCTGAAGTGGAGACCTTTTAAGAAAGAGGGGTCACAGACAGCCTGCCCGTGAAGCGCAGGTGAGCAATACTGTAGCACAGCGTTTTTCAAACTTCGGGTCGCGACCCAGTATTGGGTCACTTTGGTCAGCACCGTCAACTGGGACATTAAAAGTCCCATCGGCGGTGCTGCCTAGCTAAGGCAGGCTAGTGCCTACCTGTTCTGACACCGCGCTGTGCCCCAGAAGTGGCGAGCAGCAAGTCCAGCTTCTAGGCAGGGGGGCCATGGGGCTCTGCGCACTGCCCCCACCCTGAGCACTGGCTCCACAGTCCCAGCCAATGGGAACTGGAGGGGGGGGGCGGTGCCTGCATGCAAGAGTCGCGCAAAGCCACTTGCATGCCTCCACTTAGGAGCCGGACCTGCTGCTGGCCACTTCCGGTGCGCAGTGCCAGGACAGGCAGGAAGCCTGCCTCTGCACCCCAGCTGCGCCACTGACCGGGAGCCACCTGAGGTAAGCCTGCGCCCCAACCCAGCGCCCCAATTCCCTGCCCCAACCCTGAGCCCCCCCCAAACCCAGAGCCCCTTCCTGTACCCCAAACCCCTAATCCCCGGCCTCACCCCAGAGCCTGCACCCCCAGCCCAGAGCCCTGACACCCTCCCACACCACAACCCCCTGCCCCAGCCCAGAGCTCCCTCTGACACCCTGAGCCCCTCATTCCCAGCCCCACCCTGTAGCCCTCATCCCTGCACCCCAACCCTCTGCCCCAGCCCTGAGCACCTCCCACACCCCAAATCCCTCATCCCCAGCTCCATTGGGTCACGGACATCAACAATTTTCCCCAGAAAAAAAGTTTGAAAACCACTGCTGTAGCAGACATGAGAGTATCTTGTTAATTACATCTAGGCACTAGGATGCGTGTTAGGATTTTATTTTATATGGAACCATTTGTTTCCAGTGCTTATTCTTGAATTTCAGTGTGTTGTTAATTAAACCTATTTCTGATTTCACTATAAGCAGATCTGTGTTAAGCAGAGCAATGAGCTGAGGTTGTCTTCTTAGCATATGCACGACGTGCCTCAGGTAGCACGTGAGCGGATTCATAGCCGAATTTGGTCCACTGGTTGGATCGTTACTCCCCCGGCTCGTGCCAGGCCCTGATGGGGAGCGCGATGTCAACGCCGATCCATACCCCCTATGAGCTGAGGTGAAACTGGTGAGCGGGGTGCATGGCTTCTTGGGAAGCAGCAGATCTTTGAATACTGTGATGGCCCAGTGGAACTGGGGCTGGATGCTCCAGGGGGCTCAAGGGTCAGAGCGAGCCTATCACTAGCCTGTAGATTGACAGTGGGCCTGCCTAGGCCTAGGGGGAGTGCTGGTATTGCCCATGGCCGGTGGATCCCCGACAGGCACAGACATGACTTCCTCACATTCAAGGCAGGTGGTAACGGGGTACCACGCAGCCCTGGGTACCCCCGGGAAGCATCACAGCTCTTGAGGGTTATGTTAAGGACTCCAGGTTGGCACATCGGGAAAGCAAGACAAAGAGAGTGAATGTTTGTGGGTCTGCTGTCCCAAAAATTCAATGGTTACAGGCGATGGTCGCTGAACCGAAGTTACGCCCATGCACTGTGAGTCTGAGCCCTGTCCTTGGCAGTTCTCGGAGCATGGGCCCCGGGCACAGTCCCCGCATTCTGAAGGGTTCCTGTGGGGAGTTTTGCCCTGAAACCAAAATTTCTGGTTTGACAGCATCATTTCAAAGGGCTCTAAAATCCATGTGCAGCCCCTGGTTTTATTTTAGCAGCATTGTCAAGTACATTCACCTTGATCAAACAGAGGGAAATGGAAAGACTCTACTAACCTGTTAGTATTTCGGCCATGCTGAGCAATGGAACCGTGTGCAATCTAAGACAAACAAGTTGCAGGATCATTTGGTCAAGGGGTTTCTGACGTACCCTTCCTCTAAGGTGAGCTGCTCATTGCATTTTCAGATCCTTATTTTGGACACAGAGCTAGGAAATATTGGAGGGTGAAGAGTGAGGGGGAATGTGTGGGGCGGGGGGGAGACAGGAGACAGGTTTGGAACTCAGCCAGGGGAGGGGGAATGAGGGAGATAATGTTGTGCCAATATTCAAAAAAGACAAGCAGGGTGATTGGGTATCGATAGGCCGGTTGTCCTGACAACAATCCTGGCCAAAATACCAGAAAAGCTGATCCGGGGTTCAACCAATAAAGAATTAAAGACTAGGAATATAAGTAATGCCAGTCAACATGGTCTTATGGAAAACCGATCTTGTCAAACTAACCTGACTTACTCTTTGAGATGACAAGTTGGGTTGGCAAAGGCAACTGTGATGTGATCTACTTAGACTTGTGCAGGGCATTTGATTTAGTACCATCCTCTGTACGACATCAGTAAAGACAGCTGAGAGAGGAAGTACAAAAACCAACGGTTGGAAGATGAAGCCAGACCAATTCAAATTAGAAATAAGGCCCATGTTTTTAACAGTGAGGGTGACTGACCATTGGAACAAACCAATGGTGGATTCTCCATCTCTTAATATCTTTGGACCCAGACTGACTGCCATTCTGGAAGATGCTTTAGCCAAACACAAGTTATTGGGTCCAAAACATGGGTAGCCGGGTGACATGCAATGGCCTGTGCTATAAGGGAGCCAGACTAGAGCTCCTAATGGTCCCTATGGTCCCCTCTGGTCTTGAACTCTATGACTCGTGGATAAATGGGGACGGGTGGTAGGGGAGAGGATTGAGGGTGGGGGAGGGTGTGTCAGGCCAGGTGAGGGGAGAAACACTGGAATGGGGACATGGGTGTGGATGGCAGGGGGAGGGGCTTGTCAGCTCTTAATTCCCCTATCCGGTGTGAAGCTGCCACCCCTTTCCCCTTCCCTCCCCTGCTCCTGTCCAGCTGGGTGATATGGGGGTGGGGGTAAGGAGAGACACCTCTTTTCACAGCCCCATCGCTCAGGGCAATGGCCAGGAGACAGAGAGGGACACACCTCAGACAAAGGGGGGAATGAGGCAGCAGCTGCCCCAGCCCCAGTTGGGATCTGGGGGGCCCTGCTTCTCTGGAAGTGTCTGATCAACTATTCCTGTCCCCGTGCATGAGCCTGGTCCGCACAGTTCCATTGGCCCCTCCGTCAGGACTCAGTTCTGCAATGAGCCGTCGATCTCTCAAAGCGCAGCCTCATATCACAGCAACAGATCTGATCCCTCCACGGCTCAACACAGCTACGCCTCATACAGTAAACCTGTGTGGAGCATACGCAGACAAAGGCTGGAATTCAAATCTGTGGAACACACCCCAACAACACCCTATTTTCTTAGCCCTTCCTCACACCTCTCGATTATGGGTAAGTAGATTTCAGAGTCAGAGGGGACCAACAGTTCCTGTAGCCTGACCTCCTGTATAACAAGCCGGAGAATTTCTCCAGTTGCTTTTGCATTTAGTCTAATAACTTATGTTTGACAAAAGTATATTCTGGTCTCGATCTGGAGACATCAAGAGCTAGAGAATCCCCCACTTCCGTTAGTGGTTTAACCTTTGCACCCCCACTACTGACTCAGACATGATGGCTATTGCCCACTCCAGGAATCTGAGTTAAAGTCATGTTGCAGTGACACAGGTGTACTTTAACTCTCCACTGCCTGGTTTTCAGAGGTTTAAGTTTAATTACTTTCCTCATTCTGGAAGGGCACGAGACACCTCCGTGCAACCTTAACTCTACTTTCACAAAGTTTGGGGGAATTTAATATATGTGGTAAAGAGAGAGAAAATGGAGAAGAGTTTTTCTTTGAGGTTAGGAGTTCTATGCCCTCCAACTCATTCCCTTTGAGGTTAAGAGTTTGACGTTCTTAACAATGTCCCAGTTATCCTAAATATGGATTTAAAATCCCATCTGCAGAAGTGTCCCGGGAGATTTCACCTTCTTGCAAGAAGGATAAATAATGAGACACCAGAGACGGCCACTTTTATACAAGGCACAACGTACACCAAACAGGCAGCAGAACTAGGACATCCAGACTGGAATCTGCTTGTTGAAGGAAATCAGCTACATGGAGAGATGACATTAGAAGATGGACAGTAGAACCTCCATCCTGAAAAAAGGAGCCCTATCAAACAATTCCAGCTTGAAATAGACCCATTTTAGAGGAGAATCAACCTTCATTACTCTTTTCAGTTAAATCAGAATTGCAGATGGACAAGAGTGAGCGGCTGATAAAGTCCATCCTCTCTGCTCACTGCTGTGTTTTACCTTTCAGGAGGGGGATCTGCCTCTCTGAGCTGTTGAGAAACTTAGTGCTAGATAGATGCTAACAATGTTTTAGCTGTATAGGTTGAGCTTTGCATAGCCTCTTTACTGTGCACCCCGCTCCCCAAGACAGGTTTGGAAATCTCAGCCTGAAGAGTATAGTTTGGAACCATAGAAATGGCTAGATCAGATGAGATCATTGATCCACCCAGTGCAGTATCCTGTCTCCAACCATTACATGCACAAGCTGCTTAAGAGGTAGTTGCACAGCGCAGCTTTCTTCCAACCCACCCATTTAATTAGCCATTTAATTGTCCTATACGCTAAGGCAGGGGGATTTATTTCCCTTTTCAAACCTCTGAATTTTATCTTTGGTTTGTTTTTGAGTTCTCAATAGTGTAACTCTGGCCATTCCGGTTCGCCACGTAAATGCTCGGTCCTTTGGAATCACGGTTTCCTGCTCATGGCTTGCCTTCTGCAGACCAGGGCAGCATGGGGTGGGATCAAACAAAACGCCCTTGCAGACAATACTTTGAATGGGCTTTCCAAATATTTTAATGTTCTGGTTCTCAAACTTTTGTATTGGTGAGCCCTTTCACACAGCAAGCCTCTGAGTGCAATCCCACTTATAAATTAAAATCACATTTTTTAAAAATTTAAAACTATTATAAATGTTGGAGGAAAAGCAGGGTTTGGGGATGGGGGCTGACAGCTTGCGATCCCCCACATAATAACCTTGTGACTGAGGGGTCATGACCCCCAGTTTGAGAACCCCTGTTCTAGAACATGACAAATTCATGCAGCTCCATGAAGCTGACCAATTTTTTTAAAGCCAACACAAAAATAAAATAAAATTAAAGATTTTTATTGTGCATTGCACAGGACTTCCAGTGCTTTCCATGCAGTTCTTCACACTGATATAACCTGTACTTCTATACCATATGAATACCTAGCCTGATATTTTGTGTCATAAATTCAGTGTCTATATAGAACGACAGTGTCTTTAAGCTGCTGTTCGTGGAGATCAAAAATCTGTTACAGAGATGGAGTTGTCTGTCAGTTTGCAGCTTGGGTTGCATTCCTCTAGTGACCAGCAGAAGACATTAAAAAAAAGAAACTTATGGCATTATTTGCTGATGGTGTATTAATCTTGAAATATATTTTTATGTTCTCTTTCAGGGGATGCGGGATTTTCTTTAGCTACTACCTATGGCCCGTGCAGACTGGGGCAATAAAACAGCTACAGAATTCATCCTACTGGGATTTGGGGATATCCCTGAGCTGCAAATTCTTCTCTTTCTTCTTTTGTCAGTGATCTACATTGTGACCATGGTAGGGAACATCCTAATCATTACACTCATTGTAACTGATCAGCACCTGCACACTCCCATGTACTTCTTCCTGGGGAACTTGTCCTGCTTGGAGACCTGCTACACCTGCACCATCCTGCCCAGGCTGCTGGCCAGTCTCCTGACTGGGGACAGAACCATTTCTGTCCAGGGCTGCCTTACACAATATTATTAGTTTGGTTTATTTGGAGCCACAGAATGTTATCTCTTAGCTGCAATGTCTTATGATCGGTATTTAGCAATATGTAAACCACTGTACTATGGAGCCCGTATGAATGGCCGATTCTGTGTCCTGCTAGCGGCTGGGTCTTGGATAAATGGGGTTTTTGCCTATTACCATTGTGACGGGTTGGATCACAGAAACCCACTTGAGAGCTGCCAGCTGATGTGCAAAGACTACTTCTGTTTCTATTCTCCCTGCCAGCTCAGTGGTTTCAGCACTCTGTTTTGCTGAAGCCAGACACACCCGTCTGCTCCAGACACAGACCCAGAGTCTGAATAACCTGTCCCAAAGCTGCAGGTTTACCTGAGAACAGCTCACAGAAGTCTGCTTGCCCTTAGCACTCAGATGCCCAATTCCCAATGGGGTCTAAACCCAAATAAATCTGTTTTACCCTGTATAAAGCATATACAGGGTAAACTCATAAATTGTTCGCCCTCTATAACACTGATAGAGAGATATGCACAGCTGTTTGCTCCCCCAGGTATTAATACATACTCTGAGTTCATTAATAAGTGGAAAGTGATTTTATTTAAATACAGAAAATAGGATTTAAGTGATTCCAAGTAGTAACAGACAGAACAAAGTAAGTTACCCAGCAAAATAAAATAAAATGCGCAAATCTATGTCTAATCAAACACTGAATACAGATAATCTCACCCTCAGAGATGCTTCAGTAAGTTTCTTCTCAGACTGGACACCTTCCAGGCCTGGGCACAATTCTTTCCCCTGGTACAGCTCTTGTTCCAGCTCAGGTGATAGCTAGGGGATTTTTCATGATGGCTTCTCCCCCCTCTGTTCTCTTCCACCCCTTTATATATCTTTTGCATAAGGCGGGAATCCTTTGTCCCTCTGGGTTCCCCCACCCCTCACTGGAAAAGCACCAGGTTAAAGATGGATTCCAGTTCAGGTGACATGATCACATGTCACTGCAAGGCTGCATTATTCACTTGCCAGCACACACATATACAGGAAGACTCACAGGTAAATACAGCCATCTGCAGACAATGGCTCTGGTTAATGGGAATCATCAAGATTTCAAACCACCATCAATGGCCCACACTTTGCATAATTACAATGGGCCCTCAGAGTTATATTTTATACTTCTAGTTTTAGATACAAGAGTGGTACATTTAGACAAATAGGATGATCACTCTCAGTAGATTATAAGCTTTGTGATGATACCTTTTGCATGAAGCATATTTCAGTTACATTATACTCACTTATGTTTTTATAAAACTATTCCAATTACATTATATTCACTTATCATGTTTTTACAAAATCATATAGACTGCACAACGTCACAACCATAACAACTTCTTTGATGTCACAACTGCCTTTCTGTGGCCTCGGTAAGATTGATCACTTCTTTTGTGACTTCACCCCAGTGATAGACCTCTCCTGCAGCGACACCCGCCTGATAGAACTTTTGGGTGTTGTCCTGTCGGGTGTATGTTCACTGCCCCCATCTCTACTAACTGTAACATCTTACATTTGTATTATCACCTCCATCCTGAGAATCCCGTCCACCACCGAGCGGCAAAAGGCCTTTTCCACCTGCTCCTCTCACCTCATTGTGGTTACAACTTTCATTGTTTATCTCCTCCCCAAAACTAAGATATTGCGAGACCTGAACAAAGTGTTCTCTGTCTTCTACACCGTCCTGACGCCCCTGGTCAATCCCCTCATCTACAGCCTGAGGAACAAAGAGGTAAAAAAAGGCCCTAAGAAAAGCAGTCTGTAAATTTATGGCTTTCACAAGATTTTAGAAACTGTTAGGTCATTGTTTTAGCTGTCAATGAAATGGCAATAAACTGAGGTGATTTACTGAATGTGGGAAACGGATCTTTCTGTTTGGTGTTGTGTGGTCATTTCTTCAGAATAGCTAGTGATGACTTCAGGGCCGGCTCTGGGTTTTTTGCTGCCCCAAGCAAAAAAGTTTTTGGCTGCCCCCCGCCCCTCCCCCCCCACACACACACACTTTTTTTTGGCTTTTACACATTTGCACTTTGCAGTTTTGTTTTGACTGTTTAAAATTTAAAAAAAAATGAAAACAGAGAATTTGTAGTTAGTGAAATAAAACAATTTCCTACTAGTGTAATTTTAACATTTAATGTTAACAAAAACACAATAACAAAAACAAACTATACACTGTAATGAAAAACTTTAGTGTCTTCCAGTTTCTCATAAATTAAAAGAATTTATATGAACTGAATTTTTCTGGTTTTTATACTTGCGTAGTCTTTTAATAAGTCAGTGAAATCTAAATTTTTTGCAATAGTACTTTCAATTGAAATTAATGCCAGTCCTGACATACGATTTTGAGACATGGTGGACCTCAAATAATTTTTTAGTAATTTCAGTTTTGAGAAACTGCGCTCACCAGAAGCCACTGATACTGGTAATGTTAAAAGAATGCGTAATGCTATAGCAGTGTTTGGAGTGAAAAAATCATTTCTTGCTATAAATTCTAATACTTTTAGAGGAGAAGTTTTAGGACTTATTAGCTCAGATAAAGCTATTAATTCATCATACAATTCTACTGCATCAATGTCAGCAGCGTTATCAGTACTGAGCACTAAATGTAGGTCTTGGCACTGCTTCATGAGGTCTTCTTTGGAAAACTGATTTTTAATATTTCCAATATCGTATAAAAATTCGAAAGTTTCACAATGACCATGCAACTGACAAAATCTTTCTTCAATGGAAGTTATAGCTACATCCAAAATACAATAGAAACATTCAACTTTAAACCTTTCGTTTGGATCGAGAATAGGATCATCATGAGCCTCATAACAAAACTGTCTTGTTTTTTTCCGAGGACGAATGAATTTTTGAGGTGCAAACGTTGGTTCAAAATCAAGATCCTCTGCTATTGTTGTTGCTTCTTTGACAGTTTCTTCAAATCCTTCATCTGAACGGTATTTTTTTAAATATTCCAGCGTTTTATTCAAAATCATCTTTGCCTCGGATATGTCTATGGTTATGTTCTGCATAACTTTGCTGGTCAAATTAATTTGATTTAGAATATTGTGCCAAATAACCGTGCAACATGAAAATTGAAACTGCATCATTTTCTGAGCCAATGTTTCAGCTTCATGTCGAAATGAAGGATCATACGACAAGTCCTGGCTTATTTCGAATAGTGCATCGTAAATCTCTCCTGATGAATATCGGAATGGTCTAATAGCTTCTATCCTGCTTTCCCATCTAGTTTGACTCAGAGGTTTAAGTGTGAGTTTTTGTTCAAGATGCTTCTTCAAGACTGCCCAACGGTGTGTGGAAGCACTAAAAAAGTTGTAAATTGCTTGCACTGTGGTAAAATATGAAACGGCATCTTTAGATGATTTGGCAGCATCACTGACAACCAGATTGAGCGAATGCGCATGGCAAGGAATGAAAAAAGCTCGATTGTTTAAATTCAATATTCTTTGCTGTACACCTGCATGTCGTCCTCTCATGAGCCATTATCGTACCCTTGGCTGCGCATATTTTCTAAAGGTATTCCATAGTGTTCCAATCTCTGTAGAATTACATTTGTGAGGGCTTTCCCAGTAGTTTCATTCACTGGTATAAATTCTAGAAAGTGTTCACAAATTTTCACTTCTGCATTTTCATCAATTTTCAGAAATCGTAAAACTATTGACGTTTGCTCGGTTTTGCTCAGATCTTGAGTACAATCAACTATAATTGAGTAATATTAGTCATGTTTCAAATTCGATAAAATTTCATTACGCACTCCATTAGAAATTAATTCTATTATCTCATTTTGTGTATTTTTACCCAAATAATGGGTGTGAATCTCTCCATCTTTCACTCTTCGTACATGCTCAGCCATAACATTATCAAATTTTGCCAATAACTCAACCAATTTTAAGAAATTTCCATTGTTATTCTCATATAAAATATCCGAGGATCCACGGAATGCGAGGCACTGTTCGGCTAGGAAATTAATGATTGCCAGTAAACGTTCCAACACTGCTTGCCAACGTAGAATTTCTGAATTTAGTTGACGTTGCTGTACCGCATCGATTGTTGTACCGGTACGTAATCTGTTTGACAGCTCAATCCAATTTGTCAATGAGCGTAAATGATTTTTTGATGTTTCATGTTCTTTCAAATGCTGATGCAAATTTCGCCAGTCATTAAAACCTGCAGTTGCCAGAAAAATGTCCGAGTTACAGAACAGTTTGCAGCAAAAACAAAAAACTACATCTTTGGTCTGTGAATACACTAACCACGATCTATTAATTTGTTCCCCATTTTTCATTTTTTTCTTCATACTGGATGGCATAAATCGACGATTTGACTCATTAAATGGATATTCAAATGTAGGATCTAGTTTTGAAGGACCTTTTTTCACAATAATAATTCGCATTGTATCAGTAATTATTGTCGGCCATGTACTTGGATCCGATCCTATGTCAGTCTCTCCACCTTCCAATAATTGTTCTTCAGTTTTAGATTTGGATAACAGTTCTTCATTTCTGGACTCTTCAGCTGAAGTAGTAAATCTTTGGATGGATTGTGATTGTTCGTCTTTATCAGTTAGTGAAGATAATCTTTGGTCAGATTGTTGTTCATCTTTATCAGTTGATAAAGGTAATCTTTGGTTTGATCGGTCTTCATCAGTTGATGAATAATCACCTTCAATGCATTGCTTAGAGCTTTCTCCTTGATTGTCGACTTTTTTAAAATACTTTTTTGAAGTACGAGATAGTTTTTCTAATTCTTTTTGCCGTTTCTCTCTTTGTTGCCGGTAAGCAGCACCAGAAAGTCGTTTTCGTTTTTGTCCCGGCATTTTAGCCCTATAACCATTGGCACCGACGTGAAACGGAAATTAGCGCGAATGGCGCCGATAGGGCAGCACAGTACACACACATAATCGTGATTTGAGTGACCGTGTCACAACATGACATGATATTTTTCATGTCAAACTCCTATTGCACTACTGTACTTGCCGTAGATAAGGTGCTAGTCATTGGGGCGAGAGAGCTCCCCACGAGCTCGGATACACACTGGACCCAGCCCTGCTGGCGTTTTCCCAGCGCTGAGGCCGCCCAGCTGGGAGCCCGAGGGGCATGCAATGGAAAGAGCTCTGTGGCTGGAGGAGCCAAGGAAGAGGTGCTGGGCTTGCTGGACAGATGCTGCCCCTCTCTGCCAGGTCGCTCGCCCCCTGCAGGAGGGGAGGCAGAAGGAGACTCCAGGCACTGGAGTGCTGTGAGGGGCTGGGGCGGGAGGCAGCAGCCTCTGGGGCTCCAGCAGGCAGAAGCTCCCCAGGGGTCCTGGGGACCCTCCCGCCTGGCCCGACTCTTACCTTGCTGCGAATCTGGCCTGAGGTGGAGTCATCTCTGGTCACCGCCGCTCCCAGGGCCAGGAGTTGGGGCTGCTGCTGGATCCCAGCCCTGCTCATCCTTGGGCTTCGCCTTGGCCCTGGCACGAGCTGGGCTCACCCCGGGCTGCCGCTCCACTCCCCTCCCCTGGCAGGAGGTGGCGCAGAGAGGAGGAGGCAGAGGCGGGGACAAGCCGAGCAGAAGCGGACCGCCCGGGCGCCATGTTCCCCTGTCCTCTGCAGCCGGAGCAGGGCCGTGCTACCAGCTCCCACCTGAGGGGTGGAAGGGGTGGCCGCTGCCCGCGGGAGAGCGGCGTGAACAAGCCAAGGAGCGGCCCATCCTCTGCAGCCAGGGCAGGGCCGCGCTACCGGCTCCGCCTGGGGGGTGGGCGCTGACAGCAGGAGAGCGGCGGGAGCTGGTAGCGCGGCCCTGCCCCGACTGCAGAGGATGGGCCGCTCCTCGGCTTGTTCACACCGCTCTCCCGCGGGCAGCGGGAAGCGGCCACCCCCCTCCCCAGGCAGGCGCCGGTAGCATGGCCCTGCCGCAGCTTCAGAGGACGGGCCGCTCCTCGGCTTGTTCACGCCGCTCTCCAGGCGGGAGCATTTTGCCGCCCCATACATTTTGCCGCCCTAGGCACCAGCTTGTTTAGCTGGTGCCTAGAGCCGCCCCTGGATGACTTGTGGCAAAGAAGAATGGAGTTGCTAACCCGATAGATTGAGATAATCAAGACTTCTCCAGGGTCAAAAAAATTGGGTGATATCCTGACCCTGCTGAAATTAATGGCAAAACTCCCATTGACTTCAATGGAGCAGGGTTTCACCTATTAAAATAACACACCATTCAAATGTAATTTACCCATTGTACACACTTTATATAACAATTGTTATGCACAGTACAAATAGGCTTGGAAGCATTAGATTTTAATCTGTAAATATCAGTATATGTTGATTTCACCGTGCACACTCAAACTGACTAAAAAATATTTCCATAGAAAATTATAGAAAGCTACAGACCGGCAAAGAAAGAAAACTGCAGCTTGAGAACATACTACAATTTGATTTAAGGCTATTTACTTTATATGTTTTTGCATGTGCTGGAGACAATTTGTGTTTTAGCAGTTATAAAGCTTTAACCCTAATTTAACCTCACTTAAAAACTACTCGTTTACAAAAATCAGACATAAAAATACACAAGTGTCACAGCACTCTCTTACTAAAAAAAATTGCTTACTTTCTGATTTTTACCATACAATTATAAAATAAATCAATTGGAATATAAATCTTGTACTTCCATATCAGTGTATAGTGCAGGGGTCGGCAAACTTTCAGAAGTGGTGTGCCGAGTCTTCATTTATTCACTCTAATTTAATAAGGTTTTGCGTGCCAGTAATACATTTTAACATTTTTAGAAGGTCTCTTTCTATACGTCTATAATATATAACTAAACTATTGTTGTATGTAAAGTAAATAAGGTTTTTAAAATGTTTAAGAAGCTTCATTTAAAATTAAATTAAAATGCAGAGACCCCCGGTCCGGTGGCCAGGACCCGGGCAGTGTGAGTGCCACTGAAAATCAGCTCGTGTGCTGCCTTCGGCACGCATGCCATAGGTTGCCTACCCCTGGTATAGTGTATAGAACAGTATAAACAAGGCATTGGCTGTATGAAATGTTTGTTTGTACCGACTTTGCTAATGCTTTTTTGTAGCCTGTTGTAAAACTAGGCAAATCGCTAGATGAGTTGATGTACCTCCTGGAAGACCTGGAACCACTGCGTTAGTGTACTCACCAGGGATGTGGGAGGCCAAGGGTCATTCCCCACACTGCCTGATGCGGATAATGGATTTGAACTTGGACTCCCATCTCTCAGGTGAGTGGTTAGGGTGCTGCTTAGGGGACTTGGGGGGGCACGAGGGGCAGGATGTGTCCCCGTCTCTCCTGTCAAAACTCTTCCACTTTGTTAAAATAATTAAATAATCATTGGACCAGGGACTTAAATATGGTTTTCCCACCTCCCAGGTGAATGCCCTAACTACCAGGATATGGATCCACACACTCTCTCTCTCTGGCCCAATGACTGTTCAAATGGTCTCTTGTCACAGAGCACAGAGATCTGAAACTGGCCAGAGAAATGCCTGGAGATTTCTTCCTCTGGAGTGGGAGTCCCCAGCCAGGGCAATGTCAATGCGTTGTCTGACAGGGACAACAACCGAGTGCTATCACCAGTTCTGAGTGGTGTAGCAAGGTCAACCTAACTCTTAGGTGCAGACCTGCGGCCCATGGTCCATGCAGCAAAGATCTCACTATTTGAACTGAGACAAGAGAAGTTGGTGTGGGAGGTAACAGCAGGCCATGGAGACAGATGGAGTGCGGAAGGAATGAACAGATTAAGGTGATGCCTGACTGGTACCGTATGAAGTCCATTGCCTTTCTCTCTTTTTCTTTTTTTCTGAACTATGTTATTATCTCAAGGGCATTCCTGACAGAATTACTGACTGAGGGATCGTGGGGGAAGAAATGTGTTTGGAAGAGGGATCTGAAGGAGGGGAGAGAGTTTGCCTGAGCTCCAGGGCAAGGGATGGCCACTTAGGTGGAGGCTGCCGCATGGCAAAAGTCACTAGTCGGAGAAGGAAACAAAGCCGGCATAGGAGCAGGCAGAACACACTGTCTGAAGAGGAGAGAGATGAGCAGCCAAGTAGACGTCAGGCAGTAAAAGGAGGGGGCAATGGAGTGCTGCTAACATTTAACCTGGGGCTCCTCCAAAGCCGCTCCTCATTAGCTTCTGGAGCTGGTAGCGACTGCAGAGGAGACAGATGAGAAATCCTCCTATTTGTTAACCACCTTGTTACTCTCATGGCTCTAACCTGGGATTTTCATAGGCGGGGGACTGAAAATCCCAGACTGAGAGGTGAAAGGGGAAATGGAGACCCAAGATCAGAGAGCAGGGCTGGGAACAGAACACAGCTCTATGGATGCCCAAGCCAGTGCTTGTTTGCAAGGACTATGCGGCCACACATTTTAAATGCGTCTTCTAGCCCATTAGTAGGTAGTGTCATTAAGTGACAGCACTTCTTTTAAGAACAAATCCTTGGGAATAGTGCTGTCTTGTTGCTGAAATGGAAGCAGGATGCTGTTAGTTCGTGGCATATCACCATGTTTAACCTGGGCCATTTGAAATGGGGTCGGTGGGTGTGTTGGCAAAAGCAGTACCCCCCGGCAGGGATGCTGAAGAGTTCCTTGGTTATAGTGGGTTATACTGGGAAAGGAGAGAGCTGAACTCAAACTCTTCTTCAGTAATTGTCACTGAAATGCAGAGCCAAGTAAAAGGGAAGAGTGGGTGACACGAGGTTGCAGGTTGTCATGTCCTACTGCCTGGATGAGAAGATGCTGGAGATGAGAGGTTTAAAAATCTGTGGAGAAAGCAACTACCAACAGAAGAGCCACTCCCATAAACAGAGGGGAATCAAACTGCTAGCTTAGGAGTTTTTAAAACAAAATCTAGAGGGATATTATTTAAATTAGGAATGGAGAGGAAACTGCCAGGGAGAGAAGTCAATCAAAGATGTGCATTAGGAAGGGTGAAGATATCTGATAAGTGGCTGAGCTGCAAACAAAATACATAGTCGACTCTATGATGAAAACAAGATATTCTACTATATGACTGGAGGAGAGTAGCAAATAGAGCGAGCTGTTTGGGAATTGTCCATCACAATGCTTTTTCAACAGGAAATGCAGTTCTGGCTGAATCAACATTTTCCACAGGAATTTCAGCCAAACATTTTCAGGGTTTTTTTCCTGAGGCAGAATTGGAACGAAATATTTTGTTCTGGATCAGGAGGATTTGAAATGAAAATGTCAGTTTGTCGAACCCATTCAAAGCATTTTATTTCAGGGCTGTTGGCCATCAACGGGCATCCAACTGAGCTGTAGTTTAGATGCCTTGCTCCTTTGTTCTCCGCTATGGGCTGGGCCCCTGGACTGGACTACATCTCCCATGATGCAATGAGGACTCCCTTCTGGTTGAACCATTAAAAAATACATAGATTCCAAGGCCAGAAGGGACCACTGTGATCATCTAGTCTGGCCTCCTGCATAACGCAGGCCATAAAACTTCCCCCAAGTAATTCCTATTTGAATTAGAGCAGATCTTTTAACAAAAATCCCAATCTTGATTTTAAAATGTCAGTGATGGAGTATCCACCACAACCCTTGATAACTTGTTCCAATGGTGGTTTATCCTCATTGTTAAAAATGTACACCTTATTTCCAGTCTGAATTTGTTCAGCTTAAGTTTTCAGCCATTGGATCTTGTTAGCCATTTCTCTGCTAGACTGAAGAGCCCATTCTGACGGGATCCCCCCAGGGTGCCACCTGGAACTGGGGTACCACTGAGCCCTCCTGACTCACCAGCCTGGGCTCCCTTTACACTGTATTGCTGTGACAGGCTCTCAAGCCCCCTCAAGCACACATACAGGAAGGGACACACCCAACTGCAGCTACACACAGATGCTGAAATCAGCTCTGCATGGGAAGGCTCAGCTAAGGCACCTCCCAACTCCTAAGGCACCGTCCCTGCTCTGGAGTGTAAACCCAACATTATACCGTTTTGCACTGCACAGAGAACTGTACAGCATAAGCTCATGAAATTCACCCCCTCCCTCAATGTGGAGGAAGATATGCAACAGCTTTATGCCCCCAGTTATGATTTCCACACACTGGTTTTAGACAAAACAAAACCAATTTTATTAACTACAAAAGGATAGATTTTAAGTGACTATAAGTGATAGCAAACAGATCAAAGCAGATTACCTAGTAAATAAACAAAACTGCAAACTGATCTTAACATACTAGATAGGTAGGATATGAAATAGCAAATTCTCACCCTGAGTGATAAACAGGCTGGCAGACTCTTAAGGCACAAGCTGCCTTGGTTTTGCAGCTTGGGTTTCCCAGGTTTTCAAACACAGGCTAGCAATCCCTTAGCCTGGGACCATCACTTCCCCCCTGTTCAGTCTTTATTCCTCAGGTGTTTCCAGGTGTGGTGTTGTAGGGAGAGTGAGGTACCATCATGATGTCATTTCTCCCCTTTTATATCTTCTTCCCACTTTCTGGAAAGCTCTTTTGCTGTGACCTGGGTCAAACAGTTCCTATTGTGTAGCGCTATCTCTGAGAGGTTTCTATTGTACACAGTTCCTGGGGTAATCCTTGTGCTTCTGTGCATTTCTTAATCCATTAACATTGTTTGGCCTTTTTACTGTTGTACCTGAAAGTCTGCTTGTGGGTGTTTTCAACCTCACAACATGTTTCAGTAACACATACATAGCCAAACTTCATATCTTCACATATGACGATAACACATAAAATCCAATGAGATATTAATGACTAGCAGATCAAGACTTTTATAATGATACCTCACAAGGCATACTTTGTGCAAAACATATCCTAATTATATGATGGTGGTGAATATTGGGGTGCCAGGGTGTCACACCCATTGTTGGGATATGTGTATATCTATATCTATATCTCTCTATATATATACATAGATATCCATGTAATGTGTTATAGGCCATCAAGGCCTAGTGTGGATGGAGTGTGTTTGACATAAGTACGTGCATTGCATGTTGGCAACTGAAGCAAGAACTTAAGATTTCAAGCGGTCAAGGACTATTTGTACAAAACAACTTTATGTCATGTCCCTGGGAAATATATGAAGAATAATCAGATAAGGAAACAACACCAGCTGGACTGCTATAAAAAAATATATAAGAATTGGAGGAAATGGCACTTGGATCATGGTGGCCTGCCTGGAACTGAGTTGTGGGTGAAAGGCCCAAGCAACAGAGACAAAAGACTAATGGCATCACAAAGTGGATAATAAATGGAGGCTTCATACATTTGCAATCTGGAGTCTTTCAACAACCCCAGAGCCCTGTTTGGATATAGATGTGGTCTTTCCGCCGGCTCCCCCCATCTGATCTGATCTGATCTGACCGAACCTCGACTAGCCATTGGGACTTCATTCTGATCTGTGGACTCCAGTGTAGTATGTTTGGGGTATGAATGTGGAGTGAAAGACGTTTATTTTGTAAGCAATAAAGAGTACTTAGAGTATTATATACCAATACTGTGTCCGGAACCTGCCTGCTCCCCCATCCTGTATGGAGGCCCCTGCTGTGGGTCTAACACCATTATCAAATATTTGTTCCCCGTGTAGGTTCTTATAGACTGCAATCAAATCACCCATTAACCATCTCTTTGTTAATCTAAATAGATTGAGCTTTTTGAGTCTATCACTAAGGCAGGTTTTCTAATCCTTTGGTCATTCTTGTGTCTCTTCTGTGACCCCTTCCCAATTTATCAACTTCCTTCATGAATTGTGGACACCAGAACTGGACACAGGATTCCAGCAGTGGACACACCAGTTCCAAATACAGAGGTCAAATAACCTCTCTACGCCTAGTCGAGATTCCCCTGTTTGTGCCTCCATTGCAGTAGATCGGATGAAATGTAATCAAGCCAGGGGGTCTCGCTCAGAAAGGAAAATGAGAGCATGAGGCACCCACACTACAACGCCCATGAACCACTGAAACAGCCAAGGAGGAGAGTGTTTAATGTCTAACTGAGTTTCAATTTGGTTCAAAAAAGCCACCCAAAATGGATCAATCTGAGAATGTTTATTATTGGAGGGAGACAGGTGGAGACATGCCTGTGGAAGAGAACCTAGATCTTCCATCTCCCACTCCTTTGCCTTAACACGAAGACCATCCATCATTCCCATGCACAGAGTTTCACATAATGAAATAGTTTTCATTTACCCCCTTGCAGGAGAGCTCCTCTTCAAGCAGAGAAATGGCCAATGGGACAATCATGGCCAAATTCGTCCTTATGGGACTTTCCAATCACCCAGCCATTTGCTTCTCTCTTTTTGGTGCCTTTCTGTTGATGTACCTCATAACCCTCACTGGAAATGGCTTCAACATCCTAGCCATAGGGACCAAAGCTAAGCTGCACAACCCGTTGGATTTCTTCCTCCGCAACTTCTCCTCATTAGACATCTGCTGCCCCACTGCTACCACGCCCAAGATGCTGGAAAACCTCTTGGCAGAGAGCAACATAATTTCCTTCACTGGCTGCATGTTGCAGGTCAACTTCCTGGTGGCTGCAGCAGGGGGGGAGGTTTTCCTCCTGGCAGTGATGGCCTACGACTGGTACGTAGCCGTGTGTAACCCTTTGCGGTACGTGGTCATTAGGAACAAGAGACTCTGCGTTCTGATGACGGATGGGAACGTGGGTCACCAGATTCCTTAACTCCCTCCTGCACACAGTGCCTAACTTCACCCTGCCTTTCTGCCACTCCAACAAAGTCAACCAATATTACTGTGACATTCCCCCATTGCTGGCTTTATCCTGCACTTCCATGTACCTCAGGGAGATAGTGGCCCTCATCGTAGGGGGGATATTCGACGTGGGCACCTTTCTGGTCACCCTGCTCTCCCACATCCAAACCCTCTGGATCATCCAGTCAGCTGAGGGCAAACACAAGGCCTTCTCCACTTGCACCTCGCACCTCATGGTGGTACATCAGTTCTACAGCACCACCATCTTCAGCTACATACGCTGCTCGTCCAGCCGCTCACTGGATCAGGACAGGCTGGTGGCCATGCTGTATGGAGTCTTCACTTCCATGCTGACCCCCGTTACCTACAGCGTGCAGAATGTGGAAGCAAAAGGGGTTTTGAGGAGAGTGATGGGTTGTAAATGTCAGGGAATAGGCATTTTGGGAACCCCTTTGCAGACTCTGTGGTGACCTTCACTGGGGCACTGGTCAGCCTTGGAATGAGATTTTCAGAGCCACCAAAGGCATTTGGATGTGCAGTTCCCATCAAATGCGATGGAAATTTTGCCTCCAAATCCCTTGGGTAACTCTGAAAATCTCAGCTTGGGGGTCCCAATTCCACTGATGTCACAGGGCTAGATTCTGGACTTCTCACTCAGGGCCTGATTCTGTGACCCCTATGGGGCCTGGTTCCCCACTGTGCTACTCCAGGTTTATGTCTATATGACTCCACTGAATATGGATGGAGTTACACAGCACAAAGTGGAACAAAGCAGTGGTAATTCAGGCCCATTAGATAATGACTTACAGCTGTGATTTTCAAAGGGGTCTAGAGGAATTAGGTGACCAACCCCATACATTTTTAATGGGAATTGGATTCCTGACTCCCTTTGGCCCATTTGAAAATCGAAGCCTCACTAAACAAATGGTCCCATAGATTTCAATTGCACTTTGGAGAGCAAGGACCTCATCCTGCATTTTAACTTCAATGGGGCACCAAGCATGGGGCAGGATTCCACCCTAGCAGAACAGCTGGTGGGATCTGCCACACTCCCCAGTCTGAATAAGGGTGGTAGAAAACAGGTTGTCAGTTTGAGCCAAGTCCTTATTCCAGCAGAGCGTTGACTTTCATGAGTGTTGATTGAGTCAAACATCTTGTGATTAGTTCTCATTAGTTTTGAACCTTGATTAGTAAATTCACAGTAAATTAAAGTGGGGTTTTTTTAAATTAACAATATGTAAAACGTCATGGCAACAATAGATCAGTCATTCTAATTTCCTACATATGGGTCAGGGAGGTACTTTCAGTTTAAAAGGTGCCTTGGGTTAAGCGCTGTTAACTGGTTGAAGGTACTTTTGGTCAATAATGTCTATTGGGCTTTTGGAATTCATGAGATAATATATGAGAACCTAATTCTCTACTATAGAGCTGGCCAAAAAATGTCCAACAAAAAAAATTGCATTGGAAAATTAGGGTTTAATCAATTTTTTGTTTTACTTTTTTATTTATAGAAATATTTCATTGAAATTGTTCCTTTTCCAGACTTTCAACACCATTTTTTCTTCTGGAAAAAAACCCTGAACATTTGTTGTTATTTCTGAAATCATTTGTTCCAAAATTGTGGGATTTTCTGCGCTTCCTGTCTGTTTTCCAACTTGCAAAAGTTACTTAAGTTGAGCATGTAAGTAGCATTTTTCACTTTTCCCACCTGGAAAATTTTGGAAAATGGTAAAGTGTGAGAGAGAGGGTGACACAAAATCTTTCCCACATTTTCAACATTTCTCATACTGGAGTTTCCTGGTGGAATTTGTCAAATGGGAATTTTTCCTGTAAAAATTGTCATGGGAAAAAATCCTACTTTTCCAACGAACTGTAATAATCACAAGTGTAGAGCCTGGTGTACATTGTCCTGTGACATCAGTAGAGTGCCACTGATTTACACCAGTTGAAGATTTGGCCCACCATGCTTCATATCTGCTTGTCAACGAGATGTTTTTGCTTTAACATAAAGTCCAAAATTCTGCCTATGACACACAACTTCAATATATTTGATCACTTAGAAAACAAAATTACAAAAATAAAGAAAATGATGTGGCTTGTCTTCCTTTCAGTGTTTTAAATGGTGTTTATTTTGCAAATAATTGCATCTCTGCAGTGCCTTCCATTGAAAGCTCTCAGATCCATTTCTACAGACATTAGTGAATGAAACTTTCCAAGGTTCCTCTGATATACACAATGGAGCTGGTCAGAAAATGGGGATGGAATATTACTAAAGTGTTCATGAGTTCCACCCTCAGGCTGTTTTTCCTCCAAACCTCATTTGACCGCTATTTTCCAACCATCTCTATTACCCCTTACTGTAATATAAAGATGTGACTATGAAGAACATTCTACACATGGATAATTAACTGAGTCAGATAAACCAGTTTATTGAGGCTTGTCAAAAATTTTCCATCAAAACTTCTTCCAAACAACTTGGAGTTTGATTAAATAAAATTTGTCATGGAAAGTACATTCTTCCCTTGCAAATTACTGATTTTTCATCAGAAAACTGAAAACCCCAAAACAAAAACAAAAATTGTAGAGGGTGGCAGTTTTTGTTTGAAAATGTTTTAGTTTTCAGCAGTTTTTGGCCAAAAATTGTTCCGTTTTCAGCTGAAAGTTTTTAGATTTGTGATTGTTGAAAATTGAAAAATAATTGATTTGGTCAAAATTTTCCCAAAACAAAAACATGTTCTGACCAGCTGTACAGATTGTTTGTTTGTCAAAACCTGTGTGACATGGTGAGGAATGAGAGGTTGATACTGAGTGATTCTTCTGTATTTCCAAAGTCTCATAGATGATATTCAAGTATTTTCTTCTGTTGTTCCATCCCTTGTATGCAGAAGACTGAGATTTTTCAGAGGCCCCTGTAAGATTTGGATGATTCCCATCAGTTTTGAGAACTGTGCTTCCAAATTCCTAATGCAACTTCAAGAATTTCAATCATTGGCTTCTCCACAAACTGAGTCTACAGTTAAAGTGGTACTCCTTTTGTGTGTAGAAAAGGCCTTCTCAACCCAGGAATTTGCACCCATTTAACTGAATCAGGGCTTGTCTACATGGAGAGTTGTACTGGTTTGGAAATTTAATCTGATTTATTTCAAGCAGCACAGCCCCCAATTGTGGACACACTTATTTTCTTTTAAGAGTAGCTTCTTTGGGTTTAGTTTAAGTCAATTAGCAACAAATTTGAGCTAAAAAAATTGAAAGGGCTCAGAAAAGGGCTATGAGAATATTTCAAGGCCCGGAAAACCTGCCTTTGAGTGAGATCTAAGAAGCTCCATCTGTTTAGTTTATCCAAGGGAAGATTAAGAGTAGAAGTGGTTCAGAATTTTTCTGCAAAACTTTTTTCCAGTCATAAAATGCCAACTTGTCAAAATCAAAACTTTTCACTGAAAGTTATCCCAGTTCTGCTAATGTTTCTCACACAGAAACAAGAGCCTAGAGTAGCCAATAGTGGATGTTGGTGTTGTTGCTTCAAGTTCTTACTATCAGGCAATTTTTTTGACCAATGAGCATACTTAATTATTGGAACCATTTATCTAGCGATGTGATGAATTCTCCATTGCTTGGAGTCTTTGCATCAAGACTGATTTCTTGTCATTGCCCTGTGCTCTGCAGGAGGTCAGAGTTGATTTACTAATGGGCCCTTCTTCCCTTACAATTTATGAATGAGCCACTCATGCCCTGCAATAAGTGTGTCCACGCTGGAGTTTGCACCAGTCAGACTAAACCAGTTTAATTAAAATGCTGCATGTTTGTGTGTAGAAAAGGCCTCAGTTTAAAAACAACAATTGAAGTTAAACCCAGGGCTATTTCTGTGTGTGGACAAGGCTTGGAAAACAGAGAGAACATACAAGCGCTTAAAAAACATTTGACATCAATACAACTTTCCAATACAACTTTCCAGTTCCCATGAGACGTAAAGCTGATTTAATGAGCCCATCTAAGATCCAGAGCTCTGAGCAATTCAAAGACTCTGTCCCCAAATGCCGTGATTTCATGTATAAAGAGCATACTCTGCAAACTGCACGTGTGGTCATAACAAGATCCATCTGCATGCCAGCATATTAGACTTCTATCTCTCCCACAGGCAGTAGGTTTGATAACAGTAGCCTCCAATAGCTCTGGAATACGTTTTGGTTCTACTACCTGGAACTAGCTCTGATTTCAGTCGGATCTGTTTGTTCAATGAAATTAGATCTCATTAAAAGATTGGCTACTGGTATTCATTCCTGAATTGTTCTCTTGTTCGTTTATTTTTCTATTTTCGTGTAAATTAGGAGAGGAAACTGATGCAATGATGCCAATGTCCTGAACCCTGCCCGGGACTGATGGGGTAAGTGCATGCTATTTATATTCTATTGCACCATGTGAGATGTGCCAGAAGGAAATTATGGCAAAAGAGACTATTCTTCAATTTTTGCCATTTTCCAAAGTGACCCTATAATTTTGGGTTCCTTGCATTTTGAGTGCCCAACTTTACACAGGGGCAAAGTGCAGTAACTCCATTGCTTTCTTTGTAGAATCTGACCTGAGAATTGTCTAAGTGAGGAACCAATGAAAAATCTGAATCTATAGACAATTTACTAAATTATAATAGACTCTAATTCTGACCTTCATTTCACCAGGTTTACATGAGTATAACTTCATTCTTGGTTGCTGCAGCGCCTTCCTCTCTGACCTCCCAGACACGCACACTAACCCCCTAAACTCCTCTTTCTTTCGCATCACGTTGGTCATGTAATCCCCCCATTGGTCCCTCCCTTGGCTTTCCAACCAATATTGTATCGTATTGAAGCTTCTTGTCACTGCCTTCAAAGCTCTACATAGCTCTGCCCCTCCTTTGTGATCTTCTTTGTCTAGCGTCCCAGCCTCACCCACCGTCTGGCTGGATTCTCACCCAGTCACCTTCCTGCCATGTTCCATGCAGCCACCTATTCATAGTCCAGCCTCCCCAAGCTCTTCCAACCCTCTTCACATGCAAGTCCCTCTTCAACCCCCAGTTCTGCCTCTCTGTGTTTGCTGAATCTTGTTGCTATAGCTACATACGTGAGTGCAAATTGTATGTGTGTTGCCTCTGGTTATTCCCCTTCACCTCACCTCTGCCTACTTGCCTGTCCTTAAATTGGAAGTTACTCCAAGCAGGAATTGTCCTTCTGAGGTGTTTGGAGAGTGCCTAACACACAGTGGGGAATACTCTCCTTAGCATATATGTAATAATGTACATTATTATATATTATGACATATATTATCATGTTCCAGTTGTTACAGTAATTATTATAACAACAATGGACTTTGAAGGAGTTACTCCTGTGGCTAAATCCTCAGCTGGTGTAGAACAGCATAACTCCATTGACTATACAAGACCTACACTGATTTATACCAGCTATGGACCCACCCCTGCTATCTACCTGCCTATCTCTATCTATCATACCACAGCCTTCAGTGTCTGTGCAGCTACATTGGTGTGATATCAAAATCAGGCCCAGAACACTTTCTTGTATACTAAATTTTCCAGAGAAAAATAGTCCAGTCCTATTCGTATTGAAGTCAATCGGAGTTTTGTAATGGATACCAGTGAGAGCAGTATAGAGTCTAAATATTGATTAATTACAAAGACTAAGAAAGGTTGTTTCTTGTACTTCTTGATTCAAGTTGCTGGGAGGAGGACAGGCAGAAATCTGTCAATCTTGGGATAACATTAAATAGAACAAGGTTCCTTCAGTCTCCTCACAGTCATGGTGTTTCACAGTAATTTCCATTTTATCTACATTGTCTAGGTATAAGGGCCCTGATTCTCTGCTACCTTGCACCTTGTGTCATCATTAACCTTTGCACAAAGAGAGTGTACCAAATAAGTGCTGAGGGCTGCTATTTCCAATGTGCTTATCTGAACCTCTAGGCTCCTAAATACCTTTGAAAATCTGGCCTTTCAGTTCTTTGGAACATTTCACCCCCACACAAACTTCAAGCCCAATTGTCTCTGATCCAGCTGTATTTTTTCTCAGATTTAGAATCCACATCATCCCTCCACCAGCGTTGGATGCTGCACCACGGTCTCACCCAGACCAGATTTTCCACCAAGTGCCTTCTAATTGACAGGTAAGTGTTGATAAGAGCATAAGAATGGCCATACTGGCTCAGACAAATGGTCTATCTAGCCCAGTATCTGTCTTCCGACAGTGGCCAATGCCAGGTGCCCCTGAGGGAATGAACAGAACAGGTAATCATCAAGTGATCCACTGCACATTGAGTGGATGTTGTCAGAGAACTATCCACAATTACTCCAAGATCTCTTTCTTGAGTGGTAACAGCTAATTTAGACCCCATCATTTTATATGTATAATTGGGATTATGTTTTCCAATGTGCATGACTTTGCATTTATCAATATTGAATTTCATCTGCAATTTTGTTGCCCAGTCACCCAGTTTTGTAAGATCCCTTTGTAACTCTTCACAGTCAGTTTTAGACTTAACTATCTTGAGTAGTTTTGTGTCGTCTGCAAATTTTACCCCTTTTTCCAGATCGTTTATGCATATGTTGAGCAGCACTCATCCCAGTACAGACCTCTGGGGAACACCACTATTTACCCCTCTCCATCTGAAAATTGACCATTTATTCCTAACCTTTGTTTCCTATCTTTTAACCAGTTACTGATCCATGAGAGGACCTTCCCTTTTCCCCCATGGCAGCTTACTTTGTTTAAGAGCCTTTGACCTTGTCAAAGGCTTTCTGAAAATCTAAGTACACTATATTCACTGGTGACAGGTTTCAGAGTGGTAGCCGTGTTAGTCTGTATCAGCAAAAACAACGAGGAGTCTAAGGTACCACAAGGACTCCTTGTTGTTTATATTCACTGGATCACCCTTGTGCACATGCCTGTTGGCCCCCTCAAAGAATTCTAATAGATTGGTGAGGCATGTTCATCTATGTTTCTGATAATTCTGTTATTTACTATAGTTTCAACCAATTTGCCTGGTACTGACATTAGGCTTACTGGTCTGTCATTGCCAGGATCGGCTCTGGCGCCTTTTTTAAAAATTAATATCACATTAGCTATCCTCCAGTCATCTGGTGCAAAATGATTTAAATGATAGATTACATACCATAGTTAGTAGTTCTGCAATTTCACATTTGAGTTCCTTCAGAACTCTTGGGTGAATACCATCTGGTCCTGGTCGACTTGTTACTGTTTAGTTTATCAATTTGTTCCAACACCTCCTTTAATGACACCTCAATCTGGGACAGTTCCTCAGATTTATCACCTAAAAAGGGTGGCTCAGGTTTGGGAATCTCCCTCACATCCTCAGCCATGAAGACAAAGTAATAACTGATGCAAAGTTATTTAGTTTCTCCGCAATGGCCTTATCTTCCTTGAGTGCTTCTTTAGCATCTCGATCACCAGTGGCCCCACTGGTTGTTTAACAGGCTTCCTGCTTCTGATGTATTTAAAAAAAAATTTTGCTGTTACTTTTTGAGTCTTTGGCTAGCTGTTCTTCAAATTCATTTTTGGCCTTTCTAATTATATTTTAACACTTCATTTGCCAGAGTTTATGCTCCTTTCTATTTCCCTCAATAGGATTTAACTTCCACTTTTTAAAGGATCCCTTTTTGCCTCTCACTGCTTCTTTTACTTTGTTGTTTAGCTATGGTGGCACCTTTTTGGTCCTTTTAGTATGTTTTTTAATTTGGGATATACATTTAAATTGGGTTTATATTATGGTGTCTTTAAAAAATTTCCATGCACTTTTCACACTGTGCCTTTTAATTTCTGTTTAATTAACTTCCTCATTTTTGTGTAGTTCCCCTTTCTGAAATTAAATAATCCCATGAGTGCAGGGGACCCTCAAGGTCCCTTCCAGTCCTATGATTCTATGATGGGCTGCAGTGGTGCTTTCCCCCTCTCCCACAGGGATGTTAAATTTTATTATGTTATGGTCACTATTACCAAGCTGCTCAGCTATATTCACCTCTTGGACCAGATCCTGTGCTCCATTTAGGACTAGGACTGTCGATTAATCACAGTTACCTCACACAATTAACTCAAAAAAAGTAATGGCGATTAAAAAATTAATAGTGATGAATCGCAGTTTTAATCGCACTGTTAAACAATCGGATACCAATTGAAATTTATTAAATATTTTGGATGTTTTTCTACATTTTCATATATATTGTATTCTGTGTTATAATTGAAATCAAAGTAAACAAACTTATTTGTCTTAGCGATTGGCTGAACAAGAAGTAGGACTGAGTGGACTTGTAAGCTCTGAAGTTTTACATTGTTTTGTTTTTGAGTGAAGTTATGTAACAAAAAAAAATCTATAGTTATAAGTTCAACTTTCATGATAAAGACATTGTACTACAGTACTTGTATTAGGTGAAAAAAATATCATTTCTTTTGTTTATTCTGAGCACTGTACACTTTGTATTCTGTGTTGTAATTGAAATCAATATATTTGAAAATGTAGAAAATATTCAAAACAAAACTATTTAAATAAATGGTATTCAATAATTTTTAACAG
Source organism: Platysternon megacephalum (assembly GCA_003942145.1). Classification (NCBI taxonomy): domain Eukaryota; kingdom Metazoa; phylum Chordata; order Testudines; family Platysternidae; genus Platysternon; species Platysternon megacephalum. The sequence continues at coordinate 69,052 of QXTE01000502.1, forward strand.
TGCAATTATTTTTATCACGTGATTAATAGCAATTAATTTTTTTAATCACTTGACAGCCCTATTTAGGACTAAATCAAGAATTGCCTCTCCCCTTGTATGATCCAGGACTAGCTGCTCCAAGAAGAAGTCATATATGGTGTCAAGAAACTTTGTCTCCTCGTCCGGTCCTGAGGTGACACGTACCCAGTCAATATGGGAATAGTTGAAATCCCCCAATATTATTGAGTTTTTTATTTTTATAGCCTCTCTAATCTCCCTGAGCATTTCACAGTCACCATCACCATCCTGGTCAGGTGGTCAGTAATATATCCCTACTTCTATATTCTTATTATTCAAGCATGGAATTACTATCCATAGATATTCTATGGTACAGTTTGGTTCATTAAAGATTTTTGCTTCATTTGATTCTATGCTTTGTTTCACATATAGTGCCACTCCCCCACGAGCATGACCTGTTCTGTCCTTCCAATATATTTTGTACTCTAGTATTACTGTGTCCCATTGATTATCCTCATTCCACTAAGTTTCTGTGATGCCTATTATATCAATATCCTTATTTAATACAAGGCACTCTAGTTCACCCATCTTATTATTTAGACTTCTAGCATTTGATAGAAGTGTGTTTGACTGGAGTGTTTCAGGAAGGGGTTTTTAGAGGAAATGAAGTGAGTTAGGCATCCAAATCCCATTGGTCTGGGTGCCTGAATCCCTTAGGTTTAATTTCTCCAGCTTCCCCACTGGCATATTTCTTCTTTATTTGATTTTATTTTAAAGAAAATTACAAGAAAGTAAGTGTTACATGCAGAGCACCTGCGGTGATGGAAAGGGGCAGGAAAAGCTAAACTAATTTGTCCTTGTGATTGTCATACATTCATCAATTTTTATGGCCAGCTGGGACCACGAGGATTTTCTAGTCCGACGTCCTCCGTTGCACAGATTTTGGTGTAAAACGACGTGGCTCCGGTTACAGTACAATGGAGCTGGGGTGGTTTTCACCAGCTCCGGGTCCTGCCCTGTGTTGGATGCTGATGTTTCTCTGTTATTTAAAATAAGGAGAATTATTGACAGCTCACATTATATTCTTGCACAAATATTAAGAGTGGTTGGCGACTAATAGAAAGGTCTGGGGAACTGAGGCAGCAGAACTGAGGCAGTATAGATCATAATGCTCAGTGAGTTACAGGTGAGGTTTTTGTAGTTTAATGGGAGTTGCGTGCCAAACTCCTACATGGCCACATCATGTAAATATATAGGTGGGAATATTCAAAGTGCCCTAATAGACTTGGATGCTCAATTAATGGGAACTTGGCATCCAAACATCCTAGGCAGCTTTGGAAAATTTCATCCACTGATCTGTGACAATTCCATGGGTGATTGTTCCTCTCATTTTGTTCCATTTGGCCCATCTTTCCTTGAATAGCTCCATGACTAATCTAATATGGGTAGTAAGACATTCCATTTCTCTCAGTTCGTCAGTGGTGGTCAACCTTCTTTCAGTAGATGGTGTTTGGTTTTGCTACCACAGTGACGAAAGCCATTCATTGACATAGAACTGCATTATAAAGGCTGGGTCTAGTCCCTGAATTGTTCTGGTTTATTGTCTGTTTGTGCTTGATTGGTGCACTGTGCTTTCTCTAGACACTGCGCACATGGCAGATGTTCAGAGGGGAAACCAAAGCGACGTTACAGAATTCATCCTCCGCGGGTTCAGGATCCTCTACCCATTCCAGATTGGTCCCTTTGTGCTGGTTCTGCTAACGTACTTCACCACCGTGGCTGGGAACACCCTGATCATTGTCACCATTCTGGTTGACCGAGGCCTTCACACCCCCATGTATTTCTTCCTGGGGAACTTGTCCTTCTTGGATATCTGGTACACATCCAACATCATCCCCAAAATGCTGCAAGGTTTCCTGGCTGAGAAGGGTGTGGTGATCTCCTTCAGCGGCTGTGTCACGCAGCTTTATATCTTTGGCTCCCAGGCAGCCACCGAGATCCTCCTGCTAACAGTGATGGCCTACGATCGCTACTTGGCGATATGCAACCCGCTGCGTTACTCGGCCCTCATGAATGCGAGGGTGTGCGTCGAGCTGGCTTCCTGCTCTTGGCTGGGTGGCTTCCTCTTCAACCTGGTGATAATGGCCTGGATTTACAGGCTACGTTTCTGTGGCCCTAATGAAATCGACCATTTCTTCTGTGACTTCATGCCCCTGGTCAAGCTGTCGTGCAGTGACACCCACCTGATCACCTTAGCAGCATTCTTACTCTCCTCTACAGCCACCCTGATCCCCTTCCTGCTAACCCTCATATCCTACGCATTCATCATCACAGCAATAGTAAAAAACCCTTCCAGCACTGGGAGGCGGAAGGCCTTCTCCACCTGCACCTCCCACCTTATTGTGGTCAGCACTTTCTATGGGGCGTTGGCCATGGTCTACATGGTGCCGACGGCCAGCGCAGCCATCAACCTAAACAAAATATTCTCCCTTCTCTACAGCCTGGTCACCCCATTGCTCAACCCCCTGGTCTACTCCCTGAGAAACAAGGATGTGAATGATGCCCTGAGGACAATGGCCACTAGACTGTTGGATTTTCGAAGGAGGTAGAGCCAAAAAGAGAGCGTGAGGGATTTGAAAATGAAAACTACAGTAGAACCTCAGAGTTATGAACCCCTCGGGAATGGAGGTTGTTCATAACTGACATGTTCGTAACTCTGAACACAACATTATGGTTGTTCTTTCAAAAGTTTACAACTGAACATCGACTTAATACAGCTTGGAAACTTTACTGTGCAGAAGAAAAATGCTGCTTTCCCTTTAATTTTTTTAGTAGTTTATATTTAACACAGCACTGTACTGTATTTGCTTTTCTTTCCCCTCTGCTGCTGCCTGATGGTGTACTTTCAGTTCTAAACGAGGTGTGTGGTTGACCGGTCAGTTCGTAACTCTGAAGTTCTATTGTCCTGGGCCGCATTCCCACCTGGTGTAAACTGACATAATTCCATTTGAATCAGTGGAGCTGTGCAAGTTAGTACTAGCTGCAGAGCTGGTCCATGCCCCTCCCGCCCCCCAGATTTAACAGATAAGACAATCCCATGTTGTACTCCAGCTGCATCCTTAGCATAGAATCCTTGTCCAGGAGTTACTGATCTACATCCGCCCAGTGCCTATCACTCCACATGCTGCATTTGCCCTCCATGGACTGCAGTAACCTAGGGTTTGCTCTCCATCAGGACAAGGGATGATTATGGGGCAGATTTGTAAAGGTGTTTAGGTGCCTGAGGATTCAGGTAAGACACCTAGTGGGTTTTTTCAGAATAGCATCTGTTGATTTCAAAGGGAGTTAGAAACCTAGGTGTTAGAGGGCTTTCCCTCAACCCTCCCACTTCCCTGGTTCTTGTCACGCAGACAGCAAGCAGCAAAAGACCAGAAGTCCGAAGCGCAGACAAAGCAATGTTTATGGGGGTTAGTTTCCAAGCAAGCATATTCCAAAGCCCTTCACACCAGTCGGGCTTATCTCTATACGCCGATAGAGTCTGTTCCCCAGTGTTCCCTTCTCAGCTCTGACGCTGCAGAGCATTTACCCCGCGTCCCCCTTCCCAGCTCCGGCGCCGCAGAGGGTTCACCCCGCGTCCCCCTTCCCAGCTCCGGCACCGCAGAGGGTTCACCCCGCGTCCCCCTTCCCGACTCCAATGCCGCAGAGGGTTCACCCCGCGTCCCCCTTCCCAGCTCCGGCACCGCAGAGCATTTACCCCACGTCCCCCTTCCCAGTTCTGACACCGCAAAGTCTTGCCTGTGTCCCTGGTCCCTGGTCCTTATTCCCTGATCCCGTCCCCCTCTCCCCCCCAGCAAACATGATTCCAATTTCCTTTCCATTTCCTGTTTGACCCCAGTTTATATAGTAATATTCTCAGCTATATCTTAACCAATTATTTTACTGAAATTTAACTAACCAATCCTAACATATTGTAACATAATTCTCTAACCAATTATATACCACTACCCTAATTAACTTACACCTAGCAAAATTAATTATACAGCAGACAGAAACAAATAGAGAACCAGACAGATTAACAACAGAAAAGTGGGGGCCATAAAAATAAAACAATACATAAATGAGGGTTTCACAACCACAACCACTGATAAGTGATTTCTTGCCAGACAGGATGCTATCTTAAGATCTGTTTCTTTATCTGGTGGTGATGCGCACTATCAGGACAGGATCATCTTCCTAACAGCCCACTAACACCTTATTTCAATGTGACTGGTTTGGGATGTGAGGATGTGACCATACACTTCCCAGGTTATGGCTGCCCCTGTTGGTTAGCCAGAGGCCTTAGCCTAAGAACAAGGCCTCAGACTGTCCTAGTGAGAGAAGGCCCATACACAGGCGGACTGTGATTTTGATTCTTTGTTTTATACCCCTGTAAATAGCTAAGTGATAAAAATACACCTAAGTTCTTAAAGCATAGGCCTTTACAGGCAGGCCTGACTATCTATATTCTAACACTCCACCCCTTTCTTTTTGGGGGGATCCTCCTGTCCAGGTATCCCTGGAAAAGCATAGGACATATGGCGACACATTTCCTGATAGGGCCAGGCATCAAGGTGGAATGTGTCGATGCTCCATCTGTCCCACTGCCCCTTGTCCAGTACAATGCCCTGCACCTTCTCTCGTACGAGCATACTACACCTACACCTATTGTGACCCACAGGAACCTCCAGATCCTTGGCCGCAGTGCTGCCCCCTGGCCAGTGATTCCCCAGTTATAGCTGTTCCTGACTAACTCCCTGTGTAGACCTGCCCTTAAGGCTGAGTTCAGCACTTAAAGAAAGGATTCAGCTGCCTCTATTTGCATGGGAAGTACAACGTATTCTCCCCAAACTTGCAGCCCTCGGTCTCTGACTGGAAATAAAGTGCCAGATCCCCAGCATAGCTCCCTTTCAGTCAACAGTCCAACAGGGTAAATTGGCATCAATCCATTGGAGACAGTGGGCCAGATCCTCCGCCGGTGTGAAGCAGCATCACTCCCGTGAAGTCACTGTAACTGTGAGTTACAGCAGTGGAGGATCTGGCTTGTGATTTACACTGTGGGTAAGATTTTAAAAGCCGTGTCAAGGATTTTGATGCCCAATTTCCATTAAAATTGTTCCCTCCAGCTATTTACCTTCTTTATTTAATTAGCTTTGGAATTCAGCGGCCTCTAATAGACAGATATAATTATACAATGTAATTAGGATTCATCCCTTTATTAATTGGATTCATCCCTTTATTAATAACTGATCAGGATGAATATCATTAACCGTTTCCCAGAAATATTTTCTCAAAAATTGAACTGAGTTCACATCCAGACTTGCCTGAATAAAGATTCATTCGGAATTAATTGTTGTTGTGGGAGCTGACAAAGGTTGCAGAACTGGGGCCTCGTTATCCACAGACTGTGTCCCTGAAGAGCATACACTCCAAAAAGACTTGAATTTGCCCTTGAACAGCTGGGCAGAAGGACGGCATCCTACGTCCAGAGGTGGAACATCCAGGTTCAATGTATTGCTCTACCATGGACTTTGTGTGTGACCTTGGGGCAAATCGCTCAGTCTCTGTGGGCCAGATTTTCATAGGGATTTGGGTGCATATGCTGCTTGGATGAATTTTTTTAATCCTGCCAGGAGCTAGATTCACAAAGGGATTTAGGCACCTACCTGCCACCTTAGAGTATCTACTGGGGGAACCAATATTTGATAATGGGCTCTTCAGCCTAGCAGAGAAAGGTTCTAACACCATCCAATGGCGGGAAGTCGAAGCTAGACACATTCAGACTAGAAATAAGGCATAAATGTGTAAGAGTGAGGGAAATTAACCATTGGAACAGTTTACCAAAGGTTGCAGCGGATTCTCAATCACTGACAATTTATAAACCAAGATTGGACATTTTTCTAAGAGATCTGCTCTAGGAATTATTTTGGGGCAGGTCTCTGGCCTGTGTTATACAGGAGGTCAGACTAGATGATCACAATGGTCCCTTCTGGCCTAGGAATCTATGAAACCAGAAAGGTGGCAGATGTCTGTCCAAGTCCCATCTCCCCCTGAGGCAGAGGGGGGACCTGAGGCACGATTATCCCATGCCCCAGCTACATAGCCTAACCACTAGGCTAAAAGTTATGAGGGAGGTCCTCCTCTTCCCCACACTCAGCCCATCCTCGCCTTGTGTAAGCTCACCTATATGGGCCCAATCCGGTAGATGAGCTCTGAACATGCTTACCCAATTGGGCCCCATGGGCAAGTGAGGCAGAGGCCTGGCTATCTCCCCCCAGCTCGTGCATGGTTCTGGGACTCAGCTGTTGGGATGGCTGGCCTGGGGCTGCCGAGCACATGCCCAGAGGCACCTGGGGAAATTTTCCTGCAAAAAAGTAGGAGCCCAGTGAGTTTAGGCACTGACGGCGTTTGACGGCACCTGAGCAGCAGTTTTGTGAATCCCCAAGAGACCTGAATCTGGGATCTGTAGGTGCCTAAAGTGGTAGGTAGCCACCTAAGTGCCTTTGTGAATTGGGCCCTTCCCTGTGTAGGCAATTTTGAAAACCCCACTAGGTGCCTCTCTGCATCTTTAGGCTCCTAAATACCTTTTCAAGGATGCCCCCCACCCCACCCCCACATCTCTATCTGCATCTGCTCCCTGTTCGCAATTTGCGGACAATTCCATGATCTATGTCACAGGGGTGTTGTGAGTCTAACGAAATTAAGAGTGTGAGGCGCTTACTCCTACGTGGGCCTTAGAGAGAGAGAAGTAGTGAGGTTCTTTATGGGTAATAAGCTCAAATCAGCATATTACCCATAAAGTAAGTCCCATTTTCGAAAAGTTTTGGGGATTCCCATCTCCCAAACCAGACCCTATCATTGATGCATTCACTTCACTGAAAACCCAATTTTCTAGTGGAAAAAGTTTTGATTAAAAATTTTCCACCAGCCTTTGTTCAAAACAGCTATCCCTGGAAACTTGGACCCTCTATTCTCCATGACAAAGAAAAAATAAAAGTCCTTGTCTCATCTCTGAATCTTTGACATAGCAAGGATTCAGTGCACAAGGGAACCTGTCTCAATAGAGACATAAAAGAACTTAAATACTCAGACTCCTCGAGATGTGGCCTCTTCAGAGTTGGGGAATGCACTGTTCGCTCTGCTGCCCGTAAGTTTTACAGCACATGATTATATGAGGTTAGAATATTTTTTAAAAGTCAATGTTTTTTCTGCACGTTATTGCTTTTTAACCAAGCACATCAGTGCATAGCTCTACCTTGGTCCTTTTTCTCCTCTGCTTTGTACCTTTGTGTAGTCATTTACATGTGAGTGCTGACTGGATGTGGGAACCTGCCGGTACAAGTGGGTAATCCTGATACGGAGTCATTTTGCACTCACCTTGCATTGGTATAAATGACTACACATGGTACAAGGGAGCAGGGAGTCAGCCACTGGTGTGTTCTTCCTCTCCCCTGACTGTTTTGTTATACTAAGGAATAGTACAAAGAATTCTAATTCATAGCTGGAATTTCCAAAGGAACCTAAGGGAGTTACTCAACCATCTCCCACTGAACTTAGCATAGTTCTGTCCCTGAAAACAATGTAATCAGGGTCTAAGCTGCTAAGTACAGTTTTAATGGGTGCTCTATGAAAATAGATAGATAGATAGATAGATAGATAGATAGATAGATAGATAGATAGATAGATAGATAGATAGATAGATAGATAGATAGATAGAGGGGGTGTATGGGGATAGATCGATGATGGATGGATATAGTGTCGTTGTAGCCATGCCGGTCCTAGGATATTAGCGAGACAAGGTGGGTGAGGTGATATCTTTTATTGGACCAACTTCTGTTGGCAAGAGAGAGACAAGCTTTCGAGCTCTCTTTCAGGTCTGGGAAACATACTCAGTGTATCCCAGCTAAATACAAGGTGGAACAAATTGCTAGTGTAGACATGGCCTTTGTCTTTTATCATTTTCCTGTGTGAGTTCATTAAATCACTAAATGCCCAATATCAACTATGCGGGTGAAACCAGACAGTCCCTACACTCTCGAATGACCTCACACAGGCAAACGACTGGAGGGGTGTTAACAGGCCACTTCACCTTGAATTGTCCCTTGAAATACTTGTTAGCTACTTATGCTGAACAATCTGTTCCATCTCTTACCAACAGAAGTTGGTCCAGTAAAACAGTGGTTCTCAACCAGGGGGTAAGCAGAGGTCTTCCCGGGAGTACATTAACTCATCTAGATATTTGCCTACTTTTACAACAGGCTACATAAAAAGCACTAGTGACGTCAGTACATACTAAAATGTCATACAGACAATGACTTGTTTATACTGCTCTATACACTATACACTGAAATGTAAGTACACTATATTTCAGTTGATTTATTTTATAATTATATGGTAAAAATGAGAAAGTTGGCAATTTTTCAGTAGTAGTGTGCTGTGACACTTTTGTATTTTTATGTCTGATTTTGTAAGCAAGTAGTTTTTAAGTGAGGTGAAACTTGGGGGTACACAAGACAAACCAGACTCATGAAAGGGGTACAGTAGTCTGGAAAGGTTGAGAGCCCCTGCAGTAAAAAATATTACCTCGCCCACCTTGTCAGATAGATAGATAGATAGATAGATAGATAGATAGATAGATAGATAGATAGATAGATAGATAGATAGATAGAGAGGATATTGCATATGTAGTGTGACAATATTTCCCAAAGGGAAAACAGGACACCATGTGGGACTAGCCCAAGCTCCTCTCCCTTCCCTCCCCACACTAGGCTCACCCGAGCCCCCCTCCCCTTGCAGGGCTGGCGTCACTGCTCACCCGAGCCCTGTCTCCCACCACCCAAGCCGTGCCTCCCACCCTGCGCAGGGCTGGCATGGCCGCTCGCCTCCCTGCACATTCCTCCGCACCCCACTTTTTGACAACAGTGTGCACATGTGTCTTGTTTGCTCTTGCCAACTGATCAAGTTGGCAAGAGCAAATGGGACAAATGCCCACTTTTGCCAGAAACATCAGGACAGCCACGACAGGGCTTAAAAAGAGGCCATCCCCGCCAAAATGGGACTTATGGTCACCCTATGCATATAAAAGTATAGATAGATAAATATGCATGAGACCAGATACATGCTCAGTTTCTGTAGTGAGGAGCACCAGTGTAAATTCTTGCACAGATAGATCAGTAGATAATTGCATATGAATGTATAGACAGAAGCACGATGAAGCTAAATTGATGGACAGATATTGCATATGAAAGGACGACTAGGTAGACAGACCGCTTGACTATCCAAGGGCCTGATTCTCCTCTCATGTCAACAGACGACAATTAGGAGTAAGTTTATTGAAGACAATTGATTTACAATTGTGTAAAACTGACCTGAGAGGAAAATGAAGCATGTTCGACCGACACAAGGCCGTGCTGGAGCAGTGAACGGAAGGGAGAATCCTGTAGAATTGTTGGCTAGCTTCTGCACGTTCTCTGAATAAGTCATTTTCGAGATCACCGCTGGGGCTCAGTAGAAATGTGGGTAGTGTGTAGGCAGGTATGTCGGTAGTCTTTTTGTGCACTCCCTATGGGTCTGTGTCCCAGCATGTCTGCAGTGAAACCGAGAGCTGTGGAGCAAAGCAAAGCCGTTTCCAACTTCGGATTGAGCCTTTGAGCCAGGACTATTTGAAGGTTTGCAGGATCCAGCCCCAGTGAGTGTGTCTACACAGCACTTTGTGCTGAGCGGGCATCAGCCTCCCAGTCCGGGCTGGTAGACTGGGGCTCACGCTAATGCTCTCAAAATAGCTGTGAGGTGGTGGGCAAGGCCAGAGCTCAGGCTCTGAAGCCTAGGGAGATGGGTGGGGCCACTGGCCAGAGTCTGCTGACCTGGGTTGGGAGACTCACTCCTGCCTGCTCCCAAGTGCTGTGTAGACACACCCAAAGTGGAGCCAGGGATCTCAGCCTCTGTAACCTGGGAAATGGGAAATGAAGCCTGGCCCGCTCTGCGAGACAGAGAACTCCTCGCCTCGTTCTCCAGAACAGGGAGCTCCAGGCTGACGTGCTCAGATCCGGCTGCTTGCTTTAGGTGCCTCGGGGTTTGGGGGTCCGAGTTGTGACACCGAGAGCCTGGCTTTCTAACGTGGGAGCCGTGGATTTTTAATGCTCCGGAACATCAAGTACCAGATGTCTTACACTGGGCATCCACAAACGGAAGCATCACTGGAAATTGGTGTGTCAGAGATAATAGATATAAGAACATAAGAGTGGCCATACTGGGTCAGACCAAAGGTCCATCTAGCCCAGTATCCTGTCTTCCGACAGTGGCCAATGCCAGGTGCCCCAGAGGGGATGAACAGAGCAGGTAATCATCAAGTGATCCATCCCCTGTCACCCATTCCCAGCTTCTGGCAAACAGAGGCTAGGGACACCATCCCTGCCCATCCTGGCTAATAGCCATTGATGGACCTATCCTCCATGAACTTATCTAGTTCTTTTTTGAACCCTGTTATAGACCTGGCCTCCTGAGGTCCCTTCCAACCCTGATATTCTGATATTCTATGAAAACATCCTCTGACAAAGATTTCCATAGGTTGACTGTGCATTATGTGAAGAAATACTTCCTTTTGTTTGTTTTAAACCTGCTGCCTATTAATTTCATTTGGTGACCCCTAGTTCTTGTGTTATGAGTAAATAATACTTCCTTATTTACTTTCTTAATACCAGTCATGATTTTATAGACCTTGATCATATCCCCCCTTTGTCATCTCTTTTCCAAGCTGAAAAGTCCCAGTCTTATTAATCTCTCCTCATACGGAAGCCATTCCATACCCCTAATCATTTTTGTTGACCTTTTCTGAAACTTTTCCAGTTCCAGTATATGTTTTTTGAGATGGGGCGACCACATCTGCACGCAGTATTCAAGATGTGGGCATACCATGGATTTATATAGAGACAATATGATAAATTTCGTATACGATTCATCCAACTTGACCAGTTCATGAACAATTTTATTGTCTCCAAAGAGAGAAACCTGCTGCAGGGCATGGCTAGCAGGAACCACACAGCTGTGACACAGTTCTTCTTTGTGGCTTTGTCCAACATCCTGGGGCTCCGAGTTTCCCTTTTTTTTAATGGTGCTGGTTTTCTACCTCATCACCTTGGTGGGCAACATCGTCATCATCATGATCACAGTGGTGGACCCTGCCCTTCTCTCCCCCATGTATTTCTTCCTCCGAAATTTGTCCTTTCTGGAAATCGGCTACACCTCATCCACCATCCCCAAGATGCTGGTGAACTTCCTCTCCGAGGACACGAGCAGTTCCTTCCTGGGCTGTGCCACACAGATGTATTTCTTCTCCTTCTTAGGGATCACAGAGTGCTGCCTGCTGGCCGCCATGGCGTATGACCGTTACGTGGCCATCTGTCACGCTCTGCGCTACACAGCCATGATGAGCAGAGGTGTGTGTCTCCAGCTCTCAGCTATGTGCTGGCTCATTGGGGTGCTGGTGGGAGTTGGGCAGACAACTTTCATATTCACTCTGCCCTACTGTGGGCCCAATAGGATCAACCACTTCTTCTGCGACCTGCCTCCACTGCTGAAGCTGGCCTGCGCGGACACCTACAGGAACGAAGTAGCTGTTTACACCATCGCTGTCACCTTCATCATGGTCCTCTTTCTGCTCATCTTGGTGTCCTACGTCCGTATCCTCCACGCGATCCTCAGTATTCCATCAGCCGCGGGCAGGAGCAAAGCCTTCTCCACCTGCTCCTCCCACCTTATTGTGGTAACCTTGTTTTTCGGGTCTGGCATCGTGATGTATCTGAGGCCCAAATCCAGCTACTCCCTCAACACCGACAAACTGCTTTCCCTGTTCTACTCAGTGATGTCCCCAATGCTGAACCCTTTGATCTACAGCCTGAGGAATAAGGAGGTGAAGGAAGCTCTGAGAAGGGTGATGGCCAGGAAAATATTCATTTGAAAACTGGGGGAATAAATTGGTTACTTTTTTTCATATTCTTCTGATGGTTTTGGAGTTGCCTATTGTAGCCCAATCTATGAATCATATATTAATTATACTGATTACTTAAGAATTCCCAGTGATCACTCTGAGGTATTGACAGGTTCTTGTCCCAACGTCAGGCCCAATATTATTAAAATTGCTGTTGAGTTGGGAATCCCGATGTGTTCAGTTGCAACCCTCACACTTTAGAAACCCTTCTGTATTTGTCATAATTCATTAACACATTTAGCCAAGTTACAAACACTCTAACCCAGTGAGGTAGATAGCAATACTACAGAATGTCCACCTGAACATCCATCCCTTACAGAACAGCCTGAAATGTCAGCCATTGTCTTCCTCATCCCCATCACCTTCTTCCTCATCACCTGTGGCCATCATCCTGGCACAACCCAAGGACTGCCGCTCTCTCTCCTCCTGCCCACAAGCCGCTCTCTCTCCTCCTGCCCACTTTTATAATATGTTATGCTGGGGTAGTCAATAGAGGGACCGTGGGCCAATTCCACACCACCAGGCACTTTTGAACAGACTGTGGAATCTTTTTATTTTCTTATAAAAATAATTGACTACCCTTGTCTTACAGGGTCCAGGCCTGTAGGTTCCTTGCGTTACTGCTGAATAAAATAAATGCTAAAGTGAGCTCTAAGGGCTGCAATCTGTGAATACTGTATGAGCCGTGTGTTTGTCTGAAATCTGAATATTGTACAAGCATTCTTGTATGCACATATTGGGTTAATTCAACAGCTGGGTGTTCAGGAAACCACCCAGGAAGATGGACAGTAGCTCAGATAAGAGCTCCTCTGCAAACACCACAACAATTAACTGTGATATGCTACCTCCGCCCGCCTGCCCATGGGGGGCCTGCCAAAGCAGCTTCCCCGAGATCAAAAGACTGAAAGTGATTTCAAAAGAGATACTTCCCGATTAGAGGAGAGCCTGATTTTAGGGGACAAAATTGCCTCCTGACCCCCCAGAGGCTGAGGGATTCCTCGGGGAAGCTTATCCTGCCTAGGGGCTTTAATCCTTGTCTCTTGCTGTGCCTTGTTCCTCCTGTTAAGATTGAACAACAGTTTGTTTTAAACAGGCTATTTTGAGTCACTGTTATCACTGCAGGTCACAGCTCCCCAAGGGGACACGCACCTCTACTGAGTCCAGTCAGACCTGCTGAGCGATCCTGGCTGGTACCCACGGTGCTGTCACCCAGGGACCCGCTCTGGGCGTGGGAGAGTCCCACGATTCCTCACCAGAGAGGCAAAGGCTCATGACCTGACACCTGGAGGGGGGTCCACTCAGTGAGACCAGGAGAGGGGGCAGTGGCTCATCTAGCCCTGAAGCAAGACAATTCTTTTCTTTTCTATCTTCTTACATTTTTGCCCTTTCTCTCTCTTCTCTTTTCTCTTTTCTCTTTTTTCATTTCCCCAGTTTTGGGGGGTTTTTTAGTCTGTCTATCTTTTCCATTATTTTTTCTTTTTTTCTTCTTCTTTTTACCCCTTCCCCATCCCTGCTTTTTGTTTTAAAAGGAGGTTGTTGACAAAGCCCTGGCTGGGATGATTTAGTTGGGGATTGGTCCTGCTTTGAGCAGGGGGCTGGACTAGAGACCTCCTGAGGCCTCTTCCAACCCTAATCTTCTATGATTCTGTGATTCTGTGAATGAACCAAACTCCTTGATGCATTTTTATTCACTCGTTCACCACGCTTTGAAACAAAAGTAGATTAATCCGCACTAGGAATGTTAGTGCGTGGCACCAGGGTCTACATGGACACTCCATGTGTCTCACACTAGTGAAGGGTAGATTTACACTCTGGCTTGGTGCAAACTGTCTACACAAGCCCTGATAAATGAGGCTGAGATTTTTCCAATCTGCCTTGGGGGATTTCAACAAGAAATGGAAATAATTTTTGTTCTCGAGGTGGGGGGTTTTCGGTGGGGGGGAACTGGATGGGGATTGACAAAAAGCCAACATGTTCTGCTGAAAAATTCTATGGAAAAAATATTTTTGTCAAAAGTTTCCATGGCAAAACAAACAAAAAAATACTCCAAACCATTCCAGGTTTGTAGATTTTGAGCATTCCCTGCAAATGCTGAGGGGCTCTGAACTAGAGTTTTGCTTTCTCCCAATACAGAGGTAAGGACAGCTGTGGAATTAGGAGCTCCATTATTTTTCCCTACACAGAGAGCAGAGCATGTGCATTCAATCCATATATTTCTAGTAAGGCTACGATTTAGTCACTGAGGTCACGGATTCTGTGACTTTACCGGACCTCCGTGACTTCTTTGGCTTCAGCTGTCAGCTGCTGAAGCCGGGGCTGGAACTGGGCTGTGCACCCCTACACCACGGCTCAGCCTGTCACCCCCCCATCCATGGGACTCCAGCTGTGATTCCTCCCCCCTACCTAGCCCTGCCCCCTGGTTATTTTTACTAAAGTCACAGGCAGGTCACAGCTCCCATTATTTTTTGTTGCCCGTGACTTTTACTAAAAATAATCATGACAAAATCTTAGCTTTATTTCTAAGAAAGAAAGAGAGAACATAGACCAGGATTCACCACAGACTCTAAGCATGGGCCTACGCTAAGCATGTGATTGGTCTCATAGAAGTCAGTGGGACGATTCCCATGTCAAGGTTTAGCCACATATTTACTGTCTTATTGGGCCAGGACCACAAACTCTCCATGCCAGTGTGAACACAGTGTGTTAGTGACTGTGAGTGACCCACACTGCTGCTGCCCCACGGACCCAGCCCAGGAGGCTTCCCATCACGTGTAACTATAAGAACCACTACATGCCTCCGACACAGCGCCTGAGCCTTCAAGTTTCAGACCCACAGCCCTGTCACTGGAGCGTCTCAGTCAGCTGGTTGTGGGGGGCGGGTTCCTCTCACTTATGAATGCAGCCCCTGTAACTTTAAAGTGCCTAGAACTAGTGTTCAGGCTGCTCAGATGCAGCTAATGAGACCAAGTCCCCTGGTGGCAGCCCGAGCCCATTTCTAAAACTGCTAACAATGCCTTTTGGAGAATGGGTTAGGAACCATGTCCCCCAAGGCCTCTGCCCTGTCACTCAGTGAGAGATCACTGCAACAAGTGCATATAGGCCAGTGGAGACAGACTGACGAGAAAGTTCTTCAGCTGAGGACGTTCGAGTGTTTTCCAAAAGATGCAAAAGCAGGAAGGCGACAAGCACAGAGAGGGCCGGAGAGCATCTCTTACTGGGAGCGTGGACTCACTCCTCTTTCATCTTCGCTCCTGAAGCAGGTAAAACCCTCTCATTTATTTCACCAATCTCTTCCCCCCTTTAGGCCAAGGAAAACGAACACATATGTGTCTAGGATTCTGGCTGTCTCAGAAGACCAGGCTGAGAGACCCTGCGAGGCATGGGCAGTGTAACTGTCCTTGCACATTATCAGCCTCGGTCAAGCTAAAGCTGTGTTGGTCACTTGCTTGCTGGTCTGACACATCCGACTGAGCCTCAGCAGTCATCTTTCGTGCTCTAGTGCTACAAAACCAATGCCCATGACTCACTTCCCTCATGCGAGTGACTCTGTTGAAAGCATGTGAAAGGAGTTACTCGTGTGTGTGTCAGTGTCCTAGCTTCTTGTGCCGCAGCGACAAGCAATTTAAGCTCAATAGATAAGAATGGGCTGGAGCCGGTCCAGAATTTTTTGATAAAATGTTTTTTTCATTTGTAAATGCTGATTCTTCAAAAAAAAAATTAAACATTAGTTTTGACTAAACTTTTGCCAGGAAGGTTTGAAAATTGCAACCTGAAACCAAATTTTGAAACACTGAACATTTTCATAAAATTCAATTCTGATTTTCCACCAAGCCATGGTAAGGGGATGAAGTGAGAGGATGGTGGGTGAGAGGATGAATATTTTCTGTGAAAATATTTTCTGTGAAAATAAAATATGAATATTGAATAGATTTTCATTGCAAAAATTATTGCAATTCTAATTGCAAAAATTATTGAGGGAAGGGTGAGAATTGCAAAAGCACCAAAGGGAATTAGGAACATAAGTTGATTTGAAAGTCAGGGCTCCTAACTCCCTAACACACTTTTGAAAATTCTCCCAGAAGACACATTATTTATATGTTTGTTTATTATTTATGTATTTATTCAACAATATTTCAAGATTTTTTTCTCATCCATTTTCTGACCAGCTTTACACAACCTGAACATTTTAGGGTGGGATTTTCAACAGTAGCTTGGGGAGTTAGGCACCCAACCGGACTATCAACAGGAACTGCTGAGCACTCCCTCTCTTAAAAAAACATTCCCTTAGTCCACGTTCTCACCCAAAACCTTTGTTGATACAGAGTTCAGGCACCCAGCACAGCCTCATGCCCTTCCAGGGGCTAAACTTCAATCTCTGAAGAGCAGGAAGCAAAGCATTAAGGTACATGCCACCCCTGCAAAGTAACCTTAGCTCTGCCCCTTTTGAGTTGGCTCTAGCCACTGGGAGTGAATGGATTTAAATATGCTGCTGGGTGGCTATCAGAGCAGATAACACCCTTCAGGACCTTTAGAGTGACACAAACTGAACAGTGAGGGGGCAAGTCACAAAGTAGCGCCCTTAATTTGGGGCATTTCCAGAAGTTGCTTTTAAACGAGACAGGTCTGCTCAGAAAATGATAGTCTTGTGAGATTCCTCTTTAGCTTGAATAACACCATCTCTGATTAATTTCCCTTTGGTGGGTGATATATTCATTCAAGGCAATGACCTCATCAGCCATCTAAATAATTCATTTTTATTTTAGGTCATTAAAAAAAGAAGCTATAACATAACAAAGGTACGAATTTTCCACCCAAAAAGCAATATCAAGCACATGTGTTTGAATTGTGAGTTTGTGCACAGGTGTTTGTTGGGGAGTTCAGGGCCGTATTTCACAGTAATTGCTGCATGTGTATGATGTAAGTTTTATGTGTCTGTAAAAGTCCTCATGTATGTTTATAACAAATATGTGTTCCCAAAAATGAAAGTGCATTTGCAGTGGTGTATATTTGTGTCTGTCTGTGATTGTGTTACAGGGTCTGTAACTGTGTGTTTGCACCTGTGTCTGTGTCTATTTGGTAGGGATTTCATAGGGAGTGTGTCCTGTGTATATGTATTGCTGGTGTGTGGGTGGGGGTGGGTATGTGTGACATCTCTGATCCATTTTACATGTATGTTTTAATGCTCATAATTAGCAGGTTTGCTTTGTTTCTGTGTGAACAAGAAAACATTTGTGTTTATACCATGTGTCTGTGAGTGTGCAACTAAGTCTTCCTGTTGTGTATTTGTGTCCAGATGTGTATTTCTGCACTTGTGTGTGAGCTTTTGAAAAGATCATCCAACATGAACAATAGCCCCATTTGAGAGACAGCAAAACAAGAAAACCAGGAACAGTACGTGTGTGAGGAGGGTCTGAATTCGAGGCACTAGCCATTGGGCAGCCTTGTTTTCAGTGAAACTAGCTCAGATTTACACCAAAATAACTGACAGCAGAATCTGTCCCATTTTTACAAAAATTTTGAGAAAAATGTATATTTTATTTAAACCTTCCNTATTCTCCTCCTGTTAGAAGGAGTTGGGTGCAGTTGACACTGGGGTATTCCTCAGGGAGCTGGTAAAGAGAAGCAGGGAGGTCAGGGCAAAGGCTAAGGGCTTCTGCTAAAATACTCCTGGGCTGAGGGGAGTGAAAAAGATGCTGAAGGTTCTGGTGCCAGGCTTGAAGTTCATGACTAAGCTGGTTCCTAGTCTGATAACAGGACAAACCAGAAACTGCCCAAAATTTGATCTGGACTCTGCTGCCAATGTTCCCTCTCTTTAATTTGTAGTACTTCTTCGTGTGTTTAAAAAAATATTTTTTCCAGTGAAAGAAAAAAATGAGAGACAATGGGGAAAACTCACTTTTTTTCCTGATTTTATTTATTTCCCTTTTCTCCCCCCAGTCTCAAACAGGGGGCGAGGCTTTTTAAAGGTTTAAAATGGGAGAGAAAGCAGCACTTTTCTTACTTGTTAAAACTTTTAAACACTTTTCCAGCGGGGCGGGGGAGTTTTAAAACAGAGAGAGGTGTTTTACCTCCCAACTTTTTCTCCTTTTTAAAGAATAAAAACTTTTTTCCACTGACTTTTTGTCAACATCCCATTTTTCAAGTTTTGGTTGAAAAAATATCAGCCAGCCCTAGGTAAAACCCCTCCCCACCCATTCTTCCTGCTCTGAAATCCCAGGCCTCACGCTCTGAAGCTCAAAGAGCACCCATGTTACCTGTCACAGGACAAGGCCTTTGACAAGCAGCTAAGCAATTCTGATCATACTGCCATGTTGGGAATGGGTTAAAATGGGTTGAGAGGCCAATGAATCTGCCTCACCTAGGATGGGCTAGGTCTAGGTCTAGTTAAAGATCAAGCCAAGCAGGGGGAGCCCAGCTGGGGAACGGAGACTCAGCGGAGAGGAGAAGAGAGTTCCCTCTCTCTGGGAAGCAGCCTGAAAGAAGAGTAGAGCAGAGCGGTCACTGCAGGGGTCAGCTGGCAGTCAGAGTGGACTCATGTGCACCAAGGAGTTGTAGCCTGCATGAACCCTTCTGGATGGAGGAATGTGCCGGGGATCTGGCTAGAACAGTAGAGGCACAGCTGTGACAAGGTGGCTGCCAGCTGAACCCAGCCAGGCTGCAGGTCTGGTTACTAGACATTTCTGTTGGACTTGGGTGAAGGTCTGTGAAACATGAAGGGTCGGGACACTCTTGTGGCTGGAGGCTAAAGGACAGTGGGGAAAACCGAGGCAGAAGTTGCCGCAGCCAGTCAGGAGCGGGCGTGTCGGGGCAGCAATTTTGCCACACTCCCGTTCGCACATGAGCCAGAATACACGACAGTCACAGTCCTAAGGGCGTGGGTATCTATGCAGGTTTCTATTGCTGACCGCTCAGATGCCTGATTTCATGTCTGTGAGAGACCGTTATGTGCCACCCCTCTAAGTGACATGCCCTTGTCCTCTGCCTTTAGCGTCTCTGCGGATTCAATGCACCCATCCAATGGCGACTGGAAATCACACCACAACACCTGGCTTCATCCTCTTGGGCTTCTCCAACCTCACGAACCTGCAGGGTTTGCTCTTCATGGTCTTCCTGATCATCTACATGGTGATCCTGCTAGGGAATGGTGTGATTGTCTTGGTCACGGTGCTGGACTCTGCCCTCCAAACCCCCATGTACTACTTCCTCAGGAACTTGTCCTTTGTGGAGATCTGCTACTCCTCCGTCACCCTACCCAAGATGGTGGCCAATTGCCTGGCAGAGGATGGAAGTATCTCATTCACCGGCTGTGCTGCCCAGGTGTATTTCTTCCTTTTACTAGGTGGCACAGAGTGTTTCCTTCTGGCGGCCATGGCCTATGACCGTTACGTGGCCATATGTAACCCTCTGCATTACACACTTATTGTGAACAGGGAGGTTTGTGCTACAATGGTAGCTGGGTCCTGGCTTGTCAGCATCCTGCTACATTTTGGGCAGACGTATTTGGTGTTTTCTTTGCCCTTTTGTGGGTCTCATGAAATTAACCATTTCTTCTGTGACGTGCCCCCTCTTCTGGAGCTGTCCTGCGTGGACACCTACAGGAATAAAATGGTTATCTTCATGGCAGTCCTGCTATTCCTAATCATCCCCTTTTTCTTGATAGTTATTTCTTATATTAAAATCGCCAGGATGATTTTGAAGATGCCGTCAGCCCAGGGCAGGCGCAAGGCCTTCTCCACCTGCTCCTCACACCTCATTGTGGTGACTCTGTTCTATGGCTCTGGCATGATTGTGTATTTAGAACCGAAGTCAAAGGAGTCAGTAGACACTGACAAACTGCTCTCGCTGTTCTACACCATTGTGACTCCGATTTTCAATCCCTTCATATATAGTCTGAGGAACAAGGAAGTGAAAGCTGCCCTAAGGAAATTAGTAGGGAGAAAATGATTCCATGAAATACACACCATGTTCCTCAGATAACATTCTAGATTCCTCTAAAGGCAACGCGGAACCCACAAGACGCATTTCTGGTTCTTCAAGAGATGCTCAAGATTTCTGAAGATATAATCTAGACTACTTGGCGAATCCACCAGACATATTGCTAATTAGTATTCATTCCAGATTACTCAAGACACATTCTAGACATCCTGACGTACTGAAAAGATTCATTCAGACACATTCAACATGATACATTTCATATTCCTCAAGATATAGCTTTATTTGCATGTTGAACTTCATCATGTATATTTTGAATGCAGAAAAAAATATTGAGGGAAATCTCATAACCAAAGCAGCTTCTTAATGTAGGACTCACATTCTTCCACATCTGCTTTCTTGTAAATACTAAAATGTGCTGTAGCTTTAATAAAGCAAACATGTTTGTAATGAAAGAATATCTTGATAATGTAACTTCTTCCTTTCTTGTAGTTTCTGGACAACTGCATTAAAGTCTGAATGTTATCCAGCCTCAGATCTAAGCCAATGTGAAACATTAGTTTTAAATGCAAAGATTATTGTATAACAGTTAAGAAAATATTAATTTTACATTCAAATCATTACTACTAATAGTAATGATTTGAATGTAAAATTAATATTTTCACTGTGTTAATAAGCACTGTGTTAATTTTTTTAGCCCCTCACTTTTAATGAATGTTACCTAGAAGGAAATGTGTATGTTAGTGTTACATTGGTTGGAGAAATCTGGAAGGATAGATTTTGACACCAGGGATGCAATTCTGAATTTGCAAAGCATCTGTTCTAGTCTAGTCAAGTCTCATCTATGTATATTCTTATACCAGGCTCGTCACCATAGCATTTAAGCACTTTGCAACCATGGCTAGGGGTCGGGAACTCTCTATGCAATGGATAGCTACTGAGAGCATTAGGATAGATACACTATTGTCCACATCATTTTGAATGTTGATGTTGCTGAGCTAGGCTGATTCAGGCGCTTAAGAACATACTCTAACTTTAATGAGACTTGAGCATAGGTTTAAAGTTAAGCACTGATTTCCTTCACAGGGAGGCCCTAAAGTGCAGAGCCCAGAGTTCTTTAAAGTGAATAAGTTTCATTAATCAAAGCAGAAGTTAGAGATCAATAAGAAATTGCAAAAGATAAAACAATTATATAGCCATGCTATCAAAGTTAAAACTGATTAATGTAAAATATGGCATGATGCTAAAGCATAGTATAACCCTTCTGCCAGGTGGAGCCAACAACAACAGGGGCCGGGTTCAGTGTCTAGGGGTTCCTTTTCAACAATACAACACAAAACCGGCTCAAGCCCCCACCCAATGACCTGGGACAGTTACACACCACCCTCTGAGCGCCTCTAAGAGGCGATACTTCCCCTCTCACAAGCACAGAGTTTGAGTATAGCAAAAACTTTTAATAAAAGGAGGGAATTACCTCAGCATTAATTTGGGAAAACACCACAACTAGGGTTCTGTGACAGCGTACCCCATAAGGCTTTATGGCGGGGGGCTCATAAATGTATGTATGATATAACTGGAATAGGGTTTTGCTACATAGGCCATGTAACCTATCTATGTAAAGGTTATGATCTACGGGTTATGTTCACCCTAGTTGTATGCAGGCACCATTTGTGTGTTCAAAGTTATGAACATTGGCTATATAATTCCTTGATTTCTAAGTGGCCTCAGTTAGAACATTTGATCACTTCTTGGGAAAGGAATGTGCAAATTAAGTGTTCAATCAGGGGACACTTAACAGACAAAAGAACTTGGAAGACTCCAATCCACATTAGAAGTCTACCTGAGGATGTTCAAGGCAGCATGTGGGTAATGGCTGCTACCTGCAAGTCCTGAGTCATGCATGGGCAGGTGACCTGCCCATGTGATTCCGAATCTCCATTTTGTGACTGGATTCTACAGAGGGGGAGGCGGGGGTCTCCACCCACAAGAGACAGTCTATTTAAACCCGTGGGAGACCCCTCCATTTTGTCTTCAGCTGGCTAAAGAAGAAGCCTCTCTACCACCACCCCCAGGATACTTGAAGGAAACTGAAACAAAGGACAGTAACTACAGGGGGTGTGAGTGATTGCTGGACCCAGGCTAAAAGAAGATTAGCCTGTAAAAGGGAACATTTTGGAACTGGTGAGGATCTTATCTGTATTTAGTGCAATTGGACATAGATTTGCGCATTTTATTTTATTTTGCTGGGTAACTTACTTTGTTCTGTCTGTTACTACTTGTAATCACTTAAATCCTACTTTCTGTATTTAATAAAATCACTTTCTACTTATTAATTAACTCAGAGTATGTATGAATACCTGGGGGAGCAAACAGCTGTGCATATCTCTCTATCAGTGTTATAGCGGGCGAACAATTTATGAGTTTACCCTGTATAAGCTTTATACAGGGTAAAACGGATTTATCTGGGTTTAGACCCCATTGGGAGTTGGGCATCTGAGTGCTAAAGACAAGCACACTTCCGTGAGCTCTTCTCAGGCAAACCTGCAGCTTTGGGGCAGGTAATTCAGCCCCTGAGTCTGTGTTGGAGCAGACGGGTGAGTCTGGCTTCAGCAAGACAGGGTGCTGGAGCCACCGAGCTGGCAGGGAAGACAGGAACAGAGGTAGCCTTTGCACATCAGTTGGCAGCTCCCAAGTGGGTTTCTGTGATCCAACCCGTCACAGGTTCATAAGCACAAACCACGAGCAAAAGACCCACCCCCAAGTAAGTTGGGCAGTGTCCTTTTCCCCTCAGGGTCTTAAGTCCAGCAACCCAACAGTCCCTTTAATGTGCCCGTCCCTTCTCTACACCCCACTCACAGTTGCTGTCCTTGGCCAGTGCAGCCCCAGAGTTCAGAGGTTCATCCACAGAGTTCACCTTCCACCCTGTGTAGAAGTCAGGGGGGGTAAGGAAGCACTTTACATGCTGCACTGCTTGGGCACTCGCTCGTCACCCCAATGGCCAATTGCCACGCCTCTGCAGGGCTCTGCTCTGGACCTCTCCACCAGCTTCTCTGCCAGCCACCTTGCTGGCTGCACCTCTCCACCAGCCTCCCTGCTGGCCACTTGCCATGCCTCTCTACCAGCTGCCTGGCCCCCACACACACTTAACACAGTGTTCAGTTAATGGGACAGCCTCAGCGCTGGTGCATACTGGGCAGTCTCTTACAATAGAAACACTGTCCCAAAGTAGGTCTAATACTCAGACCTAGGTATCAGTGATTTCAGCTCTACAGCATGTAACAAGACTCTCATTTGAGTTTAAATTAGCTCTTTTATTACACAGTGGAGAGGGGTGGGGGTCAGCCCAGCCACACTACTAGGTACAAGTATCTGTCTCAACTCATTAGGCTTTGGAACCCATGTCCCATGCCTAGCGAGTGCCATTCAGTTAAGGGTGAGTCCCTCCATTGGGGTGTGCCAGGTACAGTTCTGCTCCCCTCGGTTCACACAACAAGGAAAACAACCCTTTATTACTCCTGCCCCAATAACAAGGAGACTGGGGATCCAACACCAGCCACACGTGATCATTTGGGCAAGCAATCCCATCATGCTGAGCACCTAGGCACGGTGGATGTGTCCATGCAAACGAGATCAGCTTCTGAAGTCTTTTTCCACAGCTCACCACTAGATGTCAGGGGAGAGCTCATTCAGACTCTGCTTACATCCTCCCCCCAGCCAAGAATTTGTCGTCCCGACAAATCACATTCCATATTATAATAAATTCATTAGTTCCCCCCAAAGGGCCTCAGGAAACCCACTATGGATTCCAGTTGGGGTTAGCACAGAGGAGTCCACAAGCCAATAAGAATTATACAGAGATAAACCTAATCACATCTTTCTAGACATTTTCTGATCTACTTACATATCTGGGGTTTCAAATGAGGAGTTTTAAGTATGATCCGATGATTTCCATACCTGACAAAAAGCTTTTTACAGCATAGTCTCAGCCCTGTCTCTGCTCTGTCCTCTCTCTCCAGAGAACAACAACAGACAGACAAAAGAGGAGTCTTGTTTCAATTTTAAAAAGTTCTGGCCTTCCCATTAGCTATTTTGGCCAGGTACCCACTCGCTTCCTTTTACCTATGCATCGCAGTCAGACTTTTTAACCCTTTACAGGTAAAGCAAGTAGAGAACAGCTACCAAGAGGGATTTTGTAGCTAACTGGCTGGCTGGGTGTCCATAAAAGGGAGTCCCCCCCCCCCCACCCTTCATTTATCACAGTGGCTTTGTAGGTATGCACCAAAAATGCAACATGCTGGCTCCAAGTTGCCTTCTGCTCTGGCCATAAAGTCCCCAATATATCTCACAGAGTTTGATTAAACTTCTCTGGCTGAGGATCACCTTGCGGGTGATAAGGCATTGTCCTAGACTTTTTAATTCCTGCTATCCTCAGCACCGCCTTCAGAATATGACTCTCAAAGTCCCGCCCCTGGTTGAAGTGTATCCAAGCTGGGAACCCATACACTGAAAAATATTTCTCCCACGGCACTCGAGTGACGGTGGTTCCCCTCTGGTCACGTGTGGGATATGCCTGCGAATACCATGTAAAATGGTCAGTCACTACTAAAATGTTTCTGACATTCCTCTTGTCCACTTCTAAAAACAAGATGTCAATGCATACCAGCTCCAACGGTCTGCTGCTGGTGATATTCTTCAGATATGCAGCTCTAGTGGGCAGCGTTTTCCTTTGAAGACATCGAGCGCATGTCTCACATTTCCTATGAACATCTTCTGCCATCCGGGGCCGATAGAACCTACTACGAATAAGTTCTGGGGCCCTCTCCACTCCTAAATGTACAAAAACATCATGCAGGGCCCTCATGGCTAGGACTCTGTACTCTTTTGGTAGCACTAGTTGCATTTGTTGCTTTTGTAAAGGATCAGTGGTAATTCAGTGCAGCACTCCCTGAATCAGTTTTGGTTTGTTCCATTCTCTCAGTAGTAGTTTACTCTCGGGGTTAGATGGGATAATTGCGGCGGGGCTTCGCCCCCCCGTTTTGGCAAGTAGTGTATCACAAATTTCAATATCTTGCAGCTGGGCTTCTTGTCAGTCAGCCGCATTGAGCATGGGCAACGGAGATTGGTCCAACACAATATAATTCACTGAGGCAGATGGCACGCTTTCAGGGGGAAGACCCAGAGCTTCTGCAACACACCCATGAAGGCTCTCATGGGCCTCTGGCTCTCGACAACTCACACTGCAAATAGCTCTCACTCCATCCATAGGTATCACAGCAACTTCCGATGCTTGCGGACACCAGGACAATGCATCCGCATCTACATTGCTTGTCCCTGATCGGTACTGAATGCTAAACTCATAGCTTGCCAAGGCGGCCACCCATCTCTGCCCTGTAGCATCCAGCCTAGCACTTGTTAACACGTAAGTCAGTGGAGTGTTGTCTGTCCACACCTGGAACTGAGCACCATACAAGTAGTCTCAAAATTTATCAGTGATGGTCAATTTCAAGGCCAAGAACTCCAGCTTGTGGGTGGGGCAGCGAGTTTCACTATCAGGCAGCCTGCAGCTGGCAAAGGCTACAGGTTTACAGTTGCCTTCCACTTCCTGGTACAGGACTGCTCCCAGACCCTCCAAACTGGCATCAGAATGCAGGATAAACGGCTTCCTTGGGTCAGCAAAGACTAGGACTGGAGCATGAATTAGACAATTAGTGATTTCTCAAAAAGCCCTTTCACATCTCTTATCCCACCATCGTCCAAATGGTTCTAAGAGGCCATAGTGTCTCTGCTCGGGGTCCTTTGGGGACCTCCCCTTATTCTTCGATTTCAATTTGTTCTTGCTGGACTGATACCCCCTGGTAAGATCATTCAGGGGTTTTACAATGGTAGCATAGCTCTTTACAAATCTGTGGTAGTAGCCACTAAATCCAAGAAAGGTCTTGAGTTCCCGGTAATTACTTGGATGTGGCCATGTAGTGAGGGCATCTATTTTGTCAGGATCAGTACTCACACCCTCTTGAGACACAATGTGACCCATGTACTTCACTGGGGTTCTGAAGAACTGGCATTTGTCAATTGAAAGCTTCAACCCAGAGGCTTCCAACCAATCTAGAACTTTATGAAGTCTTTCTTCATGCTCCTCCAAGGTTCCTCCAAACACGATCAGGTCATCCAAGTAAACTAACACTTTCAGTAAATTCATGTCTCCCACAACTTTCTCCATAAGATGCTGAAATGTAGTAGGTGCTCCAGAAATCCCTTGGGGCATGTGCTTAAATTGATAAAACCCTAACGGACAAATGAAGTCCGTCTTCTCCTTATCTTTTTCTCCTAGAGGGATCTGGTAGTATCCACTTTGAAGATCCAACACAGAGAACCACTGGCTCCCCAACAAACAGTCCAAGGCATCTTGTACCTGAGGCATTGTGTATTGGTCAACTACAGTGTGCCTGTTTAGGGTGCAGTAGTCGATACACATCCAGATTTTCCCACTCTTCTTATGGACCATCACAATGGGAGAGGCGTAGGGGCTGCAGGACTGTGTAATCAGCTCTTGAAGGTGATGCCACACATCTTCCATCTCAGAAAGAGCAATCTTCCGAGATCTCTCCCTAAAGGGTCGGCGGTCTTGTAGACAGATGTAGTGTTCCACTCCTTTTCCACATTCCATGTCCCTCTCATGTAGTGATAATACCTTGGATCTTTTGCAAAGCTTCTTCCTCAGGCGATCCTTCCACTCCTCAGACAGCGGTGAGTCTCCAAAGTCAAACTTTGCAGGATCTATCGCTGGAACTTCAGCTTCACACTGCGGTCTCACGATGGTTTCAGGCTCAAAGAGGTCTGCTATCTTCTTCCCTTGTTTCACAACCAGAATACGGCTTGTTTCATTAGCAATCCATATAATCACTTTTTCCTGGGCTTCAGCAGGTAGGGTTATGACTCCACTGGGAACCAGCACTCCTTCAGGGAGCTCTCCTTCAACCGGCTGCTCTACCATTGCTAATGTTCCTTTACTGCCTTTTAGGCAGGTACTCATCACAATCACCTCCTTTTCTGTCATTGCAGGCACCATGAATGGGGCCGTGCCCACGTACCTCAATGCTCCCACTGGTGAATCAGACATCACCTTTTTAGTGTCCTCAATTTTTCTGTAGGCCGCAGCACAATGTGTGTGTATCACCAAGGTGTTCAGATATTGGTCCCTGCTCGCTGTCTGCAGTAATCTGTGAGTACCTTAAAGAGACTGTAGTTGGTCCCTATTAGCACGAACACATCAGAGACCCCTTTAAGGTCAGGGCATATTAAGGCAGCAGTGTCCACCTCCTGCCTACCCCAGCGATATCCTCTGGAAATTCCAGGTGCACTATGACATACCCTCGATGGGGTACTCATCGATGCTGAGGCCGCACAGGCCAAGTCCTGTAAGGGGCTGTATAGGCAGATGCCTAAGCATCTTCTGGTACAAGGATTGAAATATGATAGTCACCTGGGACCTGGTGTCAAGCACTGCTCTACATTCTGCCCCTTCAATCTTTACAGTGACCTCCGCTCGAGGTCCTATCAATCCTGGTGGGATTATGGCTGCATGGTTCTTTCCAGGTGTGAGTGCCTGAGTAAGTGCAAAATGCGTGGGCGGATGTTCATGAGGGGGGAGGAGGCTTTCGCAGTACTGTGTGAGCTGCCAGTGGCTGTGGACCTTTTACAGGTTCCAAGCGAGATAACAGTGGAAGATGGCACATGGAAGCTAATAGCCACTGGGAGCCAGTCCCCACCAGCTCCTGTCTCTGTTGTAGAGTTTTTAAAGAAAATGTTGGCCTTCTTGGGAAAGAGGGAAAGACAAGGAGACTAGAGATCCAACGGCAGCCACAAGTGATCATTTGGACAAGCAATCCCATCATGCTGAGCACCTAGGCAGGGTGGGTGTGTCCATGCAAACAAAATCAGCTTCTGAAGTCTTTTTCCACAGCTCACCACTAGATGTCAGGGGAGAGCTCATTCAGACTTCTTACAGTAGCAAGAACTTTAGAATCGCAGGATGATAAATCAAAGTCTTATCACAAGATGTTTAATTGTTTCCAATTTTTTCCTCTTTTGGGTAGGTAATTTTGGTACCAATATGGATCCTTGGTGGATGTCCTTAGCAACTTGCCAGTTAAACTTGATCCCAGTCAAATTTCAAAGCATCAGTGACTATTCAACCAAAAGGAATTCTAAACACAGAATTTATTTTATTACTGAAATGTCCATTTAACCCTAATTTACCTTCCCAGGTAATAAGGAAAAGGTTGAAATGAAATGTTTTGCTATTATCAAAACAAGAAAGTTTAAACAAATTGTTCCAAAAGTTCCATCTAAAATTAACACGTCCCCATAAAAAAAAAAAATTGTCAAAGCAGCATTTTCTTACAGAAAACTGGTTAACAAAATTTCGACCAGCTTCAAAAATAACTAAAGGTTATTGGGTACTGATTGGGTACTTCAGTAGCATTTCGTGCATGGCCTCGATAGTGTGTGTGTGTGTGTGTGTGAGTGCGCGTGTGCACGCGCACGCACGTACTTGCTTATTGGTGATGACAAGATGAAACTGTGGAACCAGAACATGGGAATCAAAATTGTTTAGCCACAGAGCTAATCAATCCTGAATCAATCTGGGAACAAATCCAAGTGAACACCAGTTTGGGGACAGAGGTATTTGGTACAATAACAGCCTAGGTACCTCACATGACCCGGGGCGATCAATGTAACGATAGAGAGGAAACAAGGGAAGATTCTTCTCTGACATATCAAGTAGCCTAATGCATCACAGGAAGTGAGGAAAAAAGACCTCTCTAGAAAGGTCAGGCTGTTCTTTTATTGCAAAACCACCCAGGGGGCCGTCCATTTGGTTTAACATACTGCATAGTTGGTTAAAATCTGATGGTGTCTCTCTGCTCTTAACAATTCTTGGTTTTAATTACCCCACCTGAGTCTTGGATTGTGTTGAGGTTAAAGCAGGTCAGAAAATGTCACCAAAACATTTATTTGTCCAAAAAATGACTTTTTAACTAAATGGAAATTCCCATGAAAATGGCTTTGTCCCCAAAAAGTGATATCTTTTTTTGTTTGACATGTAAAATTCTCAACGGTAAATTGAATTTTTTCTGGATCTAAATTGAAAATTTTGGTTTTCCTTTGTTGAAACTATATATATTGATTTGGGAATTTTTAGTTTTTCAATTAAAAGTCATTCTCCGTCTCTTTCCTCCTACCACCCTTTCTCTGGTCAGCTGTAATATGATGTTCTGGCTCTGTTCTGTGATAAGTCTTGTTTTTCATTATATCATCTTGGTCTTGGATTGTGCTGAAGTGAAATCTCTGGTATGTTCTGATGGGGGTCAGTTGATGAGGTGTTTGGTTGAGCCAGTCTTCTGCCCCAACTTAACTGTGTTTGAGTGTCATCAAGGGCCAGGGGTGGTGGAACTATTTGTATAGTGGGGATGCTGAGAGTCATTGAACCAAACTTCAAATCCTGGATATAAAGGAAACCACTTCAAGCCAGGGGGTGTTGCAGCACCCCCATCACCCGTAGATCAAGCACCTATGTCAGGGGCTCCCTAACTTGCTACCCCAGCTGGCTGACCTACCTCAGAACCAGTGGAGGGATTTGAACCCGTGTCACGGCAGCGAGCTGACATAAATTAATGGTTCTCCAGGCAACTTGCAGGCTTAGTGGAACGTGAGGGCCAGCTCCATTCTCCCTTCCCACTCCATTCATGCTTGTAATATGCTGGCATTGGAGCATGGTCTCGCTTGTGGATGCAGCTGCAGAAAGACTAAAGAGTCAGCTCGGCTACCAGCCTAAAGTGATTTCCTCTAGATCCAGCGACAGATGTGTCTGTCTGTGGTATTGTGTGTAGTCCCAGCTCCCTGTACTGGTGGGTTTTGTAGGTTGTGTGTGATGACTTCCCCCTGAGCATCAATGGAAGACGACAGGACTTACTTGTACAAAATTCAGCTAACGAGTAGTTCATGAATTGTTCACCTTGACTATTCCTTATTTGTGACTGGTCACTGACTGCATGCAGGTAATTGCTTCACTCTGATTGGATGGCTGAACCAGTGTAAATAACCAATCAATTGCTGGGATGAACTTCCAGCAGCTAACCATCTGCGCTAAACCCCCTGGAATTCCTAGGATTTACAGACACTGTCATGAATCCACAATGCTTAGCTCAACAGTCGTAAAGAGCAAACACTCCAAGCAGAAGCAGACACAGGAGCTGGACCATTTATTTATAGGTTTGCTCATTTTTCTCATTAGCGAGCTAATATGGCACAACAGCCCTAATTTGTGCATAGTCACTTTTCTGCAGAGTGTCGCTATTCCTTGTTTTACAGAGCCCACCATGCTGCGAGATGCTACAGGAGAGCCGAGTTGGTGTTCCAAACACCTTGCCTTTTAAATCAAACAGTCCATATAAGATACACATGTTCCCGTGTCCGGGAAGCATAGGTAGGGGGTCAAAGATTTTACAGCTGCGCAATGCCATTCAGCCCAGTGTGGTTATTTCTTATTTACATGCTGGCAAGTGAGAGGAGAATTGGGTCCATTTAACCCCAGTGGAGTTACTCTTGATTTACACCAGGGTAAGTAACAGAGGAGGCTTGTGTAAGAGTGGAGAAAACCAGGTTCCCAATAGTTTTAGGAAACACTGGAAATGAGTAACGACCTCCCCTCTGATGTCCCACAAGTAAGAGTCACTCCTCATCCACACCGTATGAGGAAGGAAGTCAGTCTTACTATTGACTTTCTGAGTGCACTTCTCACCTCCTTGTTCCTTAGACTGTAAACAATGGGGTTGAACATGGGCGTCACCACCGTGTAGAGCAGAGAGAGCAGCCTGTCGCTGCCCAGAGAATAGACCGACTTGGGCCTCATGTAGGTGAACGTGACAGTCCCGTAGAAGAGAGAAACCACAATGAGGTGTGAGGAGCAGGTGGAGAAGGCTTTGCGCCGGCCCTCGGCCGAGGGCATCCTCAGGATGGCGGAAAGGATGAGGATGTAGGACAAGAGAATGAGCAAAAATGGGATGAAGATAAAGACCACCGTGACTATGGCAACGGTAGCTTCATTCTTGCGGGTGTCTGTGGTGGCCAGTCTGAGCACAGGGAGAATGTCACAGAAGAAATGGCCGATACTATTAGACCCACAGAAAGGCAGAGTAAATATTGACACTGTTTGACCGAAAGCCACCAAGGTACCAATGGACCATGAAACAGCTGCCATCTGAGCGCAGACTCTCTGGTTCATAACCAGGGTGTATTGCAGGGGGTGGCATATGGCCACGTAGCGGTCGTACGCCATGACGGAGAGAAGGCAGCACTCCGTGATGCTGAAGAGAATGAAGAAGCACATCTGAGCGCCGCAGCCTGCAAAGGAGATGGTCTGGGTCTCCGACAGCAGGTTCAGCAGCATCTTGGGGATCACAACCGAGGTGTAGCCAATTTCCAAGAAGGACAAGTTCCTGAGGAAGAAATACATTGGAGTGCAAAGAGCCCGATCTGTCACTGTGACAATAACTATCAGAGAGTTACCCAGCAGGGCCACCATGTAGAAGGTGAACACCACCACAAAAAGCAGGACTTGCAGTGTCTGGAAATCTGAGAACTCCAGGAACACGATCTCTGTCACACAGGTCTGGTTTCTCTTCCACATCTCTTCAACTTGCTTGACTCGTGCAGACTCCATGGAGACTGCAAAGGATGCAAATAAATTTACAAGTGTTAAATGTTCTTATGGGAAGATAAATTGATGGTCATGGCCAGAGGTGGATTGGACAGCAAGCCCCCACTCTATACACCCACTAGCTTGCTGGAGGTTTCATAATACATATCTGGCTTCAATTCCAACTTTTAACATCCCGAAAAATACCCCTTTGATATTTCTGAGTAGGAAGCTGGAACAATCGAAGAAGATTCTGTCCCCACACAATCCATCACAAATTTAACACTGAATCATAAGAGTGTTTTTCTTTTTTCATCTGTAGATCTCAAAGCAATTGACAAAGGTGGGTACGTACCATTATCCCTGTTTTGCACATGAGCAAGCTGATGAAGAGTAAAAAGATGCAATTTTTCTAAGGTCTCACAGCAGCTCAAAGGAAAAGCGCTGATTAAATTCTTATCCACTAGCCCACCCTGACTCCCCAGGAAAGAGCCAGCCCCAGTGCCTTGGGAATCTAATCCATGATTTGTTCTAAGCAGAAAAGATTGAATTTTCCAAATTTTGAATTTTCAATATTTTTGGCTCATAAATCCAATTTTGTATTGAAAAAGAAAAAAAGAAAAAATCATGCATTTTTTTCTGCGTCTTTCAGCCACCTCTAGTTCCAAGTTCGTCAGTTGAAGTAGCTCTTTTGCAAAGCACACCTTCAGGATCAGGGGAGCTGCAGTATGGAGACCTTAGGTATGAACCTCCATCCAAAAGCAAAGTGGGTGCATCAAACAGATCCCTGACAACCAAAGTCACCCATAACTTCCCTCTCTCTGTCACCTTCATGAGACACTCAGAGTTTTCATCCAACCAACACTTTTAAGAGAAAATGTATAAAGCACTAACCAGGAGATTAGATAGATAGATAGATAGATAGATAGATAGATAGATAGATAGATAGATAGATAGATAGATAGATAGATAGATAGATAGATAGATAGATAGATAGATAGATAGATAGATAGATAGATAGAGTGGTAAAGAAATACCTTACAGGAAGGTTTGTGGAAACCTGTGCAATAAAATAAAATGGTCTAATTCTCCCACTGTCCTGTCTGCTGTGTTGTCTTGAACACCTGAGCAAAGAGAATTCAAAGTGGCTTCAAAAGGCTGGAAGCTGAAGACAAATTCAGACTGGAAATAAGCCATAATTTTTTAACCATCCGGGTAATTAACCATCGGAACAATTTACTAAGTGTTGTGGTGGATTCTGCATCACGGGCAATTTTTAAATCAAGACAGGATGTGTCTCTAAAAGAAACAAGACCATACAAAAACTGTCCACTCATTCACACTGGTAGTTGCATTTCACCCCTGCTTTGCACTCTTTGGCACACTTGTGAATGGTGACACAAGGTGCAAAGCAACAGTGAATAGGGTCTCCTGCATCCTCTTCCCTTTGGAACGGCATTAGATTGTCTCTAAGGTAGTTCTTTGTCCTAGCATCACAACAAGCAGAGCAATGAGAGGGCACTGCTGCATTGTACACTCTCTGATGCTTCCCTCACCCAGGAGCGCTGCCAGCTTTTCCGGCGCCCTAGGCGGCGGAAGGTCCCACCCCCAAAATTCCACGGACAGCCGGGGCGCCGGTGCCCCCCAAATAGTAGCGCCCTAGGCAACCGCCTAGGTCGCCTAATGGGTTGCGCCAGCCCTGCCCTCACCCCTTGCTCAAACGCTGAAGCTTACTCAGGACTCAGGCAAAGTCAGCGAGAGCTTGGAAGGAGTAAAGACTGGATAAAAACTGAGTATGCAGCTCAGGATTTGGCATCTTCCAGAGTCTCTTTCCAAAATATGTCAGATGCCAGCCGCTCATGTATATGTTTTTAGTGAACTTTATGCTTGTGAAAGTGAATTCCTGCCATCAGCCAGAGAGCAGAAAGCAGCAGTGAATGATGCCCTGCTCTGCCGCGCTGGTCCAATACCCACCCCTTTCCACAGAGGGCCAAACAAATCTTATTGATATTTAAACCACCATAGGACCTACAGTGCCCATGCAGAATAACAGCCCCATTGGGCCAGGTGCTGCACAGACATAGTGAAAGGCAGTTCCTGCCACAGTGGGCTTGTTAATCTGAACACAGAAGCCAGACAATGAACTATTATTTACAACATATTTCAGATAGGGAAACTGAGGCACAAAGTGACCAAGGGTGCAATTTTCTGAAAGTGCCTAAGGGCCAGATTTTCCAAGGTATTTAGGCCCCTGCTGGGAATTTCAAAAGCACCTAAGCAGGCTAGGAACCTACCGCCAGTGAAATCAATGAGAGTTATGCAGCTAACGTATTCAGACACTTCTGAAAATTCCACTAGGAGTCTGTCTGCATCTTCAGGCACCTAAATAACGTTACCAATCTGTCCTGTAGACACGGAAGAGCCTAGATCTTGTTGAAAGTCAAGGAGATTTAGGCTCCTAAATTATTTTGGTGCTTTTCAAAAAAAAATGTCACCCTGCATGGCTTGCCCGGGGTCCCAAAGACAGTCTGTGGGAAAGTGAGGGATTGAAGCCATCTTTACTGCTTTCCCCACGAGATTACCTTTGTTTAGCAAGCAGTGAGATTGGAGGCTTCATCCTCCAGGTTCTTCATTTCCAGCATCTTCCATCGCTCTTCTCTGGGCTGGCGAGTGATGAACCAACACAGCCCTCCCCCCTTAACTCTCCCTCTGCCGAGCCATGGAGCCTTTCGTTGCTTAATCTCTGATTTGTAATCTTTATCATGGACAAACTTTTCAAATCGCAACAGCCTCTGAAGCAATGACGGAGCTTCCTTGGCACTAGCAGGCTGGGGTTTTCAGAGTAAAGTCCATGGGAATTGGACACCTAACTCTCTAAGCAAACTCCAAACTCTGAGACAAAGAATTTGTCACCTCGTGCTTGTGTTGCTGATGACGAGTACCTGGGAATGGATTGAAGAGGAGCTTTTAAACTCTCCCTAAGATCCACAGGGAATGTGATGGCCAAAATAGAGCAGGTGGCTCTTCCCTTAAGGATGTCACCCAACAAACAGGCTAATAATGCTCTTCTTGTTTGTTTGCTTCAAATTAGTGTTAGGGGAGAAGTGCTGTACAGTGCTGTCAATATCCATTGGGGGCAAGACGGAAATGGACTCTGGGGAATTCGGACTCTAAGAGCAATTCAAGCTTTGCCCACTCTGTTTAGCGTTCTAGCAGAGACAGTCAATTAATGCTAACAGGTTGGGATTTACCAACAGTTTCCATTCTGCTCAGCAAGGAGCTGTCAAGTGTAGAATTGGTCGGGTTGGGGTTTTTTTCTTTCCCAAAGGACATTTTGTTCAAAACAAAACAGTTTGAGTTCTTGTCCAAATTTTCCATGGTACATTTAGACTTTTCATTGAAAAGCTGGAAACCAAAAACATTTCACTTTTCAGCAACTGAAATTAAAAAAATTGGGGCCAAAAACTGCCCACACTCAAAATTTGGGACTGAAAATTGGGGTGGGGGGGGGGAGTTTACAGTTTCAGGGATTTGGATTTTGATGGAAAATTTTCAACCAAGTCCAATCATGTGTCAAGTCTCCTTCTCCTTGTTTATTGCTACAATTCTGTGGCTTCCTTTAATTTCATGGCTGTTACTGAGCATCACAGCAGTAGAGATAGAATTCAGTCATTGGGCCAGGAGGAGAGAGAGCGCAAGAGAGACACTGGGGGTATCTCTATACTGGAAAGTAAAGTCGCCCTATATTAGGCCGACTTACAGCCACTGCAGTAATTACTGCAGTGGTGCATGTTCACACGACCCTCCTTGGGTCGGTGGTGCATGTCCTCACCAGGAGCGCTTCCACCGACCTAAAAGGGGCAGTGTGGGGAGCTGAGAGCCCGGGCTCTCGGCTCCACTGGCAGCCTCCTGCTGGAAGCTTGGCTACCCCACAGGCTCCCGGGCTCCCGGCAGGCTGCCCCCACCCTCGGTTCCCCATTCCCCACGGGGACCATGGGAACCCGCCCGGGGTTTCTCAACTCCCCATTCCCTGCCGGGAGCTGGGCAGCCTTGTCAATTTCACGGCTCCTGGAGAGAACTGGTGCAGAGAAGCCCCAGCTCCCAGCCGGAAGCGGGGCCCTGCCATCCAGCTCTCCAGAGGAGCGGGGGGCAGCTGGGCTCTTGCTGCCTGGCTTTCTTGTCAATTTCACAGCAGGAGCCAACCGATGAAAGTAACCTAACTACACCGCCATAAGCCCTACGCCTCTGGTGGAGGTGGAGTTATGATGTTGGGGGAGTAGGGCACTTACCTCGGCAGGAGCAAGGCTGTAGTGTGGACACTGACATAACTAGGTCAACGTAAGCTGCCTTACGTCGACCTAACTGTGTAGTGTAGACCAGGCCTGACACTAGAGCCTGGTGGGTCGTGCATTCAGCAGGGCGGTGGAAGACCCAAGATGGAGTCCTCCAATGACTATTTAAGTATTTATCCAAAGTGGAACAGCTTCAGCAGGAGAGATTGAAGGAGCCCTAACATTAGAATAGCCCCTAGCTCAGTGGTTCTGGTCCACATTTAAGAGGGAGGAGAAAATCACTGGCCTGTAGTTTGCAGGAGGTAAAACAACACACTCATCATGGCCCCTTCTGGTTTTGAGAGCTCTGAAAGTATGAATCTAGGAGCTCCCAATGAAGGGAGTATTCTGTGTGTTCCTGGTTCTGATTTCACTCCATAGTGATCAGAGACAGAAGAGGAAGGACCCAATTCTAACAAATATCATCTATGGAGTTTGCCCTTTAGCTCAATTGTTGTCTCCTGAGGGCAAGATTTTGAACGGTATTTAAGTGGCTAGAAAAAATGCAGACACCTAGTGACATTTTCAGAAGGAAACAGGCCCTGAATGCCCATTGATTCAATAGCAGTTAGGCACTTGAACATCTCACTTGATGCCTAGCTGCATCTTGAGGCAAATACACCTCTACCCCAATATAACGCTGTCCTCGGGAGCCAAAAAATCTTACCGCGTTATAGGTGAAACCGCATTATATCGAACTTGCTTTGATCCGCCGGAGTGCACAGTCCCACCCCCACCCCCAGAGCGCTGCTTTACCGTGTTATATCCGACTTCGTGTTATATCGGGTCGCATTATATCGGGGTAGAGGTGTAAATGCCTTTAACGCTCTGGCCCTGAGAGTTTGGAAACAAAGAGCCAGTGTACTAAGCCCAGATCCCTGGTGGTGGGGATGGAGGGTGTGCGTACACATGCAAAGTATCTGGTGTAACTGGCACGTTATTATTTTGAGCTACTGGAGAACTTTGAACTTGCCCAAAGGCCCAGATTCTCAGCTCAGTCATGATGGTGTGAATCCGGAGTCATTCCACTGGCTCCAGTGCTGTCTCTGTCTCTGTTATCAGAACCTGAGCCACTCTCTCTGTGATGTTAATGCACTGGGCCAGATACATCCCTGGTGTAACCATGGTGAAATTGGTGCAGTTACACCAGGGAGCGATTTGGCCCAGTCATGCCATTGAAAACTCCTTGCACTGAGCTCGGGCTAGGTCATGCCGCAATAATGTTGTTTTTAATTAATACCCAAAGGGCCTAATTGCAAACCCTCCATCACCACACAGCTTAGATTCCATTTAGGAGTCATTATGTTGTGTTTATACATCAGCTATTTAAATCCCATGTTCCCTGGTTGTTAGGAACAGGCTTCCTCAAGGCAAATTCAGCTGGACTTTTCACCCCTCGGTGTTGGAAGGAATCCAGGTGCTGTCTCAATGCTGGTAAAAAGGGATGACAGTTTGGTAGCCTGAGCCCATTTCATATCAAAACCATGGCTACTCCTCCGGTCCTAGAACCAGGCCATGCGAAGCCACCTGGCAGGGCTTTGGTAACGTCTGGTGGAGTTTGACCTGACCCTCATTGTTAGGTTGTTTTTCACTCTTTACCCTTAGACTGGGTAGCAGCGAATCCATGCAGAATACGTATGGATGCTTGAGTGTATCGAGTGTCTGACCAACCACTTACCACCACCAGAAAGAAAGGTGCTAGCTAAACACTCAAGCATGCTCTAATAACCAGGTCATTTTCTTTGCAGAGCCCCTCAGAAATTCATGATGCTTTAGGAATGGAACCAAGGGGGGTTAGGTGCCTTTGGAAGTCACTGTGAGTTGGGCTTCTAACCCCCACAGACCCCCTTTAAAATCCCAGGCTCTGTGGGTAAACATCATGTTTAGTTTATGCGCAGTGTCCATAGAAAAAGCAACAACAATGGTCTGAAAGGCCTTAACCAGTCATTTTGGGCAGCGTGCCGTTATTATTTTATAGCACACACAGGTGTGCTGGAAGCATCAAAGAAAAATACCATTCCTTGGTGACCGAGCTCGCACGCCAAACAAATGACACGTTAAAATACAGCAACACTTCAGCAATCACATGAGACACATAAGCGACCAAGAGCCTGGCAGGGCCTGCCCATACAGCAAGTTACCACACGGCAAGCCAGGACGTGCAGCTTTTGTTCCTCGTCAGAACTCCATACAAGAGGTTTGCCTGGGTCCTGAGCTCTTGCCCATATGTGAGCAGTGCTGGGGTACGCTTTGTGCTGCTGTTGTATAAGCCAGAGGCTCTCAACCTTTCCAGATTCCCGTACCCCTTTCAGGAGTCTGATTTGTCTGGTGTACCCCCAAGTTGCACCTCACTTAAAATCCACTTGCTTACAAAATCAGACCTAAACTACAAAAGTGTCACGGCACGCTGTTACTGAAAAATTGCTTCTTTCTCATTTTTAACCACATCATTATAAAATAAATGGATTGCTATTAGGGCTGTTGATTAATCGCAGTTAACGCATGTGATTAACTCAAAAAAGTAATCGCGATTAATCGTAGCTTTAATCGCACTGTTAAACAACAGAATACCAATTGAAATTTATTAAATATTTTGGATGTTTTCCTACATTTTCAAATATATTTATTTCAATTACAACACAGAATACAAAGCGTACAGTGCTCGCTTTATATTATTATTTTTTATTACAAATATTTTCACTGTAAAAATGATAAAAGAAATAGCATTTTAGTACTGTAGTGCTATCTCTTTATCGTGAAAGTGCAATTTACAAATATAGATTTTTTTTGTTACATAACTGCACTCAAAAACAAAACAATGTAAAACTTTAGAGCCGACAAGTCCACTCAGTCATACTTCTTGTTCAGCCAATCGCTAGGACAAACAAGTTTGTTTACATTTACAGAAGATAATGCTGCCCACTTCTTATTTACAATGTCACCTGAAAGTGAGAACAGGCATTTGCATGGCACTTTTGTAGCTGGCATTGCAAGGTATTTATGTGCCAGATATGCTAAACATTCATATGCCCATTTATGCTTTGGCCACTATTGCAGAGGACATGCTTCCATGCTGATGACGCTGATTAAAAAAAATAATGCATTAATTAAATTTGTGACTGAACTCCTTGGGGGAGAATTGTATGTCTCCTGCTCTGTTTTACCTGAATTCTGCCATATATTTCATGTTACAGCAATCTCGGATGACGATCCAGCACATGTTGTTCATTTTAAGAACACTTTCACCGCAGATTTGACAAAACGTAAAGAAAGTACCAATGTGAGATTTCTAAAGATAGCTACAGCACTTGACCCAAGGTTTAAGAATCTGAAGTGCCTTCCAAAATCTGATTGGGACAGGGTGTGGAGCATGCTTTCAGAAGTCTTAAAAGAGCAACGCTCCGATACGGAAAGTACAGAACCCAAACTATCAAAAAAGAAAATCAACCTTCTGCTGGTGGCATCTGACTCAGATGATGAAAATGAACATGTGTCAGTTTGCACTGCTTTGGATGGTTATCGAGCAGAACCCATCATCAGCATGAACGCATGTCCCCTGGAATGGTGGTTGAAGCATGAAGGGACATATGAATCTTTAGCACATCTGGCATGTAAATATCTTGTGGCACCGGCTACAACAGTCAGGTGACATTGTAAACAAGAAGCAGGCAGCATTATCTCCTGCAAATGTAAACAAACTTGTTTATCTGAGCGATTGGCTGAACAAGAAGTAGGACTAAGTGGACTTGCAGGCTCTAAAGTTTTCCATTGTTTTATTTTTGAATGAAGTTATTTTTGTACATAATTCTACATTTGTAAGTTCAACTTTCATGATAAAGAGATTGCATTACAGTACTTGTATTAGGTGAATTGAAAAATACTTTTTCTTTTGTTTTTTACAATGCAAATATTTGTAATAAAAAGTAAATATAAAGTAAGCACTGTACACTTTGTATTCTGTGTTTAATTAAAATCAATATATTTGAAAATGTAGAAAACATCCAAAAATATTTAAATAAATGGTATTTTATTATTGTTTAACAGCTCAATTAATCATGCAATTAATCACGTGATTAAACACGATAATTTTTTTAATTGCGTTATTAATTTTTTAATCGCTTGAATGCCCTAATTGTAATATAAATATTGTGTTTCCATTTCAGTGTATAGTCTATAGAGCAGTATGAACAAGTCATTGTCTATATGAAATTGTAGTTTGTACTGACTCCACTAGTGCTTTTTCTGTAGAGTTGATGTACCCCCTGGAAGACCTATGTGCATAGATGCCCACTCCATGGGTGCTCCAGGGCTGGAGCACCCACAGAAAAAAATTAGCGGGTGCTTAGCAACCACTGGCAGCCAAGCTCCCTCCCTCCTCCCAGTGCCTCCCACCCACCGGCAGACCCGCTGATCAACTCCTCCCCCTCCCTCCCAGCATCTCCTGCATGCCACAGAACAGCTGTTCAGCGGCATACAGGAGGCACTAGGAGGGAGGGGGAGGAGTGGGGATGGGGTGCGCTCGGGGGAGGGGGAAGGAAGAGGCAGGAAGGAGACAGAGCGGGGGCAGGAAGAGGCAGGACAGGGGTGGGGCCTTGGAGGAAGGGGTGGAGTGGGGGCAGGTCTGGGGGTGGAGCAGGGGCGGGAAGAGGTGGGGTAAGGATGGGGGCTTGGAGGAAGAGATGGAGTGGGGGTGGGTGTAGGGCAGGGGGGGTGTCGAGCACCCCCCCAGGTACAGAGGAAGTTGGCACCTGTGCCTCTGCATACCCCCAGGGGTACGTGTACCCCTGGTTGAAGACCACTGCTTTAAGCCATTGAAGGAATGGGACATGCTGGCCCCAGTCCCTTCGGTGCTGTTCTAGAAAGGCAGCCTGCTCAACTCCCGGCGTCCTATTGAACCTTTCCACCATCCCATCAGATGTGGGTGTGCTGGGGTGGGGCTGGTTTTGAGGAGCCCTAGAATCTCCCAAATCTGCAGAAACGCTTTGTATTCAAAGTGTGTCCCTTGAGCTGTGTGTTACTCATCCGGGATCCCAAATGTGGTGAAGAATTCATTCACTAGGACCCCAGTTGCTGTCACAGCTCTGGAGCTCTTACTGGATAAGCCTCAACAAGTCCTTTTGTGAAGCAGTCCAGAGCGACCAGCAAATATTGACCGCCAGCCTCTGTCTCAGGAAAGGTCCCAAGAACACCAATGGCAGTGCACTCCTTTAGCCCCTCGGAAATTTTAAAATTGTCATTGATGGAGAATCCACTCAACCCTTGCTAAGTTCTTCCAGTGATTAATCACCTTCACTGTTAAAAATTTACACTTTATTTGCAGTATGAATTGGTCTAGCTTCAACTTCCATCATGTTACACCTGTGTCTACTCGCCAGTAGAGCCCATTACTAAATATTTGTTCTCCATGTAGGTACTTATGGACTCTGATCACCATCTCTTTGCTAAGCTAAAGAGAATGAGCCCCTTGAGTGCACGACTATAAAGCATGTTCTCCAATCGTTTAATCTTTCATTTCCTAGGAGCTCATAAGGTTTTATCAAACGGCAGTCAGAAAAAAGTCAGACACTGGATTCAAATTGTTTAAAAAGTGGAAATTTCTGACATTGTCAACCCAATCCACACAAACCCAACATGAAAAAACAATTATAGGTTATTTGCAATAGCCATTTTTGTCACTTTTACATTTCTTAAAACTAAATATTTACCACTTCTGTTAAAATGAAAGGTCTGCAGCAAATTTACCTGCAGATTTCTACTGCCCTGCGATGGTAACAATAATAAATCAGACAGGATGCTAATAAAAGTTTATTGAAAATTTTCCATCAAATTTGTTTATTTTAATTAAAAAATTGAGTTTTGACTAAACAAAACTGTTCACGGAACGAGTCTGCTCTTTTCAAATTTTGATCAAAACCTGAAACCCTGAAAAAAATTGGTCAAACATCTCTCCCTCTCGCTTCTCCCCCAACTTTTTTGGTTTTGGGCAGTTTTCATAAAAATATTTTTGGTGTTTGGTTGCTGAAAACCAAAATATTTCTGATTTTCAGGTGTTCAGTTTTTTGATGAACAGTCAAAGTTCTCCAGTGAAAATGTTGCCAAATATATATACATCATTTTCAATTAACTTTTCCATGCCAGCACAAAAATCCATTCACTTCTATTTGCAGCAGTCTATTTCGTTCGCACTGGTGTTAAAAAAAAAAGCATTAGAACAATGATGATTCAGTCATTCCCAATGCTCTCTTCACTTGGCACAACTGTAATGCAGGTAGAGATGACAATGACAATTTAGAATGGTTCCCTACCCTGTGATTTCTCTAAATGGTTGTAATGCAAATAATACAATAAATGGTAATTAATGTTTCCCTAGAGTATGTGCCCCATGCAGAACTGTGCCTTACATTGTACAGCCCACTTCCCATGACAATATCAGAGTCAGACCCTTTGTTGGGTTGATTATTGTCTCTGCTTTAGTTATTCTTTTCCAAGGAAGCAATTTCTCCTTAGCGCTTTCCTCAGAGCAGATTTCACTTCCTGGTTCCTCAGGGGGTTCAGGGCTGGGGTGACAACACTGTACATGAGGGTGGCGACCATCTCCCTCTCAGAGGAGCTTCCTGCAGAGGAGAGCATGTAATTGAAGATGACCGGCACATAGAGCCGTGCCACTACCATGAGGTGGGAGATGCAGGTGGAGAAGGCCTTTCTCCTGCTTTCCTGGGAGCGGACCTTCAGGAGAAGGAAGGAGATGATGTAGAGGTAGGAGAGGAGTGTGAGGGCAAAGGAACCCAGACCAATGCCCCCAGTAACGATGTTGAGCAGGGTCAAATTGAGGTGGGTGCTGCTACAGGCCAGGCTCAGCAGGGGCTTGATGTCACAGAAGAAGTGCTGGATTTCATTGGGGCCACAGAAATTCACCTGAGATGTCATGACCGTGTGCATCAGCGCGTGCAGGAAGCCGTTGGA
Source organism: Platysternon megacephalum (assembly GCA_003942145.1). NCBI lineage: Eukaryota > Metazoa > Chordata > Testudines > Platysternidae > Platysternon > Platysternon megacephalum. Next base: position 111,998 of record QXTE01000502.1, read on the forward strand.
CCAGGTGGCCGCTTCCAGGAGCAGGCAGGTCTGTGGGCTCATGACCAGCCTGTAGCGCAGCGGGTTGCAAATGGCAACATAGCGGTCATAGGCCATGACAGCCAGTAGTATGGCCTCACTGCTGCCCAGAAAGTGGAAGAAGTGGAGCTGGGCCAGGCAGCCGGCAAAGGAGATGGTTTGGCGCCTCGAGAGGAAGCCGACCAGCATCTTGGGCACAGTGACCATGCAGTAGAAGATGTCCAGGCAGGAGAGGTTGCCCAGGAAGAAGTACATGGGGGTGTGAAGCCGGGGCTGAGCCAGCACCACAGCTATGATGGCCCCATTACCCAGCAGACTGGTCAAGTAGAGCAGGAGGAAGACAACGAAGAGAGGGCGCTGTAGCACCAGGAGATGGGTCAGGCCCAGGAGGACGAACTCGCTCACCACTGTCTGGTTCTCCATTGCTGTGGAGGGAAGAGGACAAAGCAGAAGAAAAGCAAACAGGCTGAAGGTGCCATCCAGTACCATGTCAATGGTCCCATTCCCAATGCAACGGAGCTGGATGGAATCAAACACTTAGGGGTTTTGTTTTCTGGCTGCAGCCACAGGTGCAATCTGTACCCAGATATGACTGAGCAGTAAAAAGAGGCAGAATAATTAGAGCAGTTTGCATTTCTTTATAAAGCTGAGAGAGAGAGAGAGAGGATTCATGGGACCAGGGCTGGAGAGCATAGTCATAAAAGATCTGGAAAAAGGGGTAAACAGTGAGGTGGCAAAATTCACAGACAATACAAAACTACTCAAGATAGTTAAGTGCAAAGCAGACTGCGAAGAGTTACAAAGGGATCTCACAAAATTGTGTGACTGGGCAACAAAATGGCAGATGAAATGCAAAGTTGATAAATGCAAAGTAATGCACATAGGAAAACATAATCCCAACTATACGTATAAAATGATGGGGGTCTAAATTAGCTGTTACCAATCAGGAAAGAGATCTTTGTGGACTCATTGTGGCTAGTTCTCTGAAAACATCCACTCAATGTGCAGCAGCAGTCAAAAAAGCTAACAGAGTATTAGGAAAGGGAAAGATAATAAGACACAAAATATCATATTGCCTCTATATAACTCCATTGTACACCCACATAGAATCATAGAATCGTAAGACGGGAAGGGACCTCGAGAGGTCATCTAATCCAGGCCCCTGCACTCATGGGGCATCTAGACCATCCCTGACAGGTGTTTGTCTAACCTGCTCTTTAAAAACTCCAATGATGGAGATTCCACAACCTCCCTAGGCAATTTATTCCAGTGCTTAACCACCCTGACAGTTAAGAAGTTTTTCCTAATGTCCAGCTTAAACCTCCCTTGCTACACTTTAAGCCCATTGCTTCTTGTCCTATCCTCAGAGGTTAAGAAGAACAATTTTTCTCCCTCCTCCTTGTAACAACCTTTTATGTACTTCCAGACTGTTATCATGTCCCTGCTCAGTTTTCTCTTATCCAGAATTAACAAACCCAATTTCTTCAATCTTCCCTCATAGGTCATGTTTTCTAGACCTTTCATCATTTTTGTTGCTCTTCTCTGCACTTTCTCCAATTTGTCCCCATCTTTCCTGAAATGTGGCACCCAGAACTGGACACAATACTCCAGCTGAGGCCTTATCAGCGCAGAGTAGAGCAGAAGAATTACTTTGCGTATCTTGCTTACAACACTCCTGCTGGATATTCGCTTTTTTTGCTACAGTGTTACACAGTTGACTCATATTTAGCCTGTGGTCCACTATGACCCCCAGATCCCTTTCCGCAGTACTCCATCCTAGGCGGTCATTTCCCATTTTGTATGTGTGCAAATGTTTGTTCCTTCCTAAGTGGAGTACTTTGCACTTGTCCATCTTGAATACTGTGTTCAGCTTTGGTTGCCCCATCTCAAAAAAGACATATTAGAAATGGAAAAGGTACAGAGAAGGGCAGCAAAGATGATTAGGGGGATGGAACAGCTTCCATATGAGGAGAGAATAAAAAGAAGGGGACTGCTCAGCTTGGAAAAGAGATAGTTTGGGGGGATATGATTGAGGTCTATAAAATCATGACCGGTGTAGAGAAAGTAAATAAGGAAGTGTTATTTGCTCCTTCTCATAACTCAAGAACTAGGGGCCACCAAATGAAATTAATAGGCAGTAGGTTTAAAACGAACATAAGGAAGTATTTCTTCACACAACGCACAGTCAGTCTGTGGAACTCATTGCCAGGGGATGTTGTGAAGGCCTAAATATAACTGGGTTCAAAACAGAATGAGATATATTCCTGGAGGGTAGGTCCATCAATGGCTATTAACCAAGAAGGTCAGGGACAAATCCTCATGCTCTGGGTGTCCCTAAACCTCTGTCTCCCAGAAGCTGGGACTGGACAACAAAGGGTGGATCACTCCATAAATTGCCCTGTTCTGTTCATTCCCTCTGCCACCAGCCACTGTCAGAAGANGAGGTTAAGAAGAACAATTTTTCTCCCTCCTCCTTGTAACAACCTTTTATGTACTTGCAGACTGTTATCAAGTCCCTGCTCAGTTTTCTCTTATCCAGATTTAACAAACCCAATTTCTTCAATCTTCCCTCCTAGGTCATGTTTTCTAGACCTTTCATCATTTTTGTTGCTCTTCTCTGCACTTTCTCCAATTTGTCCCCATCTTTCCTGAAATGTGGCACCCAGAACTGGACACAATACTCCAGCTGAGGCCTTATCAGCGTAGAGTAGAGCGGAAGAATTACTTCGCGTATCTTGCTTACAACACTCCTGCTGGATATTCGCTTTTTTTGCTACAGTGTTACACTGTTGACTCATATTTAGCCTGTGGTCCACTATGACCCCCAGATCCCTTTCCGCAGTTCTCCATCCTAGACAGTCATTTCCCATTTTGTATGTGTGCAACTGATTGTTCCTTCCTAAGTGGAGCACTTTGCACTTCTCCACCTTGAATACTGTGTTCAGCTTTGGTTGCCCCATCTGAAAAAAGACATATTAGAAATGGAAAAGGTACAGAGAAGGGCAGCAAAGATTATTAGGGGGATGGAACAGCTTCCACATGAGGAGAGAATAAAAAGACGGGGACTGCTCAGCTTGGAAAAGAGATAGTTTGGGGGGATATGATTGAGGTCTATAAAATCATGACCGGTGTAGAGAAAATAAATAAGGAAGTGTTATTTGCTCCTTCTCATAACTCAAGAACTAGGGGCCACCAAATGAAATTAATAGGCAGCAGGTTTAAAACAAACAAAAGGAAGTATTTCTTCACACAACGCACAGTCAGTCTGTGGAACTCATTGCCAGGGGATGTTGTGAAGGCCTAAATATATAAATAATGAGATATATTCCTGGAGGGTAGGTCCATCAATGGCTATTAACCAAGAAGGTCAGGGACAAAACCTCATGCTCTGGGTGTCCCTAAACCTCTGTGTCCCAGAAGCTGGGACTGGACAACAAAGGGTGGGTCACTCCATAAATTGCCCTGTTCTGTTCATTCCCTCTGCCACCAGCCACTGTCAGAAGACAGGATACTGGGCTAGAAGGACCATTCATCTGACCCAGTCTGGCTATTCTTAGGTTCATATTAAATTTTTGAGGCAATGGTTTGTGAGAAACCCAGGACTGACTCACAGGCGTGCTCAGGGGAGTGGCGGGAAGAGGCAGGTGTCCAAGGAACTGAAGAGAAATCAAAAGTCCCTTTGACTTTGCTGAAAGGAAACTGGGAGAACATACCATTTGAATAGAGTCAAGACAGCAAGCGTGAACCGCACGGTTTTTAGAAGAAAAAGAACAGGAACAAGACAGGTTATCTACAGAGGCTGTTTTAATCCATTTCCACAACCTCTGAGCTAAAATACTCTCCTATCTGGATTTATCACAGGACTGGTCAAAAGTTTTCCACCAATCATTTTGACAGAAAACTGGGTTTTTGGCAGAAAGTGTGTTTTCCTCAAAATATTTTAATTTTTTTGTCAACAAACAAAATGCCAAAAAAAATTGGGTTTTCAAGTTTTTAGTTCAGTTTTTCAATGTAAAATTTTATCAAAAATTGTGTGGGTTTTTTTTCATTTTTTGTTGAAATTTTCTATACAAAACCAAAACATTTTATGACCAGCTCTGTTTATAAACTCCATATAGTCTAGGACAATTAGAGCTGGCTTAAGCCCAGCCAGGTAACAAACAGAGAACGAACCCAGCTTTTCCAATTAGCAAGTGAAGTTTAGGGAGGAGAAGAAACACAGGTGACCTAAAAGAATGATTCCAGCTAAAGAAGAGACCCTTTCAGTGAGGACTTTATGGAAAGCCCTGGCTCTCATTGACCTCGCAGTGACAATGTTAACGCCACCAGGAGTCCAGTCTTCAAGAGACAGTTTATCTGAACAACATTGCGCTAGATAAAATCAACTGGTTTTCCTATCAGTTTCATGACTACCTATATAGCTATCTATGCAAGCACTTATACTGGGAATCATCACCACAGAATCTGAATAACTCCCAAGAATGCACTCTCGGGGTTAAATGAAAGTGCTCAGTGAAGCAGTTTTTGAGAGGGGACCACAGACTATGCAGTGGGGAGCTTGGCAGGAGCCATGAATTTGAGGGAAGAAAGACTGAGGGACTGAAAACCAAGATAGAAATGCCAGAGAAGAGCAGAGGGAGGGAGGGAGGGAGTTGAAAGGTGAAGGGGCGGTGATCAAAGAATGGGAATAAGATTAGATAGATAGATAGATAGATAGATAGATAGATAGGTAGATAGATAGATAGATAGATAGAGAGATAGATAGATAGATAGATAGATAGAGAGATAGATAGATAGATAGATAGATAGATAGAAATACCAGTGGCAAAATCAGCCCTTTGGTAAGTGGTGTATTTTCTTCACTGAGTTTGGTCCCTGATCTCTGCATGGTGACCAAGGTGGATAGGTGAGCCAGTGGGTTAGAGACATTCCAGGATTTAACTATAGGCAAATGCCAAAGGGACTCTGCGCTGGCTGAAGCACCGTACCTTGTAGCTGAATGTGTCTTGTACATAATTAATCTTCCCAGCTGTTCAGGAGCCAGCAGGAACATTTCCCCTCTTAATATTCCTCCACCCTTTTGTTTTGTTTTAAACAAACGATTGTACAAAGCAAACAGACCTGCTTGTTCTACCTCATCCTTTCTGCTAAGCGAAGAATCACGTTGGCAGCAGCGCTGCTGATCTTCCCTGCACGCTCTCATTCCTACTACAACCTGCTCATATTTAATGGGCCTCCTCCTCTCAATACACTGGGGATTAACAGCAGAGAGTCGCTGTTTATTGGAGAAAACAGCAGGCACTAGTTAACTCTGACTGGTCTCCCCAGTGTGAATGTTTTGCTTTTGATGGGAGAACCCCTCTCTGTTGGCTTCCATGCAACATATCATTGTGCAATAGCTTCATTGTCTGGCTATCCATCCATCTATCTGTTTGTACTGGTGCCTGCCCATCCTGATATTATCTGAGGCCTCCCAGGGACACCAGCCTTTGTAACCTAGTTGAGATTTCCCAAGAACTTCAACTGAAATACAGTTTTAGGTAAAATATCAAACAGATTTATTAACTACAGAAAGATAGATTTTAAGTTGTTATAAGTAGCAGGCTTAAAAGGTCAGAGATAGTTACCAAAGAAAATAAAAGATAAGCGCATAATCTAAATCTTAACCCTTATCACACTAGACAGTATTTAGAACAAGCAATTTTCTCATCCCACTGGATGTTACAGTTCACAATACACAGGCCTCTCGCTCAAGCCTGGGACCAGTCTCCTCTGTTGAAATCTTCTGTCTCTCCAGAATTCTTGTTGCTTCCAGCATAGGTGAGGGAGGAGAAAGGCCCAACCATGATGCCCTAGTCCCCTGTTTTATATCCTTAGTTCATGTGCCTAGAAGACAGTTGTCCAGACATGTCCTGGTGGGCGTTGCTGAGTCACAGTGATCAAGTAAACCCCCATTGTGGTGGACTTGTACAACTGAGTCATAGAGTTGATTAGTGGCTTGTTAACACCCACCTGCCAATAGAGGCTCTCAAACTTACAACATATTTCAGTGACAACAATACAGCAAAATCTCATAATTTCATACACACTAACGACATACATGTTTGAATAGAACAACAGGTTTCAGCAGATCATGATCTTTCTTATGATATCTTACATGGCATGCTCTGTATGGAATATCACAACCATCTATGAACGATGAACATGGGGGTTACAGGGTGCTATTTGGAGGTACAATGTGTCATACCAGGCTCTCATGTTTTCAGGGTTTCTGGTGAAAGGACTCTGAGAACGCTCCATAGTTTCCTAGCTGGTCAGTTGCAGACAAATATAAACCACAAAGGACTTTAAGGAGGATGGCTGGCTTTTTGTTGACTTGCTCATTTTTGTCTAGCCCTTTTCATTTATTTTTCTTATTTAGTGCTCCTCTAGGTCCCTTGGAAAGTCCCAGTTTAGAAGCTATTCTTTGGGCTCCCATAATTGAAAGTCTTGTCCACAGAATTACTTCTCTTAAAGAAATCTAAGTACAATCTCCGTTTGTATTAATTCATCTCCTGAATCTTTCTCCCTCTGCACCAGTACTCTCTCTCTCTCTCTCTCTCTCTCTCACTCTCTCTCTCTCTCCCTCATTCTCTCAATGCCAATGCTGCAGAAAGAAAAGAGCAAGTTGTGAGCAAGGTGTGCTTTTGGCGAGAGATAAATGATTAAGAGATTGCACGGCTAGAAGGGACCGCTGTGGTCATCCAGTCTGGCCTCCTGTATAATATAGGCCATAGAACTTCCCCCAAAATAATTCCCCAAGCAGATCTTGATTTAGAACAAATCCCATGTTGATTTAAAAATTGTCAGTGATGTTCCAATGACTAATTGCCCTCACTGTTAAATATTGATGACACATTTCTACTTTTATTTTAAAAAATGAAGGCTCAAAAATGAAGGCCCTGATCACCTTGGGGAAGCATGACACCTGCAGGGACAAGTATCTGGTGAGCAAGCTGCAAACAAGAGGTTGTGAAACTGCGACCATCTCTCCCTCCAGTGCCCCTGCTCAGCTGAGTAGAAAAAAAGCACAGTCTAAACTACTACGATCTCCTTGGGGCCCAGACCATTCCCTCTGTCTTCTCTGGAAAGAGACAGGCACAAAGCATTATGGTCCCATAGTAAAGTGCTGCAATGCTGAGGTGAGAGGAACAGGTGGAAAAGGCCTTTTGCCTCCCACTGGTGGACGGGATTCACAGGATGGTGCTGATGATACAAACATAGGATGTCAAGGTTAATAGAAATGGGGAAAGTGCATCTAGGAAGGTAAATATATAAAGAACCAGGATGATCAGGCTGGTGTTGCTGCAGGAGAGTTTTAGCATTGGGGTGAGATCACCAGAAAAATGGGCCGTTTCATTGGGGTCTGTGATAAATGAAGGGGCCTTCATTTTTGAGCCTCATTTTTGAGCCTTCATTTTTTAAAATAAAAGTAGAAATATGTCATCAATATTTAACAGTGAGGGCAATTAGTCATTGGAACATCACTGACCATTTTTAAATCAACATGGGATTTGTTCTAAATCAAGATCTGCTTGGGGAATTATTTTGGGGTTTAGCTTTTTCATACCTGGTTTTAAAGCTGCTTACAGCATTGCTGCTCTGTGTCTCCCCTCTCCGGAGAACAACAACAACAAAGGGGAAGTTTTTCCCAATTTTAAAAAGTTCTAGCCATCTCTTTGGCTCTTTTGGTCAGGTGCCCACTCCCTTTCTTTTACCTAGCCAGGGAGACTTTTAACTCTTTAAAGGTAAAGCAAGCAAAGAACAGCCACCAAGAGGGACTTTATAGCTAACTGGATGGATGGCTGAGTGTCCATAAAAGGGAGTTACCCCCCAACACACACTTCATTTATCACAGGGTCACAGAGAATTAATTGGGACAGAAAATACATGGATGGTCTCCAAACTAGAAATCAATTTACGCAACATACAGCCATGGGATTTGTCCACAGCTCCCTCCCGTCTCTTCCACACCCCCTCCAATCCCCCAGAGATCCCCAAATAACCCCCTCCTATAGCTCCCACCTCCTTCCCCTCAGCCTCCCACCCAACCCCCACTGTGCTCCTGTTTAATCCCATCGAACCCCCTCCTGCCCCACCCCCAAATAAACACATCCAACCCACCCAGAGAAATCCAAACCCCACAAAACCTCCTCCTGCAACACTCCCCCACCCATCCCACCTCCCCACTCCACCAACCCCCCTCTCCCCACATAAACCCACCCCTGTGGCACAACCCCCCAGATAAATGCCCCCAGGAAACATCGCCCTGCCAGTCGCCTCCCCCCCAAACCCCCACACCCAGACCTTCCCCTGCTGCCGGTCACCGCCTCCCCAGCGCCATTCCTTAATAAACCCACCTCTGAAAACTGCCCCTACGCCCCCATCCCCCACCAACACCAAACCACTTCCCTCCGCACAGCCTCCCTCTATCTTCACCCCAGCCCCCTACCACCACCCCTTAGTCCCCCCAGGGCCCTTCTGCAGCCCCCAACACCCAGGTCCATCTACCCTACACATCAGCCCAAATACCCCCAACTCCTGGCTGCACCAAACCCCTCTCCCTTCTTCCATCGCTCCCATCCCCTGGGGCTCACCCAGAAACCACCCCCCCCAAACACAGGGCCCCTCACACTTTTACCCTGGCACCAGCATCCTGCCTTCACTGTATGTGGGGCTGGGGACCTTTTCCCTCCTTAACCCTCCACATCCTTGTTCCCTTGGGGTGGTCGGACAGCTCAGCCCCCAATCACTGAGAGGAGCCCCACAGCAAATCTGTGAGTGAGGAGAGCCAACGTACTGGAGCGGGGAGCCGAGCCCAGCCCCACAGGAGAGGACCCACTGCTGTGGGGTAAGTGCGGGGTGAACTCGCTCCCCAATCCCCCATTCTTCCCTTGCTGGGGCCTCACAGCCACACCAGGCTGGGGTAGAGACAGCGAGAGTGGGGCCTGGCAGTTTTACCGACCTCCCGCAAATCTTCACCAGCCCCCAGTGCACTGGCGCTGAGTCACCAATCCCTGGCTGGCCTGATCTGGCCTCTGCTGGGCAGCAGCTGTGACTAAAATGATCAGAATGGACTTTTTTCACCTTAAAAGCTATGAATCCGAGTTTCCATCCCCACCCCACCTCCCGGAAGAGTGGGTTAAGGCGGAAGTGTGACTCTTGCAGGGTGGAGAGAAGGTGTGTGCATGGGGGGGGCAGGGTTGGGATTCCAAGGCCCCCTCTTTCTCCTGTCCCTGCACAACTGAGTAGAAAGGGACACCGTGTAAGGGGCCCGCTGATCTCCTTGGGGCACAGACCGTTCCTTCTCCCAAGGTGGGAGGAGTTGCAAGTGTTTTGGAGGATAGGAATAAAATTCAAAATTATCTGGACAAATGAGAAATGGTCTGATGTAAATAGGATGAAATTCAACAATGACAAATGCAAAGTACTCCACTTAGGAAGGAACAATCAATTGCACACATACAAAATGGGAAGTGACTGCCTAGGAAGAAGTACTGCGGAAAGGGATCTGGGGATCATAGTGGATCACAAGCTAAATGTGAGTCAACAGTGTAACACTTTAGCAAAAAAAGCGAACATCATTCTGGAATGTATTACCAGGAGTGTTGTAAGCAAGACACGAGAAGTAATTCTTCCGCTCTACTCTGCGCTGATAAGGCCTCAGCTGGAATATTGTGCCAGTCCTGGGCGGCACATTGCAGGAAAGATTGGGACAAACTGGAGAAAGCCCAGAGAAGAGCAACAAAAATGATGAAAGGTCTATGAGGGAAGATTGAAGAAATTGGGTTTGTTTAGTCTGAAGAAGAGAAGACTGAGAGGGGACATGATAACAGTTTTCGAGTACATAAAAGGTTGTTACAAGGAGGAGGGAGAAAAATTGTTCTCCTTAAACTCTGAGGATAGGACAAGAAGCAATGGGCTTAAATTGCAGCAAGGGTGATTTAGGTTTAACATTAGGAAAAACTTCCTATTCAGGTGGTTAAGCCCTGGACCAAATTGCCTAGGGAGGTTGTAGAATCTCCATCATTGGGGGTTTTCAGAGCAGGTTAGACAAACACCTGTCAGGGATGGTCTAGATAATACTTAGTCCTGCCATGAGTGCAGATGACCTCTCGAGGTACTTTCTAGTCCTACACTTCTAGGAATCTAGGAATCTCTGCTGTCTGGAAAGAAGCAAGCACAGAGCAATGCGACTACGAACAAGAAATAAATCATAACCCTTGCAGGTTGGAAGAGAGTATCCAATGGCACTGAGATGGGGATTGTTAAGAACTCCACATACAGAACTAAACAAAGGAAGCCAATTTGCAGTGTGCAACAATAATTTTTATTGGTCCTAAAAAAAAACCAACAATACATATTCTTGAGCAACATCTACCAGCTCCTCATCCATTCACTTACTGTTTACTAGAGCTGGTGAAAACTTTTTAGTCAAAGCTTATTTCAACAAAAACTTTTTCATGAAAAATGTCTGAGTCCCTCAGAGATACCGACTTTTTTTTTTTTGACAGAAAACAAAAAACAAACAACAAAACCATTTTTTTCAACTTCCAGCTGAAAGTTTTCATATTTCACCTGCCAAAAAACAAAACTTTTTTCATTTTCATGGCTTTCAGTTCCTTGATGAAAAGTCAAAAGTTTCTGCCAAAAATAACCCCCCAAATCATTTTCCAACCATCTCTATAATTTACAAATACATTTATGCACACGCACGTCTTTCATACAGCACTTCGGTATCAGGGGCCACGTGGACCCTGCCGCTTTGACAAGAGAAACCTGATTGACTGATCCTCATTTCAGTCAATTAATCTGAATTCTTTGTAAGCGTCACAGATCTCCTGACAGCGTTTCTCAGGGCCTCCTTGACCTCTCTGTTTCTCAGGCTGTAGATGAGCGGATTGGCCAGGGGCGTCAGGACTGTGTAGCAGACAGAGAACACTTTGTTCAGGGCTCTCAGGGTGCTGGATTTCGGTAGCATGTAGACAATCATTATGGTCCCATAGAAGATTGTCACCACGATGAGATGAGAGGAGCAGGTGGAAAAGGCCTTTTGCCTCCCGGTGGTGGAAGGGATTCTCAGAATGGTGCTGATGACACAAACATAGGACGTCAAGGTTAATAGAAATGGGAGAACTATATTTAGGAAGGAAAATATATAAATAACCGGTGTGATCTGGCTGGTGTCACTGCAGGAGAGTTTTACCATTGGGGTGAGATCACAGAAGAAGTGGTCCATTTCATTGGGGCCACAGAAAATTAACTCTGACATGAGACACACTAATATAGTACAAGATAGAAATCCACTTATCCAAGACCCAGCTGCTAGCTGGAGGCACAGCCGGCCGTTCATAAGATTTCCATAGTGCAGAGGTTTGCATATGGCTAAATACCGATCGTAAGACATTGCTGACAAGAGATAACATTCTGTAGTTACTAGAAAACCAAATACAGCCAATTGTGTGATGCAGCCCTCCACAGAAATGGTTCTGTCCCCAGTCAGGAGACTGGCCAGCAGCCTGGGCAGGATGGTGGAGGTGTAGCAGGTCTCCAAGCAGGACAAGTTCCCCAGGAAGAAGTACATGGGGGTGTGGAGGTGTTGATCAGCCACAACTAGTGCAACGATGAGGAGGTTCCCAGCCATGGTCGCAATGTAGATCACTAGAAACTGCAGGAAGAGAAGAATCTGCAGCCCAGGTTGATTCCCGAATCCCAGGAGGATGAATTCTGTGACAGGTGTTTGATTTCCCCCTTCTGCTTTCTCCATGAGCTGTACTAGTAGGAAGAAAAGCACCAAACAGTGAAATAATTTTCTCTCCTATTAAACAATAGAAAGTTTCCTCCATTCAATTACATGAACGTTCAAAGAGGAAAATGACAAAGTCACATATTGTCTTCTAGGGCCACGTAACGGACCTGTGAGACTCGGTCAGAAACACGGGTATTGACACATCCAAGAAGAGCAGTGATTCCTCTAATCTGGAGTCCTGTCTTAAAGAACGGCCAATACCAGATGCTTTAGAAAGTATTCAGGTCCCTTAAAGACCTTTGCACAATCTCATATATATGGGGAATGTAGCAGCCATGCACAGACGCCCCCCATCCCTTCCTTGCCACCACAGACACGCTCTACCCCAGCTGCACTCTGCAGCCCAGCTGATGAGTGAGTGTGTCTGGGCCTGGATTCAGAGCAGGGTCATGCTCCCAGCCACGCTCTGCAGTGCCACAGGGGCAGGGAGTAGGAAGTGAGACGGAGCAGGAAATGCAGAGCTCCAGCTGGTCTCCTTCCCACTACGGCACCGTTTCTTCCTCCGTGAGATCCCCAGGATCTGATTACGGGCTTGTCTAAACGAAAAGCTGGGGTGTGACTCTCCAGCGCACTAGCCTGCCACGTACTATCGCTGCATGGACCCTGCTGCAGTGCACTCAACGTTCCCAAGTGCACTCTGACCTCCCCCCGTTTCAAACAGCCCTGGGCAAGGTCCACTAGGGGACTTGTAGTGCACGATAGCAGGGTCTGCGCAGCCCCTTACTGCCTGGCAACCTAGAGCGCTGCAGATTTCCACCCCAGCCGGCCACGTACTAACTCCCTGTGGGGACAAAACCCCAGGAAGGATCAGATTTAAATTGAATCCGCTGCAGGAAACGGCAATGCTGAGTGGGTGTGGGGATTGGGACCTAGTTTCCACTTCCAGGCTGCTCCCCCCAGTGTCTCCTGCTCTCAGAGCTTGTCTGCAGGGTGGGGGAGTGCACTCAAGAGCAATGGGATTTCTAAAGGGCACCAGCAAGTTGCACGCGAACTGGCTCGTATAGACTCTTCCTGGTGCCCACTGAAGTTTCCTTTGTGCACGACGTTTGGTGCACGGTAGAACTGACACCCCGTAGTTGTGCACCACCACCCCACATGGACAAACCCGCACTCGCTCGGCAAAGACACCTACCTTCTACTGCTGCACTGGGCTGGCGCTTGCTCTCTTGCTTGATGCACACACCTGTGTGTATTACGAGGGATCTTCATGCCTCCTGCTCTGGAGCCTTCCAGGGTTTATAGAGGAAAGCTGCCTCGTGCTGCCTAAGGCGGCTGTTGGGATCTCCACTGAGGCTGCTGATAATGATCCCATTGAAAGCGCCCTCAGGAGGGAATTCAGTGCTATGTTGTTGTTAAAACAGTGTAAACATTGAGGCCACTGACTACCGAGGCCTGGTCTACACTACAGAGTTAGGTTGACGCAAGGCAGCTTATGTCAACCTAACTGTGGAAGTCTCTACACTTAAATTTCACTCCTGCCAACGTAACTGCCCCACTACACTGACTTAATAACACCACGAGAGGCGTAGAATCAAGGTCCATGTAGTTAGATTGATGCAGTGTCAGCGTAGACAGTGCGTTGCTTACATCGACTGTTACTGGCTTTCAGGCGCCTTCCCCACAATGCCCAGCACTGACAGTACAACCGATACCAGTGCTCCTGGTGAGGCCGCGCACCGCCGACACAAGGAGCAAAGTGTAGACATGCACAAGCGATGTAATTATTGTGGCAGCTGTATGCCAACATATGTTAGGTTGACTTAATTTTGTAGTGTAGACATGGCCTGAGTAGAGCAGAGTGAGTTCCTTAGGATTTGGCCCATAGAAGTTATTCTTTGCTGACTCTCTGGGCTAGATTGCCCATTCCAGGATGAATTAACAGGAGTGATATATGTAAGACATGGGAGGGAATTGTTCTGCTCTACTCAGCACTGGTGAGGCCTCAGCTGGAGTGCTGTGTCCAGTTTGGGGTGCCGCACTTTTAGAGGGATGGGGACAAAATAGATACAGTCCAGGGGAGAGCAACAAAAATGATAAAGAGTTTTAGAAAACCTGACCTATAAGGAAAGGTTGAAAGAATTGGGCATGTTTAGACTAGAGAAGAGAAGGGGGGGAGCATGATCCCAGTCTTCACAGATGTACCAGGTCATTAAAAAGAGGATGATGACCAATTGTTCTCCATGTGTACCGAGGGTAGGACAAGAAGGAATCTATAACAAAATAAGCAGGAGGTGGGAGGCACTCCAGAATCACAGAGCAACCTTGTGGCCTAGCGGAAAGACCATTGGACTGGGACTATTCCCAGCTGTGCTCCTGGCCTGCTGGTTGACTGTGGGCAAGTCACATCGCCGCTCTGTGCCTCAGTTTCCCATCTGTAAAATGGGAGTATTGCTGTAAAGCTCTGGGGGATCTGCTGATGAAAAGGACGATAGCAAAGGTAGGTCTTTTGATTATTAGTGAGCCCCTGTAGCACGTCAACTGCAAATTTAGTTGAGAACTACAGCTGTCTAAAAGGCATTACAGTACTTTTTATCAACAAACATTTCTCCTCTGTTTAAAAAACTAGGAAATAAAATGTCAAAAAACTTTGTCAACGTAGAGTTAAAGTGCCTGGTGATAGCTCAGGCCATTCCAGAATGCTGAGTTCAGCTAAACTCAAACTTCTGAAAACCAGGAAACACAGAGAGAAGATAAATGCCTACACAACCTTAACTCTGCCCTACTTGAGCGATGCCCCAGAACTCCCATAATGCACACACTTTCATTCTGCTTTTTCACTAGAATAGACAGGCACTACCTGCACTTGCCCTGCACTCAAACACTCATCCTGCTCCCCAAAAAGAACACTACCCATGTAAAATTTAGAAGCCCCTTCACCCCTTTTCACAACCCCTTCACACAGGGCACCACCTAAACCTAGACTTCTCCCTATCCAGATTTAAATCCACAGATTGTTCTCATGTCCCACCTCACTACGGACAATGCCCATTCCAATATAGATGTGACGGGTTGGATCACAGAAACCCACTTGGGAGCTGCCAGCTGATGTGCAAAGGCTACCTCTGGTTCTATTCTCCCCTGCCAGCTCACTGGTTTCAGCAACCTGTCTTGGTGAAGCCAGACACACCCATCTGCTCCACCACAGACTCAGGGTCCGAATAACCTGTCCCAAAGCTGCAGGGTTTACCTGAGAACAGCTCACAGAAGTCTGCTTGCCCTTAGCACTCAGATGCCCAATTCCCAATGGGGTCTAAACCCAAATAAATCCGTTTTACCCTGTATAAGCTTTATACAGGGTAAATTGTTCATAAATTGTTAAAACTCATAAATTGTTCGCCCTCTATAANCTGTTCTCTTCCACCCCTTTATATATCTTTTGCATAAGGCGGGAATCCTTTGTCCCTCTGGGTTCCCCCACCCCTCACTGGAAAAGCACCAGGTTAAAGATGGATTCCAGTTCAGGTGACATGATCACATGTCACTGCAAGGCTGCATTACTCACTTGCCAGCACACACATATACAGGAAGACTCACAGGTAAATACAGCCATCTGCAGACAATGGCTCTGGTTAATGGGAGTCATCAAGATTCCAAACCACCATCAATGGCCCACACTTTGCATAATTACAATAGGCCCTCAGAGTTATATTTTATACTTCTAGTTTTAGATACAAGAGTGATACATTTATACAAATAGGATGATCACTCTCAGTAGATTATAAGCTTTGTGATGATACCTTTTGCATGAAGCATATTCCAGTTACATTATACTTACTTATTATCATGTTTTTATAAAACTATTCCAATTACATTATATTCACTTATGTTTTTACAAAATCATATAGACTGCACAACGTCACAATAGAATTGTCTCCACTGTGGCAGGAGCAGGGAACTGGGGTTTTCTTGCCGGGGTACTGTCAGTGGGGAGGTGGGTCTGTGCATTCACAAAGGGACTTGGGCATTGAGTGTCGCAACTCCTAACTTTTTGGTGCCTAGAAAAATCACAGGGCTGCACAAAGCCTTCTTGGTGCCCCTACAACAAAGGAGGAGAGATCGGCACCTAAGAACAGGATCCATAGAAGGACCGCACACTCAGCTGAGAGACACCCGAGCTAGCCAATGGGAGATGACGAGGAGGAGGGGGGGTGTCCTCAGCGCCACCCCTCTCAAGAAGTTCAGCACTTAAATCTGGGCTGGAGGGGGAAGCCTCTCTCTGCTTGGGACTCTCAGCCCCTCTCTGAGTTAGACACGGACACCTCCTAGCTTTGAGTCCAATGTTTAGGCTACGCCGGGGTCACACCCTGGGTTCAAGTCCCCCGGCCCCAGAGTGGAGAAAGGATTTGCCATCCCTCAGGTAAGTGCACTAACCACTGGGGTTACTGGCGATATTGGTGGGAGAAGGACTCCCGCAGTCTCTCCCATTGAAGCTGTTCCTCTTGGCATAAATAATAAAAGAAGCCTTGGCCCAGAGACAGTAAATACGAAAAGGGCTCCGTAGCCTGGAAGACCGAGTGCTCCCCGGGATGCGGGAGACCCGGAATCCGAATGACTTTTTCATTATTTAAAATCTAGGAATCAATTAATTCAGATCCTGACCCCCAAATAACCCCCTCCCCCAATCCATGCCACCCACCTCCCCTCAACTGCCCACCCAGCCCCCCAGCTCCTGCTTAAACCCATCTAACCTCTTGCTGCCCCATCCCCAAATTACCCCCAACAGAACCTCTGCCAGGGCCCCCCACCCATCCCACCTCCCTCCCACACCAACCCCCATCTCACCAGAAAAACCCACCCCCTGCCACAAAGCCCCCTAATAACACCCCCCCCCGAAAACATCACCCTGCCCATACCCTCTGTGATGGGTTCCCCCAGGGTGCCACCTGGAACTGGGTTACCACTGAGCCCTGCTGACCCACCAGCCTGGGCTCCCTCTTACAATGTACTGCTGTGACAAGCTGCAAAGCCCTCCAGGCTCCAACCTGCACCTTCACCAGCACACATACCAGTAGGGATACACCCAGATGCAGTTACATGCAGGCAGGCTCTCTGACCAGCCCCTGCATAGGAAGGCTACAGCTAGGGCAACTACAAGCTCCTCAGGCACGCACCCTCTCTGGAGTTTAAACCCAAAATTATACCAGCTTGTGCTGCACAGGGATCTGTACAGTGTGAGCTCATAACATTTGACCACTCCCTTAATGTGGAGAGGAATATGCAAATGCCTTTTACCCCTGAGGTATGATTCCCACACTGGTTCAGAATAGAGCAAAAATAAGTTTATTAACGACAAAAGATAGATTTTAAGTGATTATAAGGGATAGCAAACAGATCAAAGCAGATGACCTAGCAAATAAACAAAAAACACAATCTAAGCTTAATATACTAAATAGATTGGATATGAATAGCAGATTCTCACCCTAAGAGACGATACAAGCAGGCTGCAGATTCTAAAGGGGCAAGTTGCACTTGCTTACCTCTTTGAATTCCTAGGTGTTCCATTCACAGGCTAAAAATCCCTTTAGCCTGGGTCCAGCACTTCCCCCAGTTCAGTCTTTGTTCCTCAGGTGTTTCCAGGTGTGTTGTTGTAGGGAGAGTGAGTACCAGCATGATGTCATTTCCCCTTTTTATATCTTCTTCCCACTTGGTGGAAAGTTCTTTTGCTGTGACCTGGGTCAAATAGTTCCCATTGTGTAGTGCTATCTCTGAGAGGTTTCTATTGTACACAGTTCCTGGGGTAATCCTTGTGCTTGTGTGCATTTCCTCAGTAAGCCATTAACACTGTTTGTCCTTTTTACTGTTGTACCTGAAAGGTTGCTTGTGGGTGTTTTCAACCTCACAACATGTTTCAGTAACACATACATAGCCAAACTTCATAACTTCACATACGATGATAACACATACAATCCAACAAGATATTACTGTCTAGCAAATCAAGACTTTTATAATGATACCTCACGAGGCCTAATTTGTACAAAACATATCCTGGGGAATATTGGGGTGCCAGGGTGTCACACCCTGCATGCC
>QXTE01000502.1:132566-165613 GCA_003942145.1 Platysternon megacephalum
TGCTGATACCCTCTCTGCTCCCACGGAAAGCCATGGAGGAGACGCTCAGCAGGAGACACGAAACATCTCAGCACTGGGCTGGGAAGGTATATCGGAAACTGCCCCCTGGGAAAGGCTGTAGGGGCAGCTGACAAGCAGCTGAGAACCTGAGGAGCAGGGTCCCTGAGCAAACAATGAGCTGTTGGGGAGACAGAGGGGGACAGCCAGCCAGAGAGCAGGAGGGTGCGGAGAGGACAGACAGAGGGATGTGTAAGGGCTGAGATGAGAGCTGGGTCTCCTTTCTGATCCATCAGTGTCTATGGCCGCAAACCTCAAAGCAACCAACTCTGAAGTCCTTCCTCCAGCAGAGCTCCCAGCGTGTGAGGACACAGCCCAAGGGGGTGTCTAAGACCAAGGGCTGCGTAGGCGTAAGGACCTGAAGATCTGCCCCAAGGCTAGTGACGCTCACCTTCAATCCTCAGCATGCAGCAGCGCGCTCTCCATGGCCAGGGCCTGGTGTCAGTCAGCCTTCGTGTCTCAGTTCCTGGGCAGACCCCTGCCTGTGGCTGCTGGGACGGGCGCCTCTCACTGCCCAGGGTGATTGCTGGCATCACACAGACCCTTAATGCCTCCTGTTCTGGGTTCTTGCTGGGTTTATGAGCGAAAACAGCTTTCCCCTGGGCCTTGCCGCTGCTGTTAGGATCTCCCTTAGGACTGCTGCCGGCGATGCTCTGGGTTCCCTGCAGAGGGGAGTTGTTGCTTTGTTACCTGTTTAAACAGTGCAACATCATAAGAACGGCCCTATGGGGTCAGACCAAAGCTCCATCTAGCTCAGTGTCCTGTCATCCAACAGTGGCCAGTGCCAGTTGCTTCAAAGGGAATGAACAGAACAGGGCAGTTGGCAAGTGATCCATCCCCTGTCGTCCAGTCCCAGCTCCTGGCAGTCAGAAGTTCAAGGACACCCACAGCATGGGGTTGTGTTCCTGACCCTCTTGGCTAATAGCCATTGATGGACCTATCCTCCATGAACTTATCTAGTCCTTATTTCAACCCTGCTTTACTTTTGGCCTTCACAACATCCCCTGGCAATGAGTTCCACAGGTTGACTGTGCGTTGTTTGTCTGCCTGGGGTCAGACTCTGGCTGGTGTCTGCAGCGTTACCCCAAGCGGGTAAAGTTCATGGGACCTGAAGGTTACAGGGGCTGCTCCTTCCTGGTTGCCCAGAGGGGGGAGAACCACCATTCGCTCCATGTTTTTGTGGCTTCCTCTGCACCAGCGGGTGGGCCAGGTGAGCCACAGAGGGGTCCAATGCCGCAGTCTAGCCACAGTTCAGCAGCTTCACGCTGTCCCCAACATGGGCCATGCCTGCCACCGTCTGGCTGGCCCAGAATGGACTGAACAGGGCCCCGTCCCCTCTGGAACCGGGGCTGGGAAGTCAGATGAACAATTGTTCTGGTGACAATTTTCTGAGCACCTCTGCTAGCTGTACAGTCACTGGGCCCAGCCAGCCACCCCTGGTGTCCTTCTGAGGTCACCCCCATCACTTAAATTGACACTCGCTTCGGCTGGAGGGAGCTGCCCAGAGGGGGGCGTGTGAGGGGCCCAGGCTGGAGGGAGCTGGCCAGAGTATAAAATAAATATAAATTAAAAATCAATTAAAAAAATATAAAACAACATTTAAAAGCATATGTGACGGGTTGGTTCACAGAAACCCACTTGGGAGCTGCCAGCTGATGTGCAAAGACTACTTCTGTTCCTGTTCTCCCTGCCAGCTACCGGTGGCTCCAGCACCCTGTCGTGGTGAAGCCAGACACACCTGTCTGCTTCAGACACAGACTCAGGGTCTGAATAACCTGTCCCAAAGCTGCAGGTTTACCTGAGAACAACTCACAGAAGTCTGCTTGCCCTTAGCACTCAGATGCCCAATTCCCAATGGGGTCTAAACCCAAATAAATCCGTTTTACCCTGTATAAAGCATATACAGGGTAAACTCATAAATTGTTCGCCCTCTATAACACTGATAGAGAGATATGCACAGCTGTTTGCTCCCCCAGGTATTAATACATACTCTGAGTTAANGACTCAGGACTGCAGGTAGCAGCCATTACCCACATGCTGCCTTGAACGTCCTCAGGTAGACTTCTAATGTGGATTGGAGTCTTCCAAGCTCTTTTGTCTGTTAAGTGCCCCCTGACTGAACACCTAATTTGCACATTCCTTTCCCAAGAAGTCATCAAATGTTCTAACTGAGGCCACTTAGAAATCAAGCAATTACACAGCCAATGTTCATAACTTTGAACACACAAATGGTGCCTGCATACAACTAGGGTGAACATAACCAGTAGATCATAACCTTTACATAGATGTGTACCTGGCACAGGCAGCACAAAACATATTCCAGTTATGTCATATTCCCACAAAGCCTTATGGGAGGTACCATCACAGCATAAAATAAAAAAAACCATAATGATATTTAAAAAAAAATTTAAAGCTCAGAAATTGAACCCAGACATGCTGGGTGAGAGTCAATGGGACATGTGCTGCTCTCATCACACTTTAGGCGTGTCTGAGCACCCCATGCCCTGCCCCTCACGGACAGGTCTAGATAGCAGTCTCACCCCAGCCCTGCGGCCACCCCAGCCCACATTAACAATGAACTGTGAGACCCTCCAGGCTAAGGGAGTTAGACACCCAAATCCCATTAAAATCCCAGCCCTATTGAAAGTTAATGGGGGACGTGCATACAGCCTTATTGTCTACACGTGGGTCTGTCCAGACACGCTGGATTGGTTGGGCTGTATTGAAATTTGACCTGCTGATAGGATTTTAACCTGGGTTAACTAACGTGATGAGAGTGTCAATCCAAGTGACGACGGAGTGTCCTCAGAATGACACGGGAGTGGCTGGGTAGCTGAACTCAGAATCTGGCCCCACTGTCTTTTACAGCAGATAATTGCCAATGGAACAGTTTTCCATCTGACTTCATATCACCAGTTTCAGAGGGGCTGAGGTTCTGCTTTGGGCTTTTAGTTCAGGCCATTCTGAGCCAGCCAGAGGTTGCCAATAAGGCCCATACCAGGGACAGGGTGGAGCTGCCGCAGGGTGGCTGGATAAAAGTTAACTCCATTACTGTTACCATCAAGCAGCCTCCAGCTCCAGATCACAAGCAGCTCACTATTAACCTGTGTGGACCGGACATTGAGCAGGGAGCAGCTGTCATCAGAGATGGGGCGGGAGGATGCTCGAAAGATGTGGACGCTCTCTCATACATCAGCGGCTGCTGCCATGTTCCGGGCGTCTCAGTGACATCCGTGGGGACGTTATGACATCCAGCTTCTGACGTAGCTCCAGATCTATAGAGCAGCGGTTACACCAACTCTGCTGTACGACCGTGAAACCTGGGCTCTGGGGCAGGCTGAGGAGTGGCGGAGTGATGGGTTTTGATTCTCGTTGTCTCTGTCAGCTGCTCCATATCAAGTGGCAGAACGAAATCAGCAATGAGGATGTTTGTAGCCAAACCCAGCAACTGCCTCCATCGGCACCTGTTCAGTTCCAGCGGCTTTCTTGGTACAGACATATTATTAGGATGGACGACCAACAAATGCCAAAGGGGGTTTACCAAGCAATGCCGCTGTATGGTCGGCAGTCACATGGTCACCGAAAGCATCGGTGGCATGATAAGCTCTCCAGTGATGGACATAGACTGACCATCCAGCCAGAATCAGCGCCTAGCTAGGGATGGATCCGGGCCACCAGAACATGTCAGGGCCTAGCTAGAGATGGATCCGGGTGGCCAGAGCACGTCAGGGCCTAGCTAGGGATGGAGCCGGGTGGCGCTCAATGTGCAAAGAATCTACATCCTCCCTATGGGATTGTTGCCCTGATGATCAAGTTGGTGGCTGGGTGAAGTATTCCTAGTTATGCCAAGGCTGGGTTACCTTTGGGAATTGCCTCCCTTCTCGGTGCCCAGTTGTCTCGCCTGTGAAATGGGGATGAGGACACCTGCCACCCTCTGCAACGTTCTTTGAGATCCACAGCTGGAAAGTGGTATGTAGGAGTTCAATCTGATCATTAAAGGGATTGAAGCTAATTTCCCATTCGCTTGGGCCCTTCACACGCATACGGCACGTGGGAACACAGGAGCTTTCCTTGGGGATTAGAATGCCAACTGCACCCGCTTTGCTGTAACACTGTTTTAACAAGTAACTCAGCATCAACTCCCCTCTGCAGGGAACCCAGAGCATCGCCGGCAGCAGTCCCAAGGGAGATCCCACCAGCAGTGGCAAGGCCCAAGGGGGTGGCTGTTTTCACTGATAAACCCGGCAAGAACCCAGAGCAGGAGGCACTAAGGGTCTGTGTGATGCCAGCAATCACCCTGGGCAGCGAGAGGCGCCCGTCCCAGCAGCCACAGGCAGGGATCTGCCCAGGAACTGAGACACGAAGGCTGACTGACACCAGCTCCAGTCCCTGGCCATGGAGAGCACGGTGCTGCATGCTGAGGATTGGAGGTGAGTACCTGTCACTAGCCTTGGGGCAGATCTTCAGGTCCTTACACCTACGCAGCCCTTGGTCTGAGACACCCCCTTGGGCAGTGTCCTCACACGCTGGGAGCTCTGCGGAGGAAGAACTTCAGAGTCGGTTGCTTTGAGGTTTGCAGCTAGAGACACTGATGGATCAGAAAGGAGACCCAGCTCTCATCTCAGCCCTTACACATTCCTCTGTCTGTGCTCCCCACACCATCATGCCCTCTGGCTGGCTGTCCCCCTCTATCTCCCTGATAGCTCGTTGTTTGCTCAGGGACCCTGCCCCACAGGTTCTCAGCTGCCACTCCAGCCTTTCCTGGGGGGCAGATTCCGATGCACCTTCCCAGCCCAGTGCTGAGATGTTTCGTGTCTCCTGCTGAGCATCTCCTTCATGGCTTTCCGTGGGAGCAGAGAGGGTATCAGCATTTTGTGGGTGCTTATTGATCTCCCTCCAGGAAAGGGGTGTACGTTAGAAATGCATGGAATGGAGACTGGAATCCTTAGAGTTCAGGAAGCAGCAGTTCCTGTGTCTGTTTCACAGCCTTTGCCCGAGCACTGACTGCTCTACCTTCATTTTCTCCAGAGCGTAGGGCCCACAGCGGTTAGGGTCCCAGCCTGTGACAGGAGACCTGGGGTCTCTTCTCTGCTCAGCCGCAGCCTTGCTGGGTGACTTTGGATAAGTCATTTTGGTTCATATTTTGAAAGGTATTTAGGCACCTAGTGTGATTTTCAGAAGCACCCAAGCTCCCAATGTTATGTCACAGGAGTGGTATGAAGATCAACACACTAGAGATTGCGAGGAGCTCGGACACTGCAGTAATGGGGGCGGATGAGTACCGGGCACAGGCAGACTTTCCATTCTCCCCCCGTATCTCCCACCCCAGGCCCTGGTACCACTGCAGTGAGAGAGCGGCTGGCAGGGTGAGTTAGGGGGTTCCTGTGGCAGCTGGGATATGGAACAGACTCTGCCTCCAGTTCCACCCAGCGACCTCGGGCCAACTAGCCGGTGGGAATTGTTACTAATTGTTCGGTGGTTACACAGCACCCAGCGCAGTAAGGACCCCATCCCCCGGCACTGCCACAACACAAACAATCAGTGATTGAGAGCCAGTAATTCATAGTTAACAGGAATAGCTGGAAATTCGTTATCAGCAGTTTCAGTGTGTCTGGACCAGTCACTACTGCGCTATGAACGAGAGGAGTCTGCGTGTGCGTCTGCCCCGAGGGTGGTTTGATGTGTGCCCTGGTCACGGCCGGGGGCAGAGTCACTTTCCCATCTGTGCTGTGGGTCAGCGTCACTCCCTCATCGCAGGCACTGCCATGGCGCCACCTCCCTCCTGCCCTTGCCCGGGGGCAGCTCATGTGTGTGACCCTGGCCCCCATCACAACATGGGCAGGGGCTACAGAGGGCGAGAAACCCAACATCATCTCCCCGTGCGGTGGGGTGGGGCACGGGCTGACGCCGTCCTTGGCTGTATAAACAGGGGAGCAGAGAACAGGATCAGGGGGGGCGTTTCACCTCTGCAGAGATCCCTGGTGACACCGACGCTGGAATACCGTGTGCAGGGCTGGGGGCACGGTGTAAAACGGACATGGAGAGATTGGGGAGGGTGCAGAATAGAGCCACGAAACCGATCTGCGGGCTGGAGGAAATACCTTCCAGTGGGAGACTTAAAGAGCTGGGTCTGTTCGGTGTGTCAAGGAGAAGTGACTTGATTACAGCACCTCAGTATCTTCATGGGGAGAAAACCCTGGTTACCAAACGGCTCTTTCATCACCCAAGGACAGGCCTAGCCAGAGCCAAGAGCTGGAAGCTAAAGGCAGGCACATTTCAATGGGAAATAAGGCGCAGGTTTTGTTTATTTTTCCCAGTGAGGGTGTCATAAATATAAAGGGAAGGGTAACAACCCTTATGTATGCAGTAACATAAAATCCCTCCTGTCCAGAGGTACAGAATCCCCTTACCTGTAAGGGGTTAATCAGTTCAATTAACCTATTTGGCACCTGACCAGAAGGACCAATGGGATAAGAAGATACAAGGAGATACAGAACCAGCAGTAATGGTCTCAGGTTGCATTGGGGGAGGTTTAGGTTGGATATTAGGAAAACCTTTTTCCCTAGGAGGGTGGTGAAGCACTGGAATGGTTTACCTAGGGAAGTGGTGGAATCTCCATCCTTAGAGGTTTTTAAGGTCAGGCTTGACAAAGCCCTGTCTGGGATGATTTAGTTGGGGATTGGTCCTGCTTTGAGCAGGGGGTTGGACTAGATGACCTCCTGAGGTCCCTTCCAACCCTGATATTCTATGATTCTATACTTTCAAATCTGGGTGGGGGGAGGTTTTGTTTGTGCTCTCTTTCTTTGTTCCCTCTCAGAGAGAGAGAGAGACCAGGGCAGGAAAAAACATCTCCTAAAAACATACCTGAAATTAGCATCTAAGATTACAAAAATTGTAAGTAAAGCAAGGAAATGCGTTAGATTATCTTTTGTTTTAGTTTGTGAATTTTCCCTATGCTAAGAGGTAATTATATTCCTGTTTTGTAACTGGGAAGCAAAGTCAGAGGGCAATCCTCTGTGTTTTAAATCTTTTTATTTACCCTGTTAACATTATCTTCCATCCTGATTTTGCAGGTGTGATTCTTTTGCTTTTCTTTTTTTTCATAACATTCTTCTTTTAAGAACCTGATCAATTTTCAGTGTCCTAAAAACCAGGGATTTCGTTTGTGCTCACATTGTAACCAATTGGTTAGTATATTATTCTCAAGCCTCCCCAGGAAAGGGGGTGAAGAGACTTGGGGGGATATTTTGGGGGGGGGTAGGGCTGCAAGTGACACCTCCCTGAATGTCTGTTTAAATCACTTTTTGGTGGCAGCAATACCGTCCAAGGACAAGGAAAGGAATTTGTGCCTTGGGGAAGTTTTTAACCTAAGCTGATGGAATATAAGCTTAGGGGGTCTTTCATGCGGGTCCCCACATCTGTAACCCAGAGTTCAGAGTGGGGAGGTAACCCTGACAGAGGGTGATTATCGATTGGAAAAAACTAGCAAGGGAAGAGGTGGATTTTCATCTCCTGATATCTCCAGATCAGGACTGGCTGCCTTTCTGGAAGGTCTCTCTCAGCCAAACACAAGTTATTGAGCTCAGCACAGGGTAAGTGAGGAAATTCTGTGGCTTTTGTTACATAGGGGCTCAGCCTGGATGATCCAATGGCCCCTTTTCGTCTTTAATCTAAGAATCTGTGAATGAAAAACATTGGGGTATGGAGCAGGAGAATGGTAAATTAACTGGGTGGCAGCTCCTTGAGGTGGAAGTGAAGCAGTTTCTCTGGTGTGAGAGAATATTAACCCAGCTCTCCATTTGCAGTGGAAGCTCTTAGGGGATCAAATGATAGAAATCGACCCAATTTCATGGTACAGCCAAATCTTTCGATCCTCATTACACTTTCACTATCACAGGATGCAGCTCATGGAGAAACGAGAAGGGGAAAATCAATCGTCCATCACGGAATTCATCCTCTTGGGGTTCGGGGATCTCCCTGAACTGCAGACCCTTCTCTTCCTGGTTTTCCTAGTGATCTACATCGCAACCATGGCTGGGAACATCCTCATCATTGGGCTAGTTGTGACTAATCAGCACCTTCACACCCCCATGTACTTCTTCCTGGGGAACTTGTCCTGTTTGGAGACCTGCTACAGCTCCACCATCCTGCCCAGGGTGCTGGCCAGTCTCCTGACTGGGGACAGAACCATTTCTGTTCCCAGCTGCATCACACAATTTCATTTCTTTGGTTCTCTGGTAACAACAGAGTGCTCTCTCCTGGCAGCCATGTCTTATGATCGGTATTTAGCCATATGTAAACCGCTTCACTATGGAACCTGTATGAATGGCAGGCTGTGCATTCAGCTAGCAGCTGGATCTTGGATTAGTGGATTTCTAATCTGTACAATAGTCACATGTGTTATGTCACAGTTAATTTTCTGCGGCCCCAATGAAATTGACCATTTCTTTTGTGATTTTACCCCACTGATTCAACTCTCCTGCAGTGACACAAGCCAGATCACACTGATTATTCATATATTTACCTTCCTAGATGCAGTTTCCCCTTTTGTACTAACCCTGACATCCTACATTTGTATCATTGTGACCATCCTGCGAATCCCGTCCACCACCGGGAGGCAAAAGGCATTTTCCACCTGCTCCTCTCACCTCACTGTGGTGGCACTTTTCTATGGGACCATAATGATTGTCTACATGCTACCGAAATCTGGCACCCTGAGAGCCCTGAACAAAGTGTTCTCCCTCTTCTACACAGTCCTGACTCCTCTAGCCAATCCACTCATCTACAGCCTGAGAAACAAAGAGGTCAAGGAGGCCCTGAGAAATGCTGTGAGGAGAGTTGTGACCCTTACAAAGAATCCAGACTAGTTGAATGAAATGAGGATCAGTCAGTCTGGGTCCTATTGTGAAAGAAGGAGGGTCTCAGTGAGCCCAGATACAGCAATGCAGTATACAAGAGATGTTTGTGCACACACACACACACCCCTTTATCTCTCACACACACACACACACACACACACACACACACACAAAATAAGAGAGAGAGATAGCTGGAATTTTGCAGTGAGGGGCAGAAGATTTTGACTTTTCATCAAAACAACTGAAACCTGAAAAATGGAAACGTTTTGCTTTTTGGCAACTGACATTTGAAAACCTTCAGATGGAAACTGTCAAAAAAAATGCCACTCACTGTTGTTGTGATTGTGTTTATCCCCAGATGTTACAGAGACAAGACAGGTGAGGTAATAGCTTTTATTGGACCATCTTCTACTGGTGAAAGACACAAGCTTTCAAGCTTACTCAGAAGAGCTCTTTTTTAGGTCTGGGGAACATACTCAGAGTGTCACAGCTAAATACAAGTTGGAACAGATTGTTTAGCATAAATAGTTAGTACATATTGAAAGGGACTGATATCAAGTGATCACTTTATGAAAAAAGTGTTCACATCAGGTGATTGGGTGTTTTTGTCTTTTATCATTTTTCAGTGAGTTCATTTGAGAGTGCAGTGATTGTCTGGTTTCACCCACATAATTAGTGCACGGGATGAAGTACACCACATGTTATGATAGGCTTGTGTAGGATCCATAGATCTTGACAGGTGTGTTGTGGTGGGTGTTGATCATTGTAGCAGTGGAGATATGGCTGCTGTTTTTGCAGCTGTTGCTCTGGCCGGGTCTGGCGTCACTTTGAATTGGTGGGTTCCAGTGTGTGGAGAGCTGACTCTGCTGATGAAGTTGGAGAAGTGAGGGGGTTGCTTGAAAGCCAGAAGTGGGGATTCAGGAAAGATTTCTTTCAGGTTGTGATCCCCATCGAGCGTAGATTGCAATTTTTTAAATGTCACTTATCACAAAATGATCACTCTACATCTGACCTCTCAGTCCTCAGCCTGAAAGGAAACTGTAGCGGGGTGGTCACCCCAACCTGGGAGAGGGCTGGGGAGGGGGAAAAGCTAGGCTGATTGGGGGAAGCAACCTCAGGTGGGGCCACGCTCCAATCAGGCCACGGATGGCCCTATAAGAGGGCTGAGGGCCAGAGACTGAAAACACACTCTCTCTCTAGCTTCTGAGAGAGAAGGACCTGGCTGCCTGGGAGCTGAGCAGGGTACCTGAGGTGGAGCAGTGCTGGGGAAGGGCAGAGGGAGCTGGGAAGCTCCAGCCTAGCAAAGCCCCAGGTTGCAGGCCTTGCTAAAGGCCAGGAAAGGTACTGGGGCTACAGAAGTGTAGCCTGGGAATAGGCAGTGGCAGCTGGTCCAACCCCCCTTGCTGATGATGAGTGATTTACAGACTGCAGTTTGCCCTAGTGAGCGGGGGCTAGATGATGACTGGCAGTAGCCACTGAGGCAAGGTGGGGATAGAGGGTTGGGGGTTCCCCTGGGTGGGGAGACCCAAATTATTGGGGTATTGCTGGGGCAGAACCCCAGGGTAAAGGGCACCGGGGTCCAGGAGGGACACGGGGCCAGCGGCAGGCGAGACTCCGGCCTGCAGAGGGCGCTCCGGGATGGAAAGAGCTAATTCCCGAGACAACAAGCAGGAGGCGCCGCAGCGGTGAGTCGTCACCCCACCACAAGTGGTGGAGAATGTGGGCATAGGCGGTCCACCCCTGACACAAGGGGCAGGGAAAGGACTGTGGGACTATTGCCCGAATCCGAGCATTGAGGAACGGAAGGTGGAGATAATGACGGTGGACTTTTATTGGAGGGCCTGGGTGGCCCAGCTTGCCAAGCAGCAGAGGGGGTTGTTCCGGCTGCTGCTGGGGTGGACACCTGGACCATATGGGAGACCAGGCACCAAGGGCGGGAGGCCAGGGCCTGGATCTAAGAACTGTTTCACCTGTGGGCGACCGGGACACTACAAGAAGGAGTGTCCCTACTGAGATGGAGCAAGGAGGCCCCACCCAGAAAACGCACCCCCTGTGAGGGTAACAGGGGGGCCACTAACTTGTTGGCCTGTAAGGAGCCCGGGCACATAAGGAGGGAGTGCCCTCAGGGGACTTGCGGGGCCCCGACTAGCCCTGAAGTAAGGGCTAAGCCACAAACAGACTGTGGGAGAGCCGTGGCAAAAGGAAGGCACAGGAGGTGCTTCCACTGCCACACCAAGGGCCATTTAAAAAGGCACTGCCCCCTTAGAAAAAGGGGGAGCACCGACCAAGGGGCCCAGTCTGAGCCTGACCAGGCTGGAGGGACAGGGAAGGCTGGAGCCCCAAACAAGGACCAGTCAGGGGCAGAGAGGCCCCTGACAAACCAGGGAACCCACATGGGAGCCAGGAGGGCTACAGTGGGAACCCAAGTAGGGAGGGAAACCCATGTGGGAGCTGAGCAGGCTACAGTGGGCACCCAAACCCTTCAAGAGGGAAGCAGGTTGCTCCAGACAGTGGAGAGCCTGCGACAGGAGAGGGATTCCCTGCAGGCCCAGCTGCAAGGGAGGCTGGGGAGATAGGGAGTCCCCCCCACCCCCGTTAGCTCTCTTAAAGGGGAGGGTGTGTAGTGGGGTGGTCATCCCACTCATGCCCTGAAGGGCTTAAAACAGACCTGGGAGAGTGCTGGGGTGGGGGGAAAGCTAGGCTGATTGGGGGAAGCAACCTCAGGTGGGGCCACGCTCCAATCAGGCCATGGATGGCCCTATAAGAGGGCTGAGGGCCAGAGACTGAAAACACACTCTCTCTCTAGCTTCTGAGAGAGGAGGACCTGGCTGCCTGGGAGCGGAGCAGGGTACCTGAGGTGGAGCAGTGCTGGGGAAGGGCAGAGGGAGCTGGGAAGCTCCAGCCTAGCAAAGCCCCAGGCTGCAGGCCTTGCTAAAGGCCAGGAAAGGTACTGGGGCTACAGAAGTGTAGCCTGGGAATCATTGCCGATGATGAGTGGTTTACAGACTGCAGTTTGCCCTAGTGAGCGGGGGCTAGATGATGACTGGCAGTAGCCACTGAGGCAAGGTGGGAATAGAGGGTTGGGGGTTCCCCTGGCTGGGGAGACCCATATTGTGGGGTACTGCTGGGGCAGAACCCCAGGGTAAAGGGCACTGGGCCAGCAGCAGGCGAGACACCGGCCTGCAGAGGGCGCTCCCGGCTGGAAAGAGCTAATTCCCGAGACAACGAGCAGGTGGCGCCGCAGCAGTGAGTTGTCGCCTCACCACAGAAACCTGCACAACCCTGTCCAAAGATAAGCCTGGGAACGTAAATTCATAACTCTGCTAGACACTAAAAGGCATGGATTGAACAGAGACACTAGCTTTATGGCTTATTACCACAAACTATAGCCAACAAACAACCCCAAAAAACACAATCTAAGCTTAATATACTAAATAGATTGGATATGAATAGCAGATTCTCACCCTTAGGCCCTGTCTACACTGGAAGGTTTCTGCGCAGTAAAGCAGCTTTCTGCACTGTAACTCCCGAGGTGTACACACTGCCAAGCCACTTAGTGCACAGAAACTGCGCAGTTGTAGCACTTTAAAAAAAACTCCCCGACAAGAGGCGTAGAGCTTTCTGCGCTGGGGCTACGGTGCTGTGGTGCCAGTGTAGACACCCTGGTCGATTACAGTGCTGTGATTGGCCTCCGGGAGGTGTCCCACAATGCCTGTTCTCACCTCTCTGGTCATCGGTTTGAACTCTACTGCCCTGCCCTCAGGTGACCAACCCTCAGCCCCACCCCATAAATTGCTTTGGAAATTTGAAAGTTCCCTTCCTGTTTGCTCGGTGATGCGTGCAGTGATCTCAGTGCATCTTTCCATGTGGCCACGACTGCTCCACGCACCAGACGATCCCCCGCTTGGAGCAATGCCGAGCTACTGGACCTCATCGGCATTTGGGGAGAGGAGGCTGTGCAGTCCCAGCTGCGCTCCAGCTGTAGGAATTATGATACCTACGGACAGATTTCAGGATGCATGATAGAAAAGGGCCATGACCGGGACACATTGCAGTGCAGGGTCAAAGTGAAGGAGCCGCGGAACGCCTACCACAAGGCACGGGATGCAAACCGCCGCTCTGGTGCTGCGCCCACGAGCTGCTGGTTCTACAAAGAGCTGGACGTGATACTCGGTGGCGACCCCACCTCCACTGTGAAGGCCCCTGTGGATCCTTCATTGGCTCGTGTGCCAGTCAAGAGTGGACCAAGCCAGGAGGAGGAAATCTTGGATGAGGATGTGGAGGAGGAGGGGCAGGGGGACCCAGAGGCAAAGGATGACTCAGAGGCCAGAGATGCATGCAGCCAGGAGCTCTTTTCTGCCCCGGAGGAGGCTAGCCAGTCACAGCTGTCGGAGCTTGGCGATGCGCAAACAGGAGAGGAGGCCCCTGGTAAGTGGATCTGATTCTGGGAATCGCTGAAGTAAGTTGTTGGGGGTAGGAGGGCAGGAGAGTTGCAGAAAGCAGGCTTGTCTCCCACCACAAGCATAGTCTGAGCGGCGGAACAGGCTGTTGATTGACTCCCTCACTTCACAGGAATCTCCCTCAGAGATCTCCAGGAAACTCTCGTGGAGATACTGGGCAATCCGCTGCCCCAGGTTCTTCAGCAGAGCTGCTTTGTTTCTTGCCCCATTAACAGTAACTTTCCTGCATCACTGTGCCATCACGGGGATGACCATTGCTGCACACAGGCGAGCCGCATAGGGGCCAGGGAGGAAGCCACAGGCTTGGAGATGACCCTCCCTTGATTCCCTGCTCACCCTCAGCAGCGAGATATCTTCCATAATGATCACCTCCTGTGGAAAGTGTGGGGACAGGAATGATTATCAGGCCCACCCTACAGTGCTGGCTCTCGCCAAGAGCCACATGCCCAGTGTACAGCAGGGTCCAGGAAGAGTGATTTACCCTGCCCCTGTGGCTCACCATTTTGGTGGTCTTGTGGCTCATGTGTGCTTGCCTAGGGTCAGCCAGTTAGTGACAGGTGTGTGAGTACTGGCTGTGTTTTAAAGCACTGAATCAGTGTTGTCTGTGTTGCAAACAATACTGCTTCTGTAAAATTTTGTGTTTAAACTTCACAGAGATGACCTTGGGAGCCCAGCCTCCCTCTTTGTTATCGGCGGTGGAATGGCTGTGCAGAATTAGAAAGCAGCCAAGAACAACTAAGGAGGACTTTCTGTGTGAGGTTATGATGCACTCTGCTGCCAAGAAACAGGAACTGAAGGAGTGGTGGGACAGCGAGAAGAGGGACCAAAAGGAGAATGCGGCATGCCAGAATGAAGCCACGGAGTGGCTCTTAAATGTTATGGAGCGCCAAGTGGACACGCTCCAGACGATAATAGCTTTTCAAACCGAGCAGCTCTGTGCCCGCCCTCCCCTGCAGCTGCTGTCACAAAACTCTTTCCCATGCACCCCCCAGACAACGCCAAAAAACTCTTATCAACCTTCTGGCTTCAGTCTCTACCCGCGGCATTCCACTCCTCCCTCCTCACAGTCCAGCAATGTGGACTCCCACTACCCACTGCACTCAACACCCATCCCTCTGCAGTTTGGTCCTGCTGAAGTACAGTACCCGCTGCATTGTACTCCAAAGGAGAATGTTGGATGTGATCCCTGGACATACACAAATCTTTAGCCATCTCGGGACCCTTCCTCCTCCTGGGACCTTCCCTTCCCCCATCCCCCTCCCTGCTGATGTGTTTTTTCGTTTGACTCTCTCCTCTGGTTGTTGTCTTTTAATAAAAGAATTGTGTTGGTTTTAAAGCAATCTTTATTCTATTAATTGAAAGCAAAAAGAGCACTGCAAAGCAACATACATTTATGTTAAACCCCTTATTTCATCATGTGCACCAATCACCTCCTAGCATTACAAGCACTGCAATCCCAAGCATAGCAACAAATATTAGTGGCTTTCAGCTTTAAATTGCTGCCCCAAGGTATCCCTGATCCTTATGGCCCCGCGCTATGCCCCTCTAATACCCCTGGTCTCTGGCTGTTCAAATTCAGCCTCTAGGCGATGAGCCTCTGTGGTCCAGCCCTGAGTGAAGCTTTCACCCTTCCTTTACAAATATTATGGAGCATACAGCACGTGGCTATAAGCATAGGAATGTTGTCATCGGCCAGGCCCAGCTTCCCATAGAGGCATCGCCAGCGGGCTTTTAAACGGCCAAAAGTACACTCAACAGTCATTCTGCACTTGCTCAGCCTGTCGTTGAACTGCTCCTTGCTGCTGTCAAGTTGCCCCATGTATGGCTTCATAAGCCATGGCATTAAGGGGTAGGCGGGGTCTCCCAGGATCACAATGAGCATTTTGACCTCCCCTACGGTGGTCTTCCGGTCCGGGAAGAAAGTCCCAGCTTGCAGCTTCCTGAACAGGCCAGTGTTCCAAAATATGCGTACGTCATGCACTTTTCCGGACCAGCCTACATTAATGTCTGTGAAATGCCCACAGTGATCCACAAGCACCTGCAGAACCATTGAGAAATACCCCTTGCGATTAATGTACTCGGTGGCTGGGTGGTCTGATGTCAGAATTGGAATATGCATGCCATCTATCGCCCCTCCACAGTTAGGGAAGCCCATTTGTGCAAAGTCATCCACAATTTCACGCACGTTGCCCAGAGTCACAGTCTTTTGCAGCAGGATGTGATTAATGGCCCTGCACACTTCCATCAACACGAGTCCCATGGTCGACTTTCCCACTCCAAACTGGTTAGCAACCAATCGGTAGCAGTTTGGAGTAGCCAGCTTCCACAGTGCAATCACCACCTGCTTCTCCAATGACAGGGCAGCTCTCATTCTCGTGTCCTTGTGCCGGGCGAGCTCATCACACAGTCCCATGAATGTGGCTTTCCTCATCCAAAAGTTCTGCAGCCACTGCTCATCATTCCATATGTGCACGACGATGTGATCCCACCATTCAGTGCTTGTTTCCCGAGCCTAAAAGCGACATTCCATGGTGGTCAGCACCTCCGTGAATGCCACAAGCAATCACATGTCATAGCTACTACGTGTGGCGAGATCAATACCGCGCACCTTGTCATAAACATATAGCTAAGGGTAGCATAAAATCCCTCCTTTACCTGTAAAGAGTTAAGAAGCTTAGATAACCTAGTTGGCACCTGACCAAAAGGACCAATAAGGGGAGAAGATACTTTCAAATCTGTGGGGGAAGGTTGTTGTTTTTTTTGTCTCTTTGTGTATTCTCTACAGGTCAGCGAGGAACCAGGGCAGGGAAAATACATCTCCCTAAGCCATATCTGAACTAAGCATCCAATATTACAGAAATAGTAAGTAATAGCAAGGAAATGCGTTAGATTATCTTTTGTTTTAGCTTGTGAATTTTCCCTGTGCTAAGAGGGAGGTTTATCCCTGTTTTTGTAACTTTAAAGTTTTGCCTAGAGGGGAAATCCTCTCTGTTTTGAATCTGATTACCCTGTAAATTACCTTCCATCCTGATTTTACAGAGGTGCTTCTTTTACTTTTTCTTTATAATAAAGTTCTGTTTTTCAAGAATCTGATTGGGTTTTTAGTGTCCTAAAAACCCAAGGGTCTGGTCTGTGCTCACCTTGGTTACTGTCAAACCTCCCCAGGAAAGGGGGTGAAGGGGCTTTGGGGGATATTTTGGGGAAACAGGAACTCCAAGTGGTTCTTTTCCTGAATCTTTGTCTAACTCACTTGGTGGTGGCAGCATTACTCATCCAAGGACAAGGAAGGACTTGTGCCTTGGAGAAGTTTTTAACCTAAGCTGGTAGAAATAAGCTTAGGGGGTCTTTCATGCAGGTCCCCACATTTGTACCCTAGAGTTCAGAGTAGGGAGGGAACCCTGAAACACCTTTTGCCTTTGTAGTTTAAGGAATAATTCCACTGCCACTCGTGACGTGTTGGTCAGAGCGAGCCGCATACTGACCATACTGGTCAACAGTTTGGGATCCATCACTGCAGCCTGAAGAGGCAAGGCGCGCAATACACAAACCGTTGAAAGATGGCGCCAAATGCAGATGGAAGCACAGGGATTTCTGGTATGCAAAGCAATGCATCATGGGGCTTTGGGACTGGACCCAGGATGCCCCACAACCCCCTCCACCTTCCCACAAGTCTTAGCGGCAGAAGAGAAAGAGGTGCTCTGTGGGATAGCTGGCCAGAGTGCACCACTCCAAATACCGCTGCAAGTGCCGCAAGTGTGAACACGCTATTGCGCAGGCAGCTGTCAGTGTGAACACACAACAGTGGTTTCCCTTCAGCGTTCTCTGAGCAGTGCTGTAACTGTCGGTGCTGTAACTTTGCCAGTGTAGACGTGCCCTAAGAGATGATACAAGCAGGCTGCAGAGTCTTAAGGGGCAAGCTGCACTTGCTTATAGCTTGGAATCCCCAGGTGTTCCATTCACAGGCAAAAAATCCCTTTAGCCTGGGTCCAGTACTTCCCCCAGTTCAGTCTTTGTTCCTCAGGTGTTTCCAGGTATGTTGTTGTAGGGAGAGTAAGGTCCCAACATGATGTCATATCCCCCTTTTATATCTTCTTCCCACTTGCTGGAAAGCTCTTTTCCTGTGACCTGGGTCAAATGGTTCCCATTGTATAGTGCTATTTCTGAGAGGTTTCAATTGTACACAGTTCCTGGGGTAATCCTTGTGCTTGTGTGCATTTCCTCAGTAAGCCATTAACATTGTTTGTCCTTTGTACTGTTGTACCTGAAATGCTGCTTGTGGGTGTTTTCAACCTCACATTTCAGTAACACATACATAGGCTAGGTCCACACTACCCGCCCGGATCAGTGGGTAGAAATCGATGTAGTGGGGATCGATGTATGGCGTCTCGTCTGGACGCGATACATCGATCCCCGAACGCGCTCACATCGACTCCGTAACTCCAGCAGGGCGAGCGGAGTTAGCGGAGTCGACGGGGGAGCCGCGGACGTCGATCCCGCGCTGCGAGGACGCAAGGTAAGTGCCAGGTAATTCGAAATAAGATACTTCGACTTCAGCTACGCTATTCTCGTAGCTGAAGTCGCGTATCTTATTTCGATCCCCGCCCCTAGTGTGGACCAGCCCATAGCCAAACTTCATAACTTCACATACAATCCAATGAGATATTACTGTCTAGCAGATCAAGACTTTTAGAATGATACCTCAAAAAGCCTACTTTGTACAAAACATATCCTGGGGAATATTGGGGTGCCAGGGTGTCACACCCTGCATGCCCCAAATCCCTTCCCCCACCACTACTCACCATCCCCAAGCCCCATCCCTCAATAAACCCACTTCTTAAAACCTCCTACACCTCCATCCCCCACATCCTCAAACCACTTCCACCTCCCAAACCTCCCTTTGTCTTCACCCCAGCCCCACCCTCCACTGCCCCACCACCCATACTCCCCCCTGGGCCCTTCCGCAGCCCCCAATACCCAGGTCCATCTACCCTACACATCAGCCCAAATGCCCCCAACTCCTGGCTGCAACAACCCCCCTCTCCCTTCTTCAGCCGCTCCTGTCCCCTGGGCCTCACCCCGGAACTCCCCACAGGCCGCCTCACCCCTTTACCCTGGCACCAGCATCCCACCTTCACTGTGTGTCGGGCTGGGGACCTTTCCCCTCCCTAGCCCTCCCCTTGCTTGTCCCCTTGGGGTGGTCAGGTGGCTCAGCCCCCACTCACTCAGAGGAGCCCCCACAGCAAATCTGTGAGTGATGAGAGCCAACAGGCCGGAGCGGGGAGCTGGGCCCAGCCCCACAGGACGCTGCTGTGGGGTGAGCAGGGGGCAGGCTGGCTCTCCAAGCCCCCTTTCCCCTCGCTGGTGCATCATCTCCGCACCAGGCCGGAGTAGAGACACCGAGAGCGGGGCCTGGCAGTTTTACTGAGCTCCCGCAAAGGAGATCTTCACCAGCTCCCAGGGCACTGGCTCTAAGGGAGCATTCCCAGCTGGCCTGCTCTGGCCTCTGCTGAGCAGGAGATCAGACTAAAATGACCAGAATGGACTTTTTTCACCTTAAAAGCTATGACTCTCCGAGCTCCCCTCCTCTCAGGAAGAGTGAGTTAACAGGGAAGCACGACTCTTGCAGGGTGGAGAGAAGGTTGGGGGGGGGGCGATGTGAGTCCAGGGGCCTCTCTCTCTCTCCTGTCTCCTGCTCAGCTGAGTAGAAAAGAGCACAGTGAAAACCACGGTGATCTCCTTGGGGCACAGACCATTCCTCTCCCCTCTCTGGAAAGAGCCCAGGACTGAGCAGTGCACCTACAAGCTAGTAATAAACCATAAACCTTGAACACTGGCAGGGAGTCTATAGTGCGACAGAGGTGGGGCTTGTTAAGAACTCCACATACAGAGCTGAACAAAGGAAGGCAGCCTGCAGTGTGCAACAGCAACTCGTATTGGTCTTACAAAGCCCATGAACAACAATACAGATTCTTGAGCACCAGCTACCGGCTCTCGGTCCGTTCACTTACTATTTATCAGAGCTGGTGACAATTTTTCAGTAACAGCAAATTCCAAGAGAACATTGAATTTTGAGTAAACAGTTTTTTCATGGAAAATGTCTCCTTCCCTCACAGATGTTGATTTTTTTTTTTTTTTTGCCAGAAAACTGAAAACACCACAGCCAATTATTTTTCCAGTTTCCAGCTGAAAGTTTTTAAATTTCACCTGCCAAAAAACAAGACGTTTTCATTTTCCAGGTTTTCGTGTCTTTGAAGAAAAGTCAAAATTTTCTGCCAGCCCCTCCCCCCCGAAATATATTTTCAAACATCTCTATTCTTGATAAATATGTATATGCACAAGTATGTCTTTCATACAGCACTTTTGTATTGGGGCCACTTCGCCCTGCTGCTTTGACAACAGAAACCTAATGGATTGATCCTCATTTCATTCAACTACTCTGAATTCTTTGTAAGGGTCACAGATCTCCTGACAGCGTTTCTCAGGGCCTCTTTGAACTCTCTGTTTCTCAGGCTGTAGATGAGCGGATTGGCCAGGGGAGTCAGGACTGTGTAGCAGACAGAGAACACTTTGTTCAGGGCTCTCAGGGTGCCGGATTTCGGTAGCATGTAGACAATCATTATGGTCCCATAGAAAAGTGCCACCACAATGAGGTGAGAGGAGCAGGTGGAAAAGGCTTTTTGCCTCCCACTGGTGGACGGGACTCGGAGGATGGTCACAATGATACACACGTAGGATGTCAGGGTTAATAGAAAAGGAGAAACTGCATCTAGGAAGGAAAATATATAAATAACTGGTGTGAGCTGGCTGGTGTCGCTGCAGGAGAGTTGAATCAGTGGGATAAAATCACAAAAGAAATGGTCAATTTCATTAGGGCCGCAGAAAATTAACTGTGGCATAAGACACATGAATAATGTACAAGCTAGAAATCCACTTATCCAAGACCCAGCTGCTAGCTGGAAGCACAGCCGGCCATTCATAAGGGCTCCATAGTGCAGCGGTTTGCATATGGCTAAATACCGATCATAAGACATCGCCGCCAAGAGATAACATTCTGTAGTTGCCAGAGAACCAAATAAAACCAATTGTGTGATGCAGCCCCCCACAGAAATGGTCCTGTCCCCAGTCAGGAGACTGGCCAGCAGCCTGGGCAGGATGGTGGAGGTGTAGCAGGTCTCCAAGCAGGACAAGTTCCCCAGGAAGAAGTACATGGGGGTGTGAAGGTGCTGATCACCCACAACTAGCACAACGATGAGGATGTTCCCGGCCATGGTCGCGATGTAGATCACTAGGAAAACCAGGAAGAGAAGGATCTGCAGCTCGGGGAGATCCCCAAACCCCAGGAGGATGAATTCTGTAACAGACGTTTGATTTTCCCCTTCTCCTTTCTCCATGAGCTGCATCCTGTGACAGTGAAAAAGTAACAAGCATCGAAAGATTTGGCTGTACCAGGATATTGGGTCAATTTCCATCATTTGATCCCCTAAGAGTTCCCGCTGCAAACGGAGAGCTGGGTTTATATTCTCTCACACCAGAGAAACTGCTTCAGGAGCTGGAGACTCCACCACTTCCCTTGGTGGTTTGTTCCAATGGATAATCACCCGCACTGGCAACAGACTGCGCCTTATTTCCCATTGACGTGTGTCTGGGTCTAGCGCTGAGCCCTTGGCTCTAGCTGTGCCTGTCCCTGGGCGATGACAGAGCACTTTGGTAACCAGTTGTTTCTCCCCACGAAGGTGCTGAGACCTCTACTCAAGTCACTTCTCCTTGACACACCGAACAGCCCCAGCTCTTTAAGTCTCTCACTGGAAGGTATTTCCTCCACCCCTCACATTATTTGTGTGGCTTTTTTCTGCACCCTTCAAAATCTTTCAATGTCCATTTTACACCGTGCCCCCAGCCCTGCACACGGTATTCCAGCGTCGGTGACACCAGGGCCCTCTACAGAGGTGAAACCCCCTCTCTGCTCCCCTGTTTATACAGCCAAGGACGGCGTCAGCCCGTGCCCCACCCCACCGCACGGGGAGCTGATGTTGGGTTTCTCGCCCTCTGTAGCCCCTGCCTGTGCCGTGATGGGGGCCAGGGTCACGCACACGAGCTGCCCCAGGCAAGGGCAGGAGGGAGGTGGCGCCATGGCAGTGCCTGCGATGAGGGAGTGACGCTGACCCACAGCACAGACGGGAAAGTGACTCTGCCCCCGGCCGTGACCAGGGCACAAATCAAACCACCCTCGGGGCAGACGCACACGCAGACTCCTCTCGTCCATAGCGCAGTAGTGACTGGTCCAGACACACTGACACTGCTGATAACGAATTTCCAGCTATTCCTGTTAACTATGAATTACTGGCTCTCAATCAGTGATTGTTGTGTTGTGGCAGTGCCAGAGGATCGGGTCCTTACTGCGCTGGGTGCTGTGTAACCACCCAACAATTAGTAACAATTCCCACCGGCTAGTCGGCCCAAGGGCGCTGGGTGGAACTGGAGGCAGAGTCTGTTCCATATGCCACCTGCCACAGGGACCCCCTAACTCACCCTGCCCAATGCTCTCTCACTGCAGCGGTACCAGGGCCTGGGGTGGGAGATACGGGCGGAGAATGGAAAGTCTGCCTGTGCCCGGTACTCATCCGCCCCCGTTACTGCAGTGTCCAAGCTCCTCGCAATCTCTAATGTGTTCATCTTCACACACAACCCGTGACATAACATTAGGAGCCTCAGTGCTTCTGAAAGTCCCACTAGGTGTCTAAATACCTTTCAAAATATGATCCAAAGTGACTTACCCAAGGTCGCCCAGCAAGGCTGCGGCTAAGCAGAGAAGAGATCCCAGGTCTCCTGTCACAGGCTGGAGCCCTAATCGCCATGGGCCCCACGCTCTGGAGAAAATGAAGGTACAGCAGTCAGTGCTCAGGTGAAGGCTGTGACACTACAGACACAGGAACCGCTGCTTCCTGATCTGTAAGGATTCCAGTCTCCATTCTGTGCATTTCTAACGTACACCCCTTTCCTGGGGGGAGATCAGTAACACCCACAAAATGCTGATACCCTCTCTGCTCTCACAGAAGGTCACGGAGGAGACGCTCAGCAGGAGACACAAAACATCTCAGCACTGGGCTGGGAAGGTGCATCAGAATCTGTCCCCCGGGAAAGGCTGTAGGGGCAGCTGAGAGGCAGCTGAGAGAACCTGAGGAGCAGGGTCCCTGAGCAAACAATGAGCTGTTGGGGAGACAGAGGGGGACAGCCAGCCAGAGAGCAGGAGGGTGCGGAGAGGACAAACAGAGGGATGTGTAAGGACAGAGATGAGAGCTGGTCTCCTTTCTGATCCATCAGTGTCTCTGGCTGCAAACCTCAAAGCAACCAACTCTGAAGTCCTTCCTCCGGCAGAGCTCCCAGCGTGTGAGGACACTGCCCGAGGGGGTGTCTCAGACCAAGGGCTGCGTAGGCGTAAGGACCTGAAGATCTGCCCCAAGGCTAGTGACGCTCACCTTCAATCCTCAGCATGCAGCACCGTGCTCTCCATGGCCAGGGACTGGGGCTGGTGTCAGTCAGCCTTCGTGTCTCAGTTCCTGGGCAGACCCCTGCCTGTGGCTGCTGGGACGGGCGCCTCTCGCTGCCCAGGGTGATTGCTGGCATCACACAGACCCTTAATGCCTCCTGTTCTGGGTTCTTGCTGGGTTTATCAGCGAAAGCAGCCACCCCCTTGGGCCTTGCCACTGCTATTGGGATCTCACTTGGGACTGCTGCCGGCGATGCTCTGGGTTCCCTGCAGAGGGGAGTTGTTGCTTTGTTACCTGTTTAAACAGTGCAACATCATAAGAACGGCCCTATGGGGTCAGACCAAAGCTCAATCTAGCTCAGTGTCCTGTCATCCAACAGTGGCCAGTGCCAGGTGCTTCAAAGGGAATGAACAGAACAGGGCAGTTGTCAAGTGATCCATCCCCTGTCATCCAGTCCCAGCTCCTGGCAGTCAGAAGTTCAAGGACACCCACAGCATGGGGTTGTGTCCCTGACCCTCTTGGCTAATAGCCATTGATGGACCTATCCTCCATGAACTTATCTAGTCCTTATTTCAACCCTGCTTTACTTTTGGCCTTCACAACATCCCCTGGCAATGAGTTACACAGGTTGACTGTGCGTTGTTTGTCTGCCTGGGGTCAGACTCCGGCTGGTCTCTGCAGCGTTACCCCAAGCGGGTAAAGTTCATGGGACCTGAAGGTTACAGGGNCGGCTGGTCTCTGCAGTGTTACCCCAAGCGGGTAAAGTTCATGGGACCTGAAGGTTACAGGGGCTGCTCCTTCCTGGTTGCCCAGAGGGGGGAGAACCACCATTCGCTCCATGGTTTTGTGGCTTCCTCTGCACCAGCGGGTGGGCCAGGTGAGCCACAGAGGGGTCCAATGCCGCAGTCTAGCCACAGTTCAGCAGCTTCACGTTGTCCCCAACAGGGGCCCTGCTTGGCACAATCTGGCTGGCCCAGAATGGACTGAACAGGGCCCTGTCCCCTCTGAAACCGGGGCTGGGAAGTCAGATGAACAATTGTTCTGGTGACAATTTTCTGAGCACCTCTGCTAGCTGTACAGTCACTGGGCCCAGCCAGCCACCCCTGGTGTCCTTCTGAGGTCACCCCCATCACTTAGATTGACACTCGCTTCGGCTGGAGGGAGCTGCCCAGAGGGGGGCGTGTGAGGGGCCCAGGCTGAAGGGAGCTGGCCAGAGTATAAAATAAATATAAATTAAAAATCAATTAAAGGAATATAAAACAACATTTCAAAGCATAAAATAAAAAATATATATAATGATATTTTTAAATTTAAAAAATCCTTGGAAATTGAACCCAAACATGCTGGGTGAGAGACAATGGGACATGTGCTGCTCTCATCACACTTTAGGGGTGTCTGAGCACCCCATGCGCAGCCCCTCAAGGACAGGTCTAGATAGCAGTCTCACCCCGGCCCTGCGGCCACCCCAGCCCACATTAACAATGAACTGTGAGACCCTCCAGGCTAAGGGAGTTAGACACCTAAATCCCATTAAAATCCCAGCCCTATGGAAAGTTAATGGGAGACGTGGGGTCTCAAGGTACCTTGAGACCCCCACCCATACAGCCTTATTGTCTACACGTGGGTCTGTCCAGACACACTGGATTGGTTGGGCTGTATTGAAATTTGACCTTCTGATAGGATTTTAACCTGGGTTAACTAACGTGATGAGCGTGTCAATCCAGGTGATGACGGGGTGTCCGCAGAATGACCCGGGGGTGGCTGGGTAGCTGAACTCAGAATCTGGTCCCACTGTCTTCTACAGCAGAACAGCTCAGATAATTGCCAGTGGAACAGTTTTCCATCTGACTTCATATCACCAGTTTCAGAGGGGCTGAGGTTCTGCTTTGGGCTTTTAGTTCAGGCCATTCTGAGCCAGCCAGAGGTTGCCAATAAGGCCCATACCAGGGACAGGGTGGAGCTGCCGCAGGGTGGCTGGATAAAAGTTAACTCCATTACTGTTACCATCAAGCAGCCTCCAGCTCCAGATCACAAGCAGCTCACTATTAACCTGTGTGGACCGGACATTGAGCAGGGAGCAGCTGTCATCAGAGATGGGGCGGGAGGATGCTCAAAAGATGTGGACGCTCTCTCATACATCAGCGGCTGCTGCCATGTTCCGGGCGTCTCAGTGACATTCATGGGGACGTTATGACATCCAGCTTCTGACGTAGCTCCAGATCTATAGAGCAGCGGTTACACCAACTCTGCTGTACGACCGTGAAACCTGGGCTCTGGGGCAGGCTGAGGAGTGGCGGAGTGATGGGTTTTGGTTGTCTCTGTCAGCTGCTCCATATCAAGTGGCAGAACGAAATCAGCAATGAGGATGTTTGTAGCCAAACCCAGCAACTGCCTCCATCGGCACCTGTTCAGTGCTGGCAGCTTTCTTGGTACAGACATATTGTTAGGATGGACGACCAACAAACGCTGAAGGGGGTTTACCAAGCAATGCCGCTGTATGGTCGGCAGTCACATGGTCACCGAAAGCATCGGTGGCATGATAAGCTCTCCAGTGATGGACATAGACTGAACATCCAGCCAGATGTCAGGGCCTAGCTAGGGATGGAGCCGGGTGGCCAGAGCACGTCAGGGCCTAGCTAGGGATGGAGCCGGGTGGCGCTCAATGTGCAAAGAATCTACATCCCCCCTATGGGATTGTTGCCCTGATGATCAAGTTGGTGGCTGGGTGAAGTATTCCTAGTTATGCCAAGGCTGGGTTACCTTTGGGAATTGTCTCCCTTCTTGGTGCCTCAGTTGTCTCGCCTGTGAAATGGGGATGAGGACACTTGCCACCCTTTGCCATGTTCTTTGAGATCCACAGCTGGAAAGTGGTATGTAGGAATTCAATCTGATCATTAAAGGGATTGAAGCTAATTTTCCATTCGCTTGGGCTCTTCACACACATACAGCATGTGGGAACACAGGAGCTTTCCTT
Organism: Platysternon megacephalum; assembly: GCA_003942145.1. Taxonomy (NCBI): domain Eukaryota; kingdom Metazoa; phylum Chordata; order Testudines; family Platysternidae; genus Platysternon; species Platysternon megacephalum. The sequence continues at coordinate 158,404 of QXTE01000502.1, forward strand.
GGGGATTAGGATGCCAACTGCACCCGCTTTGCTGTAACACTGTTTTAACAAGTAACTCAGCATCAGCTCCCCTCTGCAGGGAACCCAGAGCATCGCCGGCAGCAGTCCCAAGGGAGATCCCACCAGCAGTGGCAAGGCCCAAGGGGGTGGCTGTTTTCACTGATAAACCCGGCAAGAACCCAGAGCAGGAGGCACTAAGGGTCTGTGTGATGCCAGCAATCACCCTGGGCAGTGAAAGGCGCCCATCCCAGCTAGGGTGACCAGATGTCCCGATTTTATAGGGACAGTCCTGATTTTTGGGTCTTTTTCTTATATAGGCTCCTATTATACCCCACCCCCGTCCCGATTTTTCACATTTGCTGTCTGGTCACTCTAGTCCCAGCAGCCACAGGCAGGGGTCTGCCCAGGAACTGAGACACGAAGGCTGACTGACACCAGCCCCAGTCCCTGGCCATGGAGAGCACGCTGCTGCATGCTGAGGATTGAAGGTGAGTGTCCCTAGCCTCGGAGCAGATCTTCAGGTCCTTACGCCTACGCAGCCCTTGGTCTGAGACACCCCCTCGGGCAGTGTCCTCACACGCTGGGAGCTCTGCTGGAGGAAGGACTTCAGAGTGGGTTGCTTTGTGGTTTGCAGCTAAAGACACTGATGGATCAGAAAGGAGACCAGCTCTCATCTCTGTCCTTACACATCCCTCTGTCTGTCCTCTCCGCACCCTCCTGCTCTCTGGCTGGCTGTCCCCCTCATAGCTCGTTGTTTGCTCAGGGACTCTGCCCCTCACGTTCTCAGCTGCCTCTCCAGCCTTTCCTGGGGGGAAGATTCCGATACACCTTCCTGGCCCAGTGCTTAGATGCTTCGTGAGTGCCTCCTCCATGGCTTTCCGTGGGAGCGGAGAGACTATCAGCATTTTGTGGGTGGTACTGAGCTCCCCTCAAGAAAGGGGAGTACTTTAGAAATGCACTGCATGGAGACAAGAATCCTTACAGATCAGGAAGCAGCGACCCATGTCTGTGTCACAACCTTTGCCCAAGCACTGACCAGGGCCGGCTCCAGGCACCAGTTTAACAAGCAGGTGCTTGGGGCGGCCCCTCGGGAGAGGGGCGGCACGTCCAGGTATTCGGCGGCAATTCGGCAGAGGGTCCCTCACTCCCGCTCGGAGCGAAGGACCTCCCGCCGAATTGCCGCCGCAGATCGCGATCGCGGCTTTTTTTTNCTCTACCTTCATTTTCTCCAGAGCGTGGGGCCCATGGCGATTAGGGCTCCAGCCTGGGACAGGAGACCTGGGGTCTCTTCTCTGCTTAGCCACAGCCTTGCTGGGCGACCTTGGTAAGTCATTTTGGATCATATTTTGAAAGGTATTTAGGCACCTAGTGGGATTTTCAGAAGCACCCAAGCTCCCAATGTTATGTCACAGGAGTGGTGCAAAGTTCAACACACTAGAGATTGCGAGGAGCTTGGACAGTGCAGTAATGGGGGCGGATGAGTACCGGGCACAGGCAGACTTTCCATTCTCCCCCCGTATCTCCCACCCCAGGCCCTGGTACCGCTGCAGTGAGAGAGCAGCTGGCAGGGTGAGTTAGGGGGTCCCTGTGGCAGCTGGCATATGGAACAGACTCTGCCTCCAGTTCCACCCAGCGACCTCGGGCCGACTAGCCGGTGGGAATTGTTACTAATTGTTGGGTGGTTACACAGCACCCAGCGCAGTAAGGACCCGATCCCCCGGCACTGCCACAACACAAACAATCGGTGATTGAGAGCCAGTAATTCATAGTTAACAGGAATAGCTGGAAATTCATTATCAGCAGTGTCAGTGTGTCTGGACCAGTCACTACTGCGCTATGAACGAGAGGAGTCTGCGTGTGCGTCTGCCCCGAGGGTGGTTTGATTTGTGCCCTGGTCACGGCCGGGGGCAGAGTCACTTTCCCATCTGTGCTGTGGGTCAGCGTCACTCCCTCATCGCAGGCACTGCCATGGCGCCACCTCCCTCCTGCCCTTGCCTGGGGCAGCTCGTGTGTGTGACCCTGGCCCCCATCACGGCACAGGCAGGGGCTACAGAGGGCGAGAAACCCAACATCAGCTCCCCGTGCGGTGGGGTGGGGCACGGGCTGACGCCGTCCTTGGCTGTATAAACAGGGGATCAGAGAAAAGGAGCAGAGAGGGGGTTTCATCTCTGCAGAGATCTCTGGTGACACCGACGCTGGAATACCGTGTGCAGTGCTGGGGGCATGGTGTAAAATGGACGTGGAGAGATTGGGGAGGGTGCAGAAAAAAGCCACACAAATGATGTGAGGGCTGGAGTAAATACTCTCCAGTGAGAGACTTAAAGAGCTCAGGCTTTTTGATGTATCAAGGAGAAGTGACTTGATTACAGCATCTTGGTGCCTTCATGGGGAGAAAACCCTGGTTACCAAAGGGCTCTTTCATCACCCAAGGACAGGCCTAGCCAGAGCCAAGAGCTGGAAGCTGAAGCCAGGCACGTGTCAATGGGAAATAAGGCACAGGTTTTGTTTATTTTTCCCAGTGAGGGTGATTATCCATTGGAAAAAACTGGCAAGAGAAGAGGGGGATTTTCATCTCCTGATATCTCCAGCTCAGGACTGCCTGCCTTTCTGGAAGGTCTGTCTCAGCCAAACACAAGTTATTAAGCTCAGCGCAGGGTAAGTGGGGAAATTCTGTGGCTTTTGTTACGTGGGGGCTCAGCCTGGATGATGCAATGGTCCCTTTTGGTCTTAAATCTAAGACTCTGTGAATGAAAAATATTGGGGTGTGGGGCAGAAGAGTGGCAAATTAACTGGGTGGCCTTGGAGTACGGCCAAATCTTTCGATGCTCATTACACTTTCACTATCACAGGATGCAGCTCATGGAGAGAGGAAAAGGAGAAAATCAAACGGCCGTCATGGAATTCATCCTCCTGGGGTTTGGGGATCTCCCTGAACTGCAGACCCTTCTCTTCCTGGTTTTCCTAGTGATCTACATTGCGACCATGGCTGGGAACCTCCTCATGGTTGCGCTAGTTGTGACTGATCAGCACCTTCACACCCCCATGTACTTCTTCCTGGGGAACTTGTCCTGCTTGGAGACCTGCTACAGCTCCACCATCCTGCCCAGGCTGCTGGCCAGTCTCCTGACTGGGGACAGAACCATTTCTGTTCCCAGCTGCATCACACAGTTTCATTTCTTTGGTTCTCTGGTAACTACAGAGTGTTATCTCCTGGCAGCCATGTCTTATGATCGGTATTTAGCCATATGCAAACCACTGCACTATGGACCCTGTATGAATGGCAGGCTGAGCATTCAGCTAGCAGCTGGGTCTTGGATTAGTGGAATTCTAATTTGTACAATAGTCACATGTGTTATGTCACCGCTAATTTTCTGTGGCCCCAATGAAATTGACCATTTCTTTTGTGATTTCACCTCACTGATTCAACTCTCCTGCAGCGACACCAGCCAGATCACACCAGTTATTTATATATTTTCCTTCCTAGATGCAGTTTCCCCTTTTCTATTAACCCTGACGTCCTACATTTGTATTGTTGTGACCATCCTGCGAATCCCGTCCACCACCGGGAGGCAAAAGGCCTTTTCCACCTGCTCCTCTCACCTCATTGTGGTGGCACTTTTCTATGGGACCATAATGATTGTCTACATGCTACCGAAATCCGGCACCCTGAGAGCTCTGAACAAAGTGTTCTCTGTCTGCTACACAGTCCTGACTCCCCTGGCCAATCCACTCATCTACAGCCTGAGAAACAGAGAGGTCAAGGAGGCCCTGATAAACGCTGTGAGGAGAGCTGTGACCCTTACAAAGAATCCAAACTAGTTGAATGAAATGAGGATCAGTCAGTCTGGGTCCTATTGTGAAAGAAGGACGGTCTAAGTGATCCTGAATACAGAAATGCAGTATACAAGAGATGTGTGTGCTCACCGACACCTCTTTATCATACATATCTATATATCTATATAGATATATATATATGTGATGTTGCACTCCATAATGCTTTATGGGAATATGCTTATGAATATATATATGAGATAAGTGGAATATGTTTTATGCCATGTAACATATCTCTGTAAAGGTTATGATCTACTGAATATATTCATCCTATTTGTATGCATGTATCATTTTTGTATTCAAAATTATGAATATTGGCTGTGTACTTGTTTAATTTTAAATAGCCTCAGTGAAGCAGTTGGGTCAGCTTCCTGAGAAAAAAATATTCTCAGTAAGTGCCCAATCAAGAAACACTTAAGCTAACAATGAACTTGGAGACACCAATCCACATCTGAGTTTTCCCAGGAATGTGGCCTGGCTGGTAAGGAACTCAGTTATGCCTGGACATGTGACTTGCCCATGTGACTCCAAAACTCCATCTTGGAGCTGAATTCTGGATAGGAGAGAGGAGGGGGTCTCCACCCACAAGAAAAAGTCTATTTAAGCCCCTGGAAGACCCCTCCATTTTGTCTTCAGCTGGCTCAAGAGATAGCCTCTCCACCCCCACAGGATACCTGAAAGAAACTGGAACAAAGGACAGTAACCACAGGGGTGTGTGATTGCTGGACCCAAACTAGAAGGAGGCTAGTCTGTAAAAGAAGCTTACTGTAACATCTCTGAGGGTGAGATTTCATCCGTAATCACTTTCTTACTGTATTAGGCATAGGCTTGCGTGTTTTATTTTATTTTGCTTGGTAATTCACTTTGTTCTGTCTGTTATTACTTGGAACCACTTAAATCCTACTTTTTGTATTTAATAAAATCACTTTTTACTTATTAATTAACCCAGCGTATGTATTAATACCTGGGGAGACAAACAGCTGTGCATCTCTCTCTATCAGTGCTATAGAGGGCGAACAATTTATGAGTTTACCCCGTATAAGCTTTTTACAGAGTAGAACGGATTTATTTGGGGTTTGGACCCCATTGGGAGCTGGGTACATGAGTGTTGGAGACAGGAACACTTCTTAAGCTGTTTTCAGTTAAGCCTGAAGTGTTTAGGGGACGTGGTTCAGACCTGGGTCTGTGTTTGCAGCAGGCAAGCGTGTCTGGCTCAAACAAGGCAAGATTCTGGAGTCCCAAGCTGTTAGGGAAAATGGGTTTGAAGTAGTCTCATCACATGAGTTGGCAGTTCCCAAGGGGTTTTCTGTGATCCAACCCATCACAATATATATATACACATACATACACACACGCGCATACAATAAGAGAGAGACAAATGGTTGGAATTTTGCAGGGGGTGGGCAGGGGTGAGAAGATTTTGACATTTTATCAAAACAACTGAAACCTGAAAAATGGAAACGTTTTGCTTTTTGGCAACTCACATCTGAAAGCCTTCAGATGGAAACTGTCAAAAAAAATGCCATGCACTGTTGTTGTGATTGTGTTTATCCCCAGATGTTACAGAGACAAGACAGGTGAGGTAATATCTTTTTTTGGACCATCTTCTACTGGTGAAAGACACAAGCTTTCAAACGTATACAGAAGCACTCTGTTCAGATCTGGGAAACACTCAGAGTGTCACAGCTAAATACAAGGTGGAACAGATAGTTTAGATTAAGTAGTTAGAACATATTGAAAGGGCCTGATATCAAGTGATCACTTTGTGAATAAAGTGTTCACATCAGGTGATGGGGTGTTTTTGTCTTTTATCATTTTTCAGTGAGGTCATGCGAGAGCGCAGTGATTGTCTGGTTTCACCCACATAATTGTTATTGGGACATTTAGTGCACGGGATGGGGTACAGCACATGTTGTGATAAGCATGTGTAGGATCCATAGATCTTGACAGGTGTGTTGTGGTGGGTGTTGATCACTGTAGCAGTGGAGATATGGCTGCTGCTTTTGCAGCTGTTGTTCTGGCTGGCTCTGGCGTCACTTTGAATTGGTGGGTTCCAGTGTGTGGAGAGCTGGCTCTGCTGATGAAGTTGGAGAAGTGAGGGGGTTTCTTTGAAAGCCAGAAGTGGGGATTCAGGAAAGATTTCTTTCAGGTTGTGATTCCCCCTTGAGTGTAAATTGCAATTTTTTAAATGGCACTTGTCACAAAATGATCACTCTACATCTGATCTGACCTCTCAGTCCTCAACCTCAAAGGAAACCTGCACAACCCCGTCCAAAGATATGCCTGGGAACATAAATTCATAACTCTGCTAGACACTAAAAGGCATGGACTGAACAGAGACGCTAGCTTTATGGCTCATTACCACAAACTATAGCCAACAAACAACCCCCACCAGCTGCCTTCTCCTCCCTTCCCCCTCATCCCTCCCATGACTGGAAGGGTGGTAACGGGCCACTTCATCTTGAATGGTCCCTTCAAATACACCTCTACCCCGATATAACGTGACCCGATATAACACGAATTCGGATATAACGCGGTAAAGCTGTGCTCCGGGGGGGCGGGGCTGCGCGCTCCGGCGGATCAAAGCAAGTTCGATATAATGCAGTTTCACCTATACTGCGATAAGATGTTTTGGCTCCCGAGGACAGCGTTATATCGGGGTAGAGGTGTATGTGTTAATCGCTTATGATAAACCAGGAGTGCAAGTAGGGGAGTACCAGCCGGTACACAGTACCTGCAAGAGATTTCTAGCCAGTACAGGATACTGGAAAGACATGGGGCTAGCCCCCGTGACTCCTCTCCCCCCGGAGGTGGGGCGGGGTTATGCTCAGCTCCTTAAAGGAGCAGACCACAGCAAGGGGGCATTCATTCTTTATATGGCTTTAACAGCACAATACATATGCTAACAAACTTAAACAAAGGCTTTGTTTAAGTTTGTTCGCATATGTATTGTGCTGTTTTATGTTGGTCAGGACTGGAGTCCTCAAGAGGGGAGGGGTGAGGGGGGACGGAATGTGTTTTAAAACAGTGTTTTTTATTCTGTTTCTCGCCATTGGTCTGAATTATCCATGACATTCATACTGCATCACATCAAGTCCAAACCATTAGAGAAATGCCTCTGCTTGCTCTGACCAGAGGATGTTTGGATTCTGATGTTAGCCCAGTTCCGCAGCCTGACAGGAATCAGATGTTGTCCCCAGTGTAAACATAGAATTCTTCTTTGCAGCCAAACTAATCAAACATGCATTTTGTTAACTGGAACTGGAGCAGGAAAACAAATGCCTCATTTTCCAGTTTTGTGGGTGAGAGAACTATAAGTGATGTCGAAGAAAAACAGAGTTCTCACGTTATCGTTTGGGTACAGCAAGTCAGATACTTT